>CM032233.1:86772500-86807500 GCA_019009955.1 Riptortus pedestris
CAGTCAGTGCCAGGAGCCACAAAGAAAAAGAAAAGAAAGGGGTTGACGAACACAAAAAGACCTAATGTTTTATCAACAGATCCCTGAAGTCTATATGTATTAGTCATAAACTCTTTTTTTGATGTTCATTTACATGTGGAGAAACTTTGTTGACCAGGTGTCCGGAGAGCAGACGAGAGGACGTTTGAATGATGCCTGGACATCTTGAAAATGTTTTATAAGAGACAACATTCGTCACAGCTGACGAGTTCTGGTTTCTTCAATATCTTAATCGGTAGAAAATGATAATCGTTAATTTAAAAAAAAAACAAACTGACAATATAATTAAACTATTTTTAATGAAACTTAACGTTAATTTCCTCTTTTTTGTACAAGTGTTAAAGGAAAAAAATACAACTCAAAATCATTATTTGCAACAAGAAAAAAAAATGTAGCAGTTCTCGATTATCGGGAGGCCACCCATTTAAAGATGATTATTAAATCATAATTATATTAAAATCACTTTATTATTTCAAATAACATTTCTAGAATTTATAAATAACAAAATGGTTAATGGGAGGGCACTCATTATTTACAGATAAAATATTTTCTGGTTCAAAAATGCTTATCGCTATTCGCTGTTATTGCTTTAGGCTAGCCACTCTAAAAGTGTGCTCCGCGGAACCCTAGGGTTCTGCCAAACCACAAGTGCTTTCCGGGTCTCCGCAAGAATTTAGAAAAAAATCAAACCACCTCTCTCTCCCTCTCTCTATAGTCGACTGTTCCACGATACTTGCCCTCGGGTGGCACTTTGAAGTGAAGTATCCAAAATGAATTCATGGATTCAAAATCCCTTTTTACCCAATTTGCAAAAGCCCGAAAGTATATCCAACGAGATATACGAATCTGTTTTAGAAATGATATCAGACCCAAGTATGGTGTATTTTGTTCAAAACGACGCCCCCCGACGATTTTTGGTGCAGACACCGAGATGAATGCCCAATGCTTGACGAAATGGCCCTGAATGTTTTTGTCCCGTCCCTAATAACATACTTGTGTGAAGGAGATTTGTGATTCTCAACCATGCAGCCACGAAAACCAAATGCCGCAATAGGCTGGACCCCGAACCTGATATGAAACTTCAACACTCGCTCTATGTTACACCTGATAGAAAAAAAGTTGCATACCTCCCACTAGATTGTTTTTTTTTTTTTATCTCTTCTATTTTTATATTTGTCATGTAATATGTAATATGTAACTGTTACATTATGCTCTTATTATGATCATTAATAATGAATGCACTTAAAGACATTTTTGTTTTACTCTAGGGTTCCGTCAAAAATGTTGCTTTCCACATGAGTTCCGTCGCCTAAAAAGTTTGAGACCCGCTGCTTTTGACTGTCCATACTTGACTAGGTTATCATAGTCGTCATTCTGTTTCTTTAGTTATCTGAAAATGAATGATCGTTAATTAACACTGCTTGGTGTTTATTAACACCACTTGGTGATCGTTTAGTATCACACCACTTGACTTGGACAGCTACGTTGAAGAGTTCATGTGGCAGACGGCCGTGGACGACCTCTTTATGCAGCTACTCCGCGACATCGTCCAGTTTTGTGATAAGTCTAATTTAAAATTGCATTTTGTCCTTCAAATAAATTCTAGAAGTTTCATTTTAATTAATAAAGTGTTGTTTTTTTTTTCAATTATAATTTAATAATCGTATTTAAATGTGTGGACTCCCGATAACCGATTAGTACCAAAAATCTATTGGAACAAAGATATCGTGAATCATTTTAAAATGAAATTCATTTTTGTTTATTTAATTTAATAGGAGAGCAAGGATGGCAACCTCAGATTTTTGTCTCCGACCCACATCTGTTGTCACGGCCCTAACCTCCAGAGCTTCTTCTTATGCTGAAAAGACCCTAATATATGGGTGGGTGGAAATGTAGATGTATACATGTGGATGGGATAGTTTATAGGAGTGGTGCGATATTATGGTGATAAATGGTCGGTATGGATGGATGTAGATAGGCTGGGGGAGAGCGGCAGCTAAGTGATGAGGATTGAATAGAGCAAGTGGAGTTGCGGGCTCTCCTTCCAATCTGGACTGGGACAGTTGGCCTGGGCATGTGGCCGGCTCCTCGTGGTAAATCGCTCGGAACTTCACCCACCATTTCATACATCCACTGGCTCCACTAGTCACCAGCCACCAACCCACCCCTTGTCTTCAACATTCCTCACTTCATTGTTTTTCATCGCTCTAATCCATCGCCCCTCTTCCCCTATCTCCTCTCACCCAGCTTGTATACAACTTGTAACTTTTCATCCGCTCTTTATATAGAGGCGCACTACGGCAGCTTATGTTCATTCTCGACATTTAATGATATCGGGTGCTAAAAACCGTTTGCTCATGTATGTAGAAGGTGGTAGAAGCAACCGATTACATCATCATATGATTATTACAATTTTTTTATTTAAAACGGCTTACAGGGTTAATCCCATGGGATTGGTGTTCAGCTTATACAATAATGTTAATCTATATTAGTATTATTTTATGAATCAATTATTTGTTATGTATAATTAACAACAAGTCTTTGTCAAAATAAATGATTTAACACAACCATCCAAAAACAGTACATATAAAAATGCAGAAAAAAATATAATGACGTACTTTCTTATTTCCTTTTTATTTTTATTTTTGCAGATTTCCCTTGAGGGAAATTAGCTATTGAGGTTCTATGACGCGATTTTTGAAAAATTGCCACAAATGTTCATCCATCTATCTATCTATTTACCTATCTCTCTCTCTCTCTCTCTCTCTCTCTCTCTCTCTCTCTCTCTATATATATATATATATATATATATGTGTATATGTCTATTACCGCTCATGCGGTCGAAATTTTTGTTTAATCGTAACCAAACTCGATATATAAGCGTTTTATGTAAAAAGAAAGGGCAAGTTAGTTAACGGCTGCAATCGGTTTAGAGGGGAGGAATTTCGAAATGTCTTTGTTGTTATACATCGGTTTGAAAAAGTGTATAGAACCAATGGTATTTCAAATGTAATTGCCTATAAATGTTGTTATGTACACATTTTTTTTATCATGGATATTAATAGAGATTTTGGGATTTTTAAGAGTTGCCAGCCTTCAGTAAACCCCCACTTCTACTTATATAATATTAAGAATAAGCTGTTATATCATGAACTACTTTATTTTAAGCTAAAACACCAAATATTGTTTTCAAAAGACCTTTATTATGCGAGATACATAGAAATACGTTAAGCAAATGGGAAATCTGCTTTGTTCACGCAGCACCTGCGTGACGGACTTTGTATACGTACTTATTTACTGAAAACGAATAAATTATTATTATTCATTAACCTCCACTTTTTGCTACTATGGCTAATTTGGACGGGTTATGTACAAGTTATCACTCTTTTCTACACAAGGGGAGACTAAGGATTTTATTTACTGAGTTCGTCACAAAATAAATTCCTATTGCCCATGCGGTTATCGAACTTGCCTTTCTAGGTTTATCACGTCAGATTAAGGCCAGCGCTATAACTCACTTTACTAACCTGAGCCCTTGAAAACGAATAAAGGAAACAAAAAAAATCTACCAGAATGTAGATTATAAAACTGAAGGTAATATTAAAAAATTAATAATGATGGTCTTAATTTGACTACACTGGCAATATATTGATAAAATAAGATTAGACCGTCACAAGATAAACTGTTAATGAACATCATGGAATATATTAGTATTATCTAATGTTATTCATGAATTTGAACCATAACATGGAGTAAATTGGGGAATAGAGAAATAAATGTAATATATCCTCTCGCACAACCATATTGCAAGTGCATTTTAGTTTGGGTAGACAATGTCTGTGAATTTGATATGGCAATTACTAGATGTTCTAAGTTATGCTGTCAATTTATGTAATGGTTAAGGGATGTTTTTGTTATCTTTTTCTTTCCTTTTTTTCTCCTCATATTAGCCCTATGAGGAGTTATTTATTTGAATACATGTTCCATTGCCACATGGCATACTACATGTATAATTATGATTAAATAAATTTTGAAGTGAAAACTTCTTTAGGCACGTTGTGCACCCCGTAAGGAAGCATTTGCGGGAGAGGAAAAAAGTATGAAATCGCGACACCGCCACCGCCACCGCTAGTACTCAACTCAAAGCTAAAGGAGCTTCTTTTCTTCATAACTCCTGAACCAAATTAGCTAGAGTTTTCGTTCGCATACCATTTTAAAGAGGACAAAACCAGCATCATTTCGTTCACAGATACTATATATCTACCATTTTTACTTTCATAGATATTTTAATCCGAAGTTTAAATAAATTCGAATATTTAAATAAATTCCGATATTTAAATAAATTCGAATCAAAACTGTTTGTATCCTACTTTAGCTACCATGTACCGATTGTATCAGTTTTAAAAATTGGTGATGATGCTGGCAGTGATGATGGTGCAAGAGTTGTTGAAATTATGGATAGAAATTGATTTTTCTGAGTGTACTTAACTTATTTTTGTAAAGCATTTGTAATAATTCTGAAATGTAATTTTTTTTCTTTTATGTAAAATAACTGAAATAATTATGTATAGTATTTTATATTGATAAATAAAACAATTCGTGGTACATTATTTTTTTTTATCACTATCATTTTTGTCATTTCATTTTTTCATGTAAAATAGAACATAACTGTTACTTATTGATAAATAACTAAAAATATTTTTAAAATAAGACTTCGTAAAAAAAATTTCTCAGCAATGCCAAAATTGAGCGATCAAAGCTAAAGGAGTTTTCACTTCTACCGGCAGTCCCCTGACTGCTTTTTTTTTATTTTACAATATATACAAGTTAATCAACTATCTACTCAAATATAATATAAAAAAATAATAATAAAATAAAATATTAAAATAAGTAAAATAATTACAAATAAAATTAATAAATGAAATGAATAAATAAATAAAATAAGAACAAAAACACATAAAAAAACAAATCAATTAAAGTTAAGCTCAACCGTTGTTTAATTTGCGAGTCTATGTAAGGTAAATATATTGAATTATAATTCCCATTTCTCAAAATCAACTTTACATTCTATTGTATTTTTGCTACATCCATATCTATACATTTGATAAACTTTATAAGTTCTTTATTATATTTGTTAAATATAATATGAGGAGGTTCTGGCAAATTACCTCCGTTTAAAATTATGTTCATTATTAAATTTGATCTATTTTGATTAAATGTTGATCAGTCATAAAGTATATGTAAAAACATTTGTGTTGTCTGTGAGTCGCAAGTACATTTGCCATTGTCTTGAATTTTAAATCTTGTTAAATAATGTCCTGTCTGTCCATGTTCCATTAGAAATTGTGTGCATTTGTGATGGCGACTCTTAATTGTGTTGTTGTGAGTTATATTTGGTATGTATTGATGTAAGCTGTAAGATTTGTTACACACACATAAAGGAGGATTTGAGGAAATCGACTTATAACTGCATACTTTTGTTGTATTTTTTTTCTAAATCTCGAAACAATAACCGATTTTTTAGAGTAAAAAAGCTCTTTACTTTCTCTTTATTAGTAATAGGACTTGATTCAACCATAGACCTTCGACACCACAGATATAAATAACTGTGTTATTGATGTTATCCAGTTGAATTTAACATTATTAGACTGCAATTGGTCAAGAACAACAAGTCCATTATAACATTGTTGGGTGAATCTATTGCTATTCATGGACAGAATTTTGCATAGCCAGAGGATACTTGTTTTTTTATATGTGTAATAGAATATGCCTCCTGGTTTGAGCATAATCATTTGATTAGGATTACCATATTAAAATCTATATAAATTAAGCTCTAATTCTATAGATAGTCGGTGGGATTCACATTTGTTAGTTTATGATTAGGCGCCCGTAGTTGAAGTTAGAAACGGTGGAGCGAACAACCTGGCAAACATATCGATTTATTTCTTGTATACACTTGAATCCCTGGTTAAACTTTATCAGTGAGTAATTTACAATAATTAAGTTCCTGCTATAGGTACCGTATACGGATTTCAATAATTAGTTTCAGTGAATTTGTAGTGCTTTCATAGTTGGCATATCTCTCTTGAGGGAAATCAGTTATTGAGGTTGTACTCATGACGCAATTTTCAAAATATTTCTTCAAATATCCATCAATACTACCTAGTAGATGACAAAAATAAGGCCCTTTCAAAATTTTATCACACACACATATATATATATATATATATATATTTTTCGCGAAATTTCACGATAACTTTTCGTTTCACATGTCTTAGACACCATAACTGCATTTTGTTTCTTTCGTGTATGTTTGTTTGTTTGTTACCTTTTCATGCATAAACGGCTAAACCGAATTTTATGAAACTTGGTATGTATATTACTACTAGCCCAACTTAGACTTTAGACTATACTAATGTTCTCTGAGACGAACAGGAGTGGGGGTTATAAGGTAGGCCTGAAATTAAAAATAGCGATATTTCGTTTCCTATTTGTTTTTCAGCAAATATGCACATAACAAAAGTTATTTATTTTATTATTTAGAGTAACTTTTGTTATATACACTTTCGTTGTATACCTAAATATAAATGAGTTATACACTAAAAATTATAGCGAGAGTCAACAATTTTATTTGGCACAAAAGAGTCAACCGAACTAAATAAAGCTCGGTACGTGTATTAGGACTAACGCCTTCATTATAACATGCCATACCAATATTTCTAGGGACGGGCAGGAGTGGGGGTTGTAAGGGAGGCCAGAAATTGAATATAGCGGTATTTCGTTTCCTATTGGTTTTTTGGCAAATATAAACATAACAAAGGTTGTTTATTTTCTTATTTAGAGTATCTTTTGTTATATACACTTTTTTCGTATACCGAATTATATAACCCAACCAAAATAAATAAAACTCGGGATGTGCCTTAGCACTAACGCTTTCATTATACAAGCCATACCATCATTTCTACGGGCGGGCAGGAGTGAGGGTTGTAAGGGATGACTGAATTAAAAATAGCAGTATTTCGTTTTCTATTCGTTTTTCGGCAAATATGAACGTAACAAAAGTTGTTTATTTTGTTATTTAGAGTAACTTTTGTGATATTCATTTTTGTCTTTTAACAAAGTATAAACGAGATATATACTATGAACTAAAGCGGGAGTCAACTATTTCATTGGGCGCCAACGATTAAACCGAACATAAAAAAACGTGGTATGTCAATTAGCATTAATTCTTCCATGATTATTAGCTATATCAAAATTTTTAGGTTAGAACGGGAGTGGGGGTTATAAGGGAGGCCTGAAATAAAAATTCGGATATTTCATTGTCTATTTGTTTTTCAACAAACATGCACATAACAAAAGTTGTTTACTTTGATATTTAGATTAACTTTTGTTTTATACATTTCTCCAGGAACAATGTGTGGAGAAAGTAATTTGCTTAGAAATATTATATTATAGAAAAATTAATTCAATCTATTTTAATATTTTGTCCTTAATAACTGAAATCTATGCATAATGCACAGGAGACGGGAAATATGACAATTTGGAGGACAGTAAAGACTTACATAAAAAATTAATTTTCTTATTAACAAATGCCAACAACGGGTATTAGCCCTAAACACTGGGACGGGTAAAGGTAAAAATATTGTGCAAAGTAAAGCCTTGCAAAAAAAATACCATCACCATTCAGCCTCAAATCAAATCCCGGGCGAGGCCGGGTATCTGAGCTAGTATATATATATATATATATAAAACAGCTTATTGTTAATACGACACGAGTAGCAGTTAGGGTTCATTGATGACCGTAAACTAAAATATGGAAATATCTCGGTTAATATTCAATATAGAGAAAAACAAATGCACATAATATTTATAGAGTATTATATTTGCAATAAGATTTATTCTATATACTTTTTCGATCCGACGCATAATAACGGAGATATTTTGAATTCCCAAATTTCCCCCCTTTCCCAGGTCCGATTTCAGCCGTTAACGAACTAGATATTTCTATCTTCATAAAATGCTTAAATATCGAGTTTGGTAACAATGAGACAAAAAGTTCGACCGCTAGAGCGGTAACAGACAGACACACACACACGTGAATTTGAACGGACCACATTTTCGTCTCTACTAGGTGGGATCGATGGACATTTGAAAACATTTTTGAATAATCACATAATGATTACAACCTCAATAGGTGATTTTCCCTAAGGGAATTTCATATTTCAACACAATTTTAGTGTTGAAATATGAAATTGAAAATTTTGATTTTTAATATCTTTTGTTTGATTGTTACTACAAGGACATTTGTATAAAAAGAAGATACATCGTTCTGCTTTATGTACCTACAACGCATCCACGACTGGACTTTGCTAGTTATTTACATTTGTGGCTGGGGCGAGGGGTGGATCAAGGTTAAATTCGGAGGGTTGATCTTATTGCTATTAATATTTTCATGGAGGGAAATAGATAAATGTTAATAAAAGAAATACAACTAATATTATGGTTAACGGATTTAATCGAAACTTAACGTTAATTTTCTCTCCTTAAAGAAAAACAACTCAATATCATTGTTTGCAACAAGAAAAAAAAAATCAACTGTAGATGACTAATATTTTGTTTTTTAAAAATCGAGTTGCATTTAAACATTCAAGATTAACAAAAAAGTTGTGGAATGACTTTGAATTTATTATTTTGTATCTCATCATAAATAACAAATACTTTATCATGGAGATATATTTGTAATTTTAAATTTAACATTCATGAAAACAAATTTTCAATAAAATTGATGTAAAAGATAAAATTGTTTTGACATATAATTTATTATATCATAGTTTCGAGCAAAGGCCCTTCTTCAGGAGACTCCCTCATCTATCAGCTGCATCAGTAATGAGGAGTGCCTCCTAATGTTTTCTTGCTCGTTTTTAAATAACTATTTCATTATTTGTTTGTATATTGGTAGCAATTATGTTCACGGGCAAGAGAAACAAATCATATTCATATTGATTAGTATATTTAACAAGAGATCTAAGAGGAACCTTGTTCATGTTATATGTGAAATATTGGTTGCTGATTTACTTTCATACTTTTCTAGTTCTCCCATCAATCGAATGCCCTTGGATTTTCAGTAATAAGAGAAAGTTATACGTTTTTCGTATCTACACACCACTAAAAAGCAGCTTATATTCATCTGTAAACGACTAACCTGGAAAGAAGGCCATTTACTTGTCACTTGCGGAGGCCTGAATATCTGCTGCAAAGATTATATTCGTAATGTTGGCTACAGAAAAATGTGTATCACATAAATAGAAAATTGGCTAGATAGCCTCATATATTTCAGGAGGAGCAACGACTAATCTAATGCCTTCAGGGATTTCAGAACAAGAAGGCATAGAATTTACCTTAATCTTAATAATGCTTACTTTATAAAATTAAAAATCATGTCTGCTTTAGAGAGATACAGAAATTTAAATTAAAGGAGTAAAATAATGTTCAAAAGTATGACGAAAAAGGAGCAAATGATCTACAGCCGGAAACAATTTGTACGAATATTTTAATAGAAATGCTCATATGCAAATAATATAATACCAATAAAAACGACCCTAAAAAAGGTGTGCACTTATGATTTTACAGAAGGACTAAGAATATCCAACTATAAGCTTAAATCATAACGCAATTAATTTGGCATCCCTTGTGAAAGGTTTTTATATTTATTTAAACAACAAGTGAAGGATCTGAATACATACATTAGATGGAGCTTAAATCAATGTAGTAAAAATAAAAGTCCGTCTAGCAGGGGCTGCGTAAACTGAGCAACTTTCCCACGTTTTACGATAAATAAATATACATACTGGTAACACAACACCACCGTGGATATGAAGTGAATACATATAAACCGTAATTAAAAATCTTTCAGTCAATTTTAATAACCTCCCAACGATAAGCGTCTGAATTTTAAACAAACAGATCAGCCAACCTCTCATAGCTAAATTGATAGGTAAAAATATTCTTCACCGGAAGGAATTACTGAAATATATCTGTATATACCATATTAAATTTATTGAAATCTATTTACTATATCATATACCGTAATTTATAATGAATCAGAATAATTTTTAGAATCTTAATCACTCTTATTTTTGTTATCCAAGAACTAAAGACAGGGGGGAGGGCGCGATTAGCAGAACGTATTTGCAAGTATCTCGTATAATAAAGATCTCTTGAAAACAATGTTAGGTATTTAAGCTTCGAATGAAGTGGTTTATTGTATAACAGAGTATTATTTATGTGACGTGAGTAGAAGTGGGGATTTGCTGATGGACGGAAATTTGAATATGCAAATATCTAGATTAATATTCAAGATCGATAGAAAGAGAGAGAATAAATGTATATAACAATATTTATAGTACATACAATTTGAGATAAGATTGGTTCTATACAACTTTTTCAATCCGACGTATTATGACGGAGATATTTTGAATTTTCGAAATTTCTCCCCTCTAAACCTCCCCCTCCCACTAGCCAGATTTCAGCTGATAACGAACTTCATCCTTAGTTTCACATAATACGTTTAAATATTGAGTTCGGTAAAAATTGGACCTCATTTTCCCTCATCTCCTAAGTAGGATCGAAAGACATTAGTAGAAATGTTTGAAACAAACGCATCATGAGTACGACCTCAATAGCTGATTTCTCGCAAGGGAAATCCGCTAAAATTTGAATTATCAGACAAAAAATAAATTAGCCTGGAATATTAGAAAAAAAGTAAATCTCAATGAGAAGTTTCGTCAGACAATGGTGCTCCCAATGAACCTAATTTAAATAAGTTGAAAGCTCGCCAAGAAGGTGCTGCGTAAACTAAGCAGATTTCCCAAGTGCTGGTATGACACAATATTGATCTCTTTTCCACATATATTTTCTATTTCTAAGTAAAAATGCGATGAGCAGAAGCGGGGGGGGGGTTGTCCAAAGACAAAAAAAAAGTACGAAAAACTCGCTACAAAAGCTTTTATAGTTCAACAATTGTAGAACATTAGTAGTTTAACAAGATTAAACCAATAACAATTTTTGATACGACTCTTGAATACGGAGATATGATTGCGTCATGAGTACAACCTCAATAGCTCAATTGACGCGAAATCTGCTAAAGATCTGATGTGGACACCCCATGACTTCCTTAATACATTATTTTATAGCCAAAATCGGACCAGGAATGGTGAGGGTTTAGAAAGGAAGTCACTATTATAATAAGTAGGATTGAAAAATGTTACAATTATTAAAGTACAATGCTACTATTGTTCTACACGTTTTCCTCAAGCCCGAATGTTAACTCAGTTATTTGTAATTGTTATTTTCAGCTTTCAGTTACACCTACTCGTGCAATTTTCACTTAAGGTAACTATATCATTAAACATGTCCAGCTTAAATTTCAATTTATGTTTAAGTAGGCTTCTTATTTAGAGAGTGGAACTTGAGATGTCCTAGCACGTGGGAAAACTGTTTAATTCAAGCTGAACGTTCAAGACGCACGTGTCCTTATTTGTTTTTTAAAAAGACCCCGATTTCTTAATGGTTTTCGGTTAGTTCAGATGACAACGCCTGGTCGAATGCGAATTTATGTAAAAATTTTCGATTTGTGGTATTCGCAATTGGCGGAAATAATGGCTTGAGTTTTCATCTACAATTTTGGCCTCCATGGTCTATGGCTCTCTTTAAAGTTGTTAAGAAGCGTGTAGAACATGAGCTATGCTAGTTTACATGATAAAGTCTTATAAATGAACGACATTTGTATCAATTATTAATTTTAGGACTAGATATCAATATTGTGTAAATTGATCATCACATTCATGCCATGCACGATAAAGTGACACCAAAATTGTGCTTCATTTGCCGAGATGTGTGCTTCGCTCATGCTTATTCGTTCAACTGAAAACCTGAAGTAACATGACATTTAGGAACTTCTGAGTGTTCTCACTGCTTCGAATTACTTGTGAGATAGAATTGTGTGAGAGACGGCTCATTACTAACTGCCATGAAAAAAAGACCAATATCATTGTTACTTAATTGTAGCTTAAAGGGTCTCTTTGGAAGAGTAATGCATTAAGCAATTTTAAGCAACAGTCGACAATTAAGCAACTTTAAACAACATTTAAGAAAATATTAAGTAACAATTAAGGGAAGTGAAAGCATACATTAATCAGAGAAATGATTAGGCATTTTCTAATATGATACCAGTTCTTTCGGGGGGTCAGAGGACTGACTCTAATTTATATTGTCAATTCATTTTAAATAGGTATAGAAATTTAATAGAAAATAGATCAATGGTGTATGAGGTTTTATTATGGGACTTCATTTACCCATTTTGAAGCAATAGAAACTGAAAATGAAAGAATCAAACCGAAAATGTCACATTAAAATGTAAGAAATAATTGCGTTATATACAATTCCATCGTTTCATTTAAGCAATATACAAATTGAACATGAGAAATGACACTTTTTTAAAGAATCCAACACTAACTACATGACAGGAAACTTGAAACATTTTCTTCAAATTTTATGGCAAGGGTCTCGAATAAAAAACATTTTATTCCGTGCAAACTTTATTGAAACTGTCCTACATGTTTCGTGTCTTATCTGCCACCTCTTCAGGGGCTATCGCTTTTAAAAGAAAAAATAAAAAAAATTATTAATAAATTAATTTAACACATCCATTAATAATTCGTTTCCTAGATATTGTATTAGTAGGTGCCTACATCTATATATAGGAGACCCTTGCCATCAAATTTGAAGAATATATAAATAATATTGGGTCCAGAATAAGAAGATTAAAAAATTTTTGAAAATGGGTTTGAACTCGAGAACCAACTCGTTTCGGAAGGGTCTTAATACAGGAGCATAATCTCCTGATCTGATTCACTTTAACAGATTTCCTGTTATCAGGAAAGAGAATATATGTAGGGGGGATGTAGGGAGCTAAAATGCTGACGATTTTCATTTATTTTAAAAAAATCCTGCTACGTGATCACGAAATCGCGGTATGAGAAATGTGTACAAAAATTTTGGTTATATCAGAAATTTAAATAGTCCTGACATTTGAATGCTAATTTTGGTTTGAAAAGTGGCTACAGTTAAGAGCTTCCAACAACTTCACCACCACATGCACTTCATAAAAAGTACTACAATAACCTACCGTACTCAAATATAAGTTGAAAGTGAAAACTTTTGGCTCATGAGCCCGTGAAGGGACAGGAGCAGTCACAAGACTTTGGCTGGATGTCAATTCGTCAGCTTGATGCATTCTATTTTGTGGTGGCGTTACAGACTCCTTCCTTATCCGTTCTATAACTTACCCCTATTCTGGTTGTCATCCATTTATGAAAGGAATTTTATTTATGTTGCCAGTTCAAACCTAACCAGATATTGGATTTGCCAAAGCTATGACTGGTGATAGTTCGGAGCTAACGCAACGATAGGATATATAATTTAAACATTGATTACTAATGATTATTCTCCAGTTTGATATGTTCCAGGTGAATTATAAATCAAGTATTTATGTAAATGGTCTTGCCTGGACCCTTGCTTCTGTGAGGTCGATTTTGAGGGCTATCTCCTCTCTGGTGTATATGTCGGGGTAGTGTGTCTCCTGGAATGCTCGCTCCAACTCCTTCAGCTGGGCCGAGGTGAACGTCGTTCTGATCCTTCTCTGCTTCCGTTTTTCTGTCAGCACGCCTTCGTGCCCCGTGTAGACTTTGTAAGGTAGGCCTCCTATAACAACAAAATCCATTATGCAGCTACACCAACAGATATCATGGTCTCGCAATTTGGTGTGCCATAATTGTGACACCCGAAGAATCTTTTCAGTCCATATTCAACCTTCTCCAGTACTTTTCCTTTGGGATTAACAATGGAATGCCGTACTTATTATGACGGTTTCATGTAGCAAAACAAATTCCAAAATGAGTTTACATCACTGAATGTATCGACCCTTTAGCCGTAAAATGCACAAATCTTTATTTTAGATACATAAAGGTTTTAGCCAACAAAATTATCTGTGAAACAAGTGTACGGAAAAAGGGATGGATTGAAAAAAAAGTCAGTATTTAAAATGAAATAACTTAAAAGTATTCTTGAATGAATCCCAAAAATGCTTACTTCAAAAAACATAGACATAGCAAAAAACGTTCTTAGAATAAATTAATTTTAAATTAATTACGTAGTAATCATTTTTCAAAGGAATACACTTTTTCACCTGCATAGTTTCATATAAAAAAAAAAAACTATACGGTATCTTGCAGGGATGAATGATCGGCCGTCATTTTTTTGATAAAAAATTAAATGGTACAGGCGTCTACCGCGTCCTAGATGAAGACTGTTCCATTTAATGTTTAATCAAAAAAATGTGGGCCGATGATTTTTCCCTGGAAGATACCGTACAGTTTTTTTTACATGAAACTATGCAGGTGGAAAAATGTATGTATTTTACAAATTATTCCTACGTAATTAGTTTAAAAGAAATTGATTCTAAAAATGTTTTTAAAGCAAATATTTTTTGGATTCATTCAAGAAAAAATATATTTTTTATTTCATTTCAGAATCCATTGCTTTTTCCGTAGACTTGTTTTAAAGATCATTTGTTTGGCTACAACTTTTATGTCGCAGACTTTTTCAAGAAATCGTGGCGATTCTGAAATAAAGATTTGTGCATTTTACGGCTAAAATATACGTCAAATCGAAACATTGACTGATATAAACTCCTTTTAGAATTTGAGATTCTATAAGGTTCCGTCCTTCCAAATTCGAATCTTATGGTCGCTGGAGAGGTACTGGAGTATGTTGCGAGGTTGAATATGAATGAAAAGATTCTTCAGGGTTCACGATTATGCCACACCAAGTGTCAGCCTTTTATTAATACAATTGGCAATTTTAAGGAGGGTGCTTGAGGGGGGGGGTAGCTTGGGACAACTTGTATTTTACTATTGTCAAGTCTGTAGAGAGATGCCTTCATTACTGGCTTAACGTCCAGTACACGGGGAAAACACTTTTGGCGAAATGGTACCGTCCACAAGCCTGTCGATATTTGTATTGTACAGTTTTTTGAAAGTTCCTGTATTTATGTAGTCCTTAGGCCAGGTGTTATTAATTTGGGGAAGATTGTTTATCTCGTTGTGTAGTTGTTTTTTTAGTCTGTATGGGTCAACTGTCCTTACCAATATATTTTTGGTCCCACTAATGTAATAAGGTCTTCATTTCGTGTACCTTGAGATAAACAGACTTCACCAGATGGAAGGTAGCAACTATTAGCTGAGCAAAGGGCTACTTAAATACAGGAACTTTCAAGAAACTATCCAGTAGAACTACGTCAGGCTTGGGGGTGGTGTCATAGCCCAGTCTTCGTGTACTCGACGATTAGCCAGTAATGGCAGCAAAGCAAGTGAGTGGTACTGGCGTTTATAGAACTGCTCCCATTAGGACTGAATATATAATCCATAATGTGACTGCGTATCTGTAATAAAGAAATATATTTTAATTCTTAGTTATATTTTACCAGGGTACTCTGCACTAGAGCTTGCCTAGAGAAGAATACCCTTTTTTCAATTTCCACAGCTTTCGTGGAAGTTTTAAATTTGAATTATTTATTAACGTCCACTTTTTGCAACAAAGGCTAATTGGGACGGGTTATCTACAGGTTACCACTCTTTTCTATCGAGGGTGGGACTAAGGATTTTATTTAATCAATTCCGTCACTAAATAAATTAGATGGCAAACCTGAGCCCCAGCTTTCGTGGAATTCCTAATTTTATCAAAAACATTTATTAACCTCTTTACATCAATCGACTGCCGAAGTTGACACTGTAGCTTTTCTCTGTTTCTCCGACTTCAAATGAACTTCCGAATGCCCAGATGCAATGCATCCTTTACTATTTAAGCCAATAGGACAAAGAAAAAGTTGTTTGCAATAGAATTTCCTTATAAATGATTTTTCAAAGTTATAATATTCTACAGAACAAATCATGGATATTCAGACATTTGCTGGATTAGCTACTAAAAATAAATGTCCGTATTTTTTGTATGCCTTCGTTTCTATCTCATTTCTATCAATTCCAACTTCTTCTATATTGATTGTCTAAAAATTAAAGTCCAGGGTTCCAGTATCTTCTAATAGTTTTTTAATTCATTATTCCTCGCTATAGTGGATTTTTGTTTTTTCTAAACAATGTTCCTTGCAGAACATCTTAATTCTTCCCCTCGTAACGTACGCCGTACGCTACGTAATCAATCAACAAATGGTGAGCAATGTCATGATTTAACTTCTAATGATATACACCCAATTTATTTTACAATATACATCATTATTCAATAACTTGGTTTTTACAAATGAAAAAACAGGAGCATCAACTTTGTATCCATATATTCTTTTAGGGATCTTGTCTACAAGTTATTATATTTCAGTATTTGTCGTTTCAAAATTAGGGTCTGATCATATTATTAATTTATTTTATTCGGATACCATAAAGAATGGTCCCATTTGGGAAAACCCGCGCCCAAGTTCAACTCGTTTGTGCAGACCCATCAGATTGCACTTCACTAAGGAAACGTAAGAAGTAATTAAAGCTGATGAACACCACATAAAATCACAGTGTGGCCAACCGAAACCATTTATGAATGAGGAGTAGGAGTTAATTTTAATGTGAATCTTACTATGATAAATGGAAAAGCAATGTGTGCCCTTACTAGAATTAGTACTCTATAATGCCATATTTGCAAGCAGACTGGAAAAGGTTCGACATCTTGGATTCAACAATCTGATACCACTTTGGCTTTCGGAAGTTCACCCCTTTATGCATACATTCGATTTTAGCAGATTTCCCTTGAGGGAACTCAGCTATTGAGGTCGTACTCATGGCGCAAGTTTAGAAAAATGTCCTCAAATGTCCATCGATCCTACCCAGTAGATGACGAAAATGAGGTCCGTTCAAATATATATATATATATATATATATATATATATATATATATATATATATATATATATATATATATGTATATATATATTTGTCTGTTACCGCTCTAGCGGACGTAATTTTTGTTTGATCGTTACCAAACTTCATATTTAATCGTTTTATGTAAAAAGAAAGATCAAGTTCGTTAATGGCTGAAATCGGACCAGTGGGAGGGGAGGTTTAGAGGGGAGATTTTTGAAAATTCGAAATATCTCTATTATTATGCATCGGATCGAAAAATTGTATAGAATCAATCTTATTGAAAATTAAATTTTCTATAAATATTGTTCTATACATATATTCTGTATCTTGAATATTAACCGAGGTATTTGCATTTGTATATGTGTGATCGGCAGGAGTCGGCTATGTTCGGGAATTTCCGCAGAGAGCTAGTGCGGCCGTTTCCGTAACTATTCGTCCTCGTGAATAGGTTACTACTACTGTTATTATTAGGCAGATTTCTCTATTGTAAAACATCACGTGGGAAATCTGCTTACTTTACGCAGCCCCTGCGTGACAGACTTTTATTACATATTATAATTCCTACTAGGCATTTCTTACAGCTTAGATAAATTAATTATTTTTCTTTTCTTCTTCATTTTGATGTCCATAATTATTTTATCATATTGAAGAGTAGTTTTATTACTTGCAGGTACAAAAACAAAAAGCCGTGGGGACAAAACATTTTCAGAGGTCCGAAAACAGAAGGGACTTGTGCATCACAATTTAAAAATAAATAAGGCATATTCAACCAGATCGCCCTAGGATCCAGCATCAAAAGCAACCAGAGTGAAATTATTATAAGAAGATTTTCTGTTATTTTATATTCAATATCATGTGGTAGAGTAATTAATACAAAGATATTTCAACAATTTGTTTTACAACAGGTACTTTGTATGAGGAAAAATATTGCTGGTATCAGATGGCTCCAACTGTTTAAAACAAAACTAAATCTTAATACATGGGGCTCTTATTATGAAAAGTCCGTCACGCAGGGGCTGCGTAAACTAAGCAGATTTCCCATGTGAAGTTTTACAATAGAGAAATCTGCATACTGGTAACACAACACCACCATGATTACATACAAACGGTAATGAGAAATCTTTCAGTTAATTAAAATAAATTCCCAACTGAAACGGCTTCTGAATTGTAAGAATTATTTATATTTTAATAACTCAAATTTTAGTAGTCCAAGAACTAAAGAAGGGGGGGTGGATGAACAGAACGTATTTACATAAATCTCACAAAGTAACGAAGGTAAGGTAAGGTTAGAAACGACAGGTAAGGTTAGAAGAAGCTTCCACCTGAGCTGAGCAATGACGGAAATAGCCGACCTAATCCGAACTATACGTGTCTCACAGACTTCATAAAAATGCAAATATATCGGTAAATATTCAAGATAGAGAATAAATGTATATAACAATATTTATAGTAAATTTAATTTGCAATAAGATGAGTTCTATTCAATTTTTCGAAGCGATGGATAATAACGGAGATATTTCGAAATGTCAAAAATCCCCCCTCCCTCTGGTCCGATTTCAGCCATTAACGAACTTGATCTGTCTTTTTACATAATACGGTTTAATATTGAGTTTCGTAACTATCAAACAAAAATTGCGACCGCTAGAGCGTTAACAGACAAATATATATATATATATATATATATATATATATAGAATATATATATATATATATATATATATAATTTTGAACGGACCTCATTTCCGTCATCTCCTGGGTAGGATCGATGGACATTTGAAGAAATTTTTTCGAAAATCTCGTCATGAGTACGACCTCAATAGCTGATTTCCCCTAAGGGAAATCTGCTGAAAATGCTATACGCTGTTAGAAGAGGCACAGGAAGCCAGGAGCAAAGATATTTTGACGTCCAGGCAATTATTCACAAGAAAAACAAGCCGAAGGATGGATATTCAAGATTTATTTTTCTGATTGTTGCTACCATCCGATCGAGTAATATCATCAAGACGGACTCTACCAAAGAAAGCAACAAAAAATACCTATCATGAGATATTATGAAAGATCTGTAAAGTTTATTTGTTTCCTCAAACGAAAATACAGAGGACGAGTCCAGTGAAAAAGAAATGATTGTTACCTCATCAGATGACTCAGATTTTTAGGACGAAAACGTCCTTTGCCTTGACCTCCTCTTTGTCCATGGGGTTAGGACGATGACCTTGATTCTTACTAGAAGTGCTCCCGTCTACCCCGTTTTTAAGGTAGTGAATATTTAGAAAATGTTTATCTTTAATTTGACAAATGACAATACTTTTTTATAAATATATTATATGAAAATAAGTCAGTTTGAATATATCGTTCATCTATTCATTGTCACAGTGAACATTTTTATTTTATATATTTAATATTTTATGTTTGTTTATTATATGAATTGTAATATGTATTTCTTAAATTTTATTTAAAAAAAATAACGAATCAGAAATTCTCGCTCTTTTGATAAATTATGAAATTGTTATTTTCTATGAGAAATTCAGAAGAGCATTGAATGATTTTTATTATTTTATTTTTTTGAATTAATAATAATAATTAATTTCATTGAAACATGTTCATCGATAAAGAATTCTTATAACAGAATAATTAAACGAAAAGTTACAACATTTATTACTATTAACTAAACTAAAAAAGAAAACTTAACTAAAAAAAAATAGTAACAGTATATATATATCCCTTTTTTGTAACAAAAAATACGAAAGTACTGAAAATGTTAGAAAGCACTTACCCCCTTCCTCTACCCCCCCCCCCAACCTTGACAAACCTATATAAACGCCTTTTCAATCTCACAATAAACAGCATACAAAGTTTGAACGAGATCCGCCCACTAAAAGTATTTTTTGTACCTTCATACTAGAATCGGGACCCTTGTGCGCTGTCGTTGAATGCTCACGGGAAATCAGGCACTGTGGTTGTACTCACTTCAGGATTTTCGAAAAGTCGACAATTGACCTTGGAAATTCCACATTAAATTATTTTGTTTAGTTATTACACATTTTTCTAGAGCCCACTTTTCATTCGGCCAGCGTTTCACTAATATTCAGTTCATCTATATTTTTTTTAAGCTTTGAGGAAAGTATTTTATATTTTGTGTTTTTCAGAACCTTAACTCTTAAGGGAAATCAGCTATTGAGGTCGTACTCATGACGCGATTTTCGAAAAATGTCTTCAAATGTCCATCGATCCTACCCAGGAGATGATGAAAATGAGTCCGTTCAAAATATAAATATATATATATATATATATATATATATATATATTATATATATATATATATTTATGTAACGCTGTAGCGGTCGCAATTTTTGTTTGATCGTTACCAAACTCGAAGTTTAATCGTTTTATGTAAAAAGACAGATCATGTTCGTTAATGGCTGAAATCAGACAAATGGGAGGGGGTTTACAGAGGGGAATTTTGAAAATTTGAAATATCTCTGTTATTGAGCAACGGATCGAAAAAGTGTATAGATCAATCTTATTGAAATTTAAATTTACTATGAATATTGTTCTATACATTTATTCTATATCTAGAAAATTGACCGAGATATTTGCATTTGTACTAAGTATGTGTGGTCGGCAGAAGTCGGCTATATTCGGGACTTTCCGCCGATAGCAAGCTCGGCCGTTTCCGTAACTGTTCGTCCCTCGTGAATTGATTTAGAGATTCGTTACTACTACTGTTATTAGTAGGCAGATTTCTCTATTGTAAAACTTCAGGTGGAAAATGGGCTTAGTTTACGCAGCTCCTGCTTGATGTACTTTTAGCAGATTTCCCTTGAGGGAAATCAGCTATTGAGGTCGTACTCATGACGCGAGTTTCGAAAAATTTCTTCGAATGTCCATCGATCCTACCCAGGAGATGACGAAAATGAGGTCCGTTGAAAATTATATATATATATATATATATATATATATATATATATATATATATATATCTATATATATATATAAAATTGTAACCTCTGTCTGTACATTGTTTTTTTCGCGAAATTTCACGATAACTTTTCGTTTCACATGTCATAGACACCATATCTGCATTTTGTTTCTTTCGTGTATGTTTGTTTGTTTGTTTGTTTGTTTGTTTGTTTGTTACCTTTTCACGCATAAACGGCTGAACCAAATTTTATGAAACTTGGTATGTATATTACTACTAGCCCAACTTAGACTTTAGGCTATATTAATATTCTCTAAGACAAACAGAAGTGGGGGTTATAAGGGAGGCCTGCAATTAAAAATAGCGATATTTCGTTTCCTATTGATTTTTCAGCGAATATGCCCATAACAAAAGTTGTTTATTTTGTAATTTAGAGTAACATTTGTTATATACACTTTTGTCGTAAGCCGAAGTATAAATGAGTTATAAGCTAAAAACTATAGCGGGAGTCATTAATTTTATTGGGCTCAAAAGACTCAACCGAACTAAACCAAACTCGCTATGTGAATTAATACTAACGATTTCCTTATAATAAGTCATACTAACATTTCTAGGGACGGGCAGGAGTGGGGGTTATAAGGGAGGCCTGAAATTAAAAATAGTGATATTTTGTTTCCTATTGGGATTTTGGCAAATATGTACATAACAAAAGTTGTTTATTTTGTTATTTAGAGAAACTTTTGTTATTTACAATATCGTCGTATACCAAAGTATAAATGCGTTATACGCTAAACATTATAGCGTTAGTCAACAATTTTATTTGGCACAAAAGACTGTGTATTAGCACTAACGCCATCCTTATAATAAGCCATACTAACATTTCTAGGAACGGGCAGGAGTGGGGGTTATAAAGGAGGCCTGAATTTACAAATTTTATTATTAACAAATCCACAGACATGACGGGCATTAGCCCTAAACGCTGGGACGGGTAGTCAAAATATTGTGCAAAGTAAAGCCTTGCCAAAAAAAATACCATCACCATCCAGCCTCAAATGAATTCCGGGCGAAGCCGGGTATCTGAGCTAGTATATATATATATATATATATATATATATTATATATATATATATATATAGATATATATATATAAAATTTGTAACCTCTGTCTGTACATTGATTTTTTTCGGCGAAATTTCACGATAACTTTTCGTTTCACATGTCATAGACACCATATCTGCATTTTGTTTCTTTCGTGTATGTTTGTTTGTTTGTTTGTTTGTTACCTTTTCACGCATAAACGGCTGAACCAAATTTTATGAAACTTGGTATGTATATTACTACTAGCCCAACTTAGACTTTAGGCTATATTAATATTCTCTAAGACAAACAGAAGTGGGGGTTATAAGGGAGGCCTGCAATAAAAATAGCGATATTTCGTTTCCTATTGATTTTTCAGCGAATATGCCATAACAAAAGTTGTTTATTTTGTAATTTAGAGTAACATTTGTTATATACACTTTTGTCGTAAGCCGAAGTATAAATGAGTTATAAGCTAAAAACTATAGCGGGAGTCATTAATTTTATTGGGCTCAAAAGACTCAACCGAACTAAATATATTTCGGTATGTTTATTAGAATTGACGCCTTAATTATCATAAGCCAAACCAACATTTCTATGGACGAGCAGGAGTGGGGTTTGTAAGGGAGGCCTGAAATTATCAGTAGTGATATTTTGTTTCCTATTGGTTTTTCGACAAACATGCACATGACAAAAGTTGTTTATTTTGTTATTTTCAGTAACTTTTGTTATATTCACTTTTGTCGTATAGAAAAGTATAAACGAGATATACACTAAAATCTAAAGCGGGAGCCAACAATTTTGTTGGGCACTAACGATTGAACCGAACTTAGTAAAACTCGGTATGTGAATAAGCATTAATTCTTCCATGATTATAAGCTATATTAAAAATTTTAGATCCAAAGAGGAGTGGCGATTATATGAGAGGCTGAAATGAAAAACCGTCTTTTTTATTTTCTATTTGTTTTTCGGCAAACGTGCACATAACAAAAGTTGTTTACTTTGTTATTTAGAGTAACTTTTGTGTGCATTCACTTTTGTCGTAAAATGAAGTAAACACGGGATATACGCTAAACGGGAGTCAATAATTATATTAGTACTTATAATAAATGAATATTATGACAAATGATGTGATGTTTTCGTCTTATATGATAGTTCAAAGTATGATTCGGATTAGTGAGGTTATAAATCTTCGTCATCCCCCTCCTCATTTATTTATTTTTCATAGGAAATAACTTAGTTATTTATTTCCAATAGAAATATAAACTATAAGAGCATTTCCATTATTTAATTTCTATAATGTACCTTGAAGTTATTGAAACAAATATCTAATATAATAACAATTAAACGTTAATGGTAATGTCATTATGACAAAAAACAATATGCGTTTAAACTCGATATGATATTTTCAGGGTACCAGTATTATTTAATTCCATCCGGTAGATAAATTATAAAATAATGTTATGCATCAATAATATAAGTAGAAGAATGTTGAGAAGTCTCATGCGGGAGCGGAAGATGACGGGACCAGTTAATTGAGTTAACTTATTTCCCGTCTGGCATTCCTGGAAGCGATTTCCAGTGAGATTCACTATTCAAATATAATCTTACGTGCAAAACTTTGCCTATACTATGTGAGCTCAGATTGGCTTTTGAAAGGAAATATGTTCATTATAGATGATATTTAATTGTAATAAATGCTACCCATGATTATGGTTTGAACAGTGAAGTCTTACATAAAAAATTAATTTTAGTATTAAAAAATGCCAACAACGGGTATAAACCCTTAAAAATATCAAAATAGTTTGCAAAGTAAAGCCTTGCCAAAAAATACCATCACCATTCAGCCTCAAATGAATTCCCTGGCGAAGCCGGGTATCTGAGCTAGTAGATATATATATTTGTCTGTTAACGCTCTAGCGGTCGCAATTTTTGTTTGATCGTTATCAAACTCGGAATTTAATCGTCTTTTGTAAAAAGAAAGATCAAGTTCGTTAATGGCTGAAATCGGACCAGTGGGAGGGGGGGTTTAGAGGGGGGATTTTCGAAAATTCGAAATATCTCCGTTACCATACGTCGGATCAAAACATTGTATAGAACCAATCTTATTGCAAATTAAATTTACTATAAATATTGTTCTATACATTTATTCTGTATCATTAATATTAACCGAGATATTTGCATTTGTATTGTGAGTGTGGTCGGCTATGTTGGGAGTTTCCGCCGAGCGCTAGTGCGGCCGGCCGTTTCACTAACTATTCGTCCTCGTGAGAATAGGTTACTACTACTGTTATTATTAGGCAGATTTCTCTATTGTAAACCTTCACGTGGGAAATCTGCTTAGTTTACGCAGCCCCTGCGTGACGGACTTTTTTCAATAAAACGGTTTTTAGCATAATTATTTTACTCTACATTATAGGCTGAAGGTTAAAGAATAAAAGTCCGTCACGCAGGGGCTGCGTAAACTAAGCAGATTTCCCACGTGAAGTTATACAATAGAGAAATCTGCATACGAGAGCCGAACAGTTACGGCAAAGGGCCGAACTAGCTTTTGGCGGGAAACTCAGTCGTCCGTTACGGCCCAAACTTAATAAAAATGCAAATATCTCGGTTAATATTCAAGATAGAGAAGAAATGTATAGAACAATATTTATATTAAATTTAATTTACAATAAGATTGGTTCTATACAAAAATTTTGATCCGACGTATTGTAACGGAGATATTTTGAATTTTCGAAAATCCCCCGCCCCAAACCCCCCCCCCCCCCGTCCCACTGGTCCGATTTCAGCCATTGACGAACTTGATCTGTCTTTTTGCATAAACGTTTAAATATCGAGTTTGGTAACGATCAAACAAAAATTACGACCGCTAGAGCGTTAACAGACAAATATATATATAATTTTGAACGGACCTCATTTTTGTCATCTTCTGGGTAGGATCGATGGACATTTGAAGAAAATTTTCAAAAATAGCGTCATGAGTAAAACCTCAATAGCTGATTTCCCTTAAGGGAAATCTGCTAAAGAATTTGACTTAGGTAAATGAGTTCAGAAATATTTTCCACCGCTCACGGTGCGCCATCAGGAGTAATCCGTCACCAGTTAAACATATTTTGAAATGTCTTAGAGCACCTTTTCGCCTGGACAGTAACGATATGAGGAATCTAGATTGTCTCATCCAATCTGGATATACGTATCGAACTCTGGACATAATGGATATCCAGGCAAATCGATCTTAATTATAGAACTTATTCACACTTTATATATTTTCAATTATTACTTAATTAATATTCTTACGAAAACTACGTACATGGAAGATTGAACAGAGATAGTCACGTATTTTGAAAGTACGAAGTAGATCAAAGAAGCCGACAAGAGATTCCAGGTCGTTCTAGGCAATACTAGTCCTGTTCTAGACGTGTCTGGGCACGTCTCCTTTCATGTTTTCCGACAAGATATAAAAGGATTTGGCCGCCGCTAGTTTAGTTAGTTTGTTGTCAGCTGTCTTCAAGTGATTATCACTGCGTTCAGAGCAACAGTGCGAGCACAGGTGCAGTGCGGTAAAGTGTTTTATGTGAAGAACAGTGTTGTTCCGTGACTCTGTAAAGTACAGTATAGTGCCGTGTTTAAGACCAGTGCAGTGCCGTTAAATTCGCGAAGATCAGTGCAGTGCCGTTAAATTCGCGAAGATCAGTGCAGTGCCGTTAAATTCGCGAAGATCAGTGCAGTGCCGTTAAATTCGCGAAGATCAGTGCAGTGCCGGTAAATTCGCGAAGATCAGTGCAGTGCCGTTAAATTCGCGAAGATCAGTGCAGTGCCGTGTTTTTGTGAACTTCAGTGATCGTGAGTGAGTTATCGGACTGTGTAATAACAAGAACAGTGCATACTGTGAGCAGTAGTTAAGAATAATTAACCAAGTGAGTAGTGCATTGTTAAATAATTTGTTCGGTGATAAAAACTCTGAAGATTGCGTGTGTTTAATTTTGCAATCCAAAAGAACTCTAATAAACAATGTTTATTACTGATTTTGTAATAAACGAAACAATATATTTTTAACATGGTAATATCTGTAAATACCACAATAACTATATTAATGCTGGACCTATAATGTATTATACTATAACTACATCATAGTACCACTGAATGACAGATTTTCGCTTGTTGAGGCAGCACCGAGGGGGTGTTAAAAATGTAGAGTGGAGCAAACAAACCCATTTACTCAGACAAGTGATTTATTCGTTGAAATTCAGCACATACAGACGATAGAAGTTTGAATTAGTGGTCACTATCAAGGAGCACAATTCATTTACACTACACAATTTACACTATACATCAACAGCACTATCGTGAGCTCCCAGAACACTCGATCTAAACGTTATCTGGCAAGATCGGAAATAGTTAGCACAACCCCGTATTGAACATCAATCATAACATAAAATGTTGAGTGATGGATGTTGCAGGATCCAGGACTTCGGGAGGGGAAAGATGTATAGTCTTCTTGCATTAAATATTTATTTTTAATAACCGGTTTCACCATATTAGTGGCATCTTCAGGTCTTTAATAAAAGAAACTAAAAACCACAAGAAAAAAAAAGTCCGTCAGGAGCTGCGTAAACTAAGCAGATTTCCCTGCTGAACTTAATAAATAAATTGATAAATCTACATCATAAATCTACATAATGGTAACAGAACACCACCATAAATATTATGTGAATAAATACAAACGGTAATAAGAAATCGTTCAGTAAATTTTAATGATTTCCTGACGGGAAGGGTCTGAAATGAAAACAAACAGGTCTGGCAACCTCTCACCGGTAAGAAAAACAATTACTGAAATATATATAAAAAAAAAAACATAATAATTTCATTGAAAACTATTTACTATATCTAGTACTGTAATTTATAATGAATCAGAATAATTTTTATCTCACTCAATCAAATTTTAGTAGTCCACAAATTTAAGACGGGGGGGGGGGGCGTAACTGGAACATATTTGCATGTATCTCGTATAATAAAGGTCTCTTGAAAACAATATTGTTTTCAAAAATCCTCATGTTACATTAACAATACTCTGTTTCAAGAGTAACATAAGTAGAAGTGGGGGTTTACTGAATGATGAACACTAAAAACTGCAAATATCTCTATTGATATTAAAGACAGAGGATAATTGTATATAGCAATATTTGTAATAAGATTGGTTCTATATAATATTTCGAATTATCAAAATTTTCCCTATCGAAACCCCCCCTCCCCTTGTCCGATTTCAGGAGTTAACAAACTTGATCTTTCTCTTTACAGAAAACAACTAAATATCGAGTTTGGTAACGATCAAGCAATAATTGCGATCGCTAGAGTGGTAAAAGAAAAATATATATACGATTTTGAACGGACCTCAGTTTCGACATCTTCAATTCTTCGTCGACTATTCGTACTGCCAGTGCAATATAATCTTTTCAAAACTTACCACTTACTCCAGGTTGCGTCCATAGTAATTGCCAGAAATTTAAGTGAATGATTTTGGGTATGAACGTAACCACTGAAAATTGCACACATATATTCTAAATTGAGGAACAAGGCTAATTTGTTTTTTCATACGTTTAGTTTAGAACTAGTGAAATTTTTTAAAACTCTAATATTTATAATATTAGAGTATATATAATGATGTACATAAAGTATTATTTGTTTTTTCTTATAAACAATTTTTTTGTTATTTTTCAAACTGGTGTATAAACAATTCTTAAAGCCTGGAAGAACTGGAGTATGGTACTGCGTGTACAGTACATTTTCTGGACAGAAATTTATCAATAATAGATCTTTTAAAAAAAACTATTAATAGTACTAACAAGGGTACCCTTGGTTTCGGCGTAATCTTAATTCAAATGTTAAAACTAGAGTCTTAGATTCAATTTGTGTTTCCGTGTAATTGATAAAAATTTATCAAGTGATGAGTTCAGAGATGTAGATAACTCGTCCCGATTATTTCTACTTATCCCAAAAATGGAACAATATAGAAAATTTAAAATAAAAAAAGGGGAAAAAGTTCCTAAAGCATTAAAATAGCGTTTTTTAAGAAGATTCCGTTTTACGGAAATCAGCTAGTGAGGATGTCTTCATGATTTTTCAAAACGTCCTTCATAAGTCCACCGATCCCATTTAGTAATTGACGATAATGAGATGAGTTTATATATAAACTGCTAAGGTACCCCGCTTTTCCCGGGAAATTGATAGAGACTGAATAGTGGTGGTATTTTTATTTTCGGACTATACACAATATTTACTAAATAACAAAGTAAGGAAGTTTTTTTATTGAATTTTTGGCAAGAACGAATAGGAAACGAAATATTACGCGAGTTCGTTTCAGGCCTCCCTTAAAAACCCCACTCCTGTTCGTACCTAAGAATAGTAAATGAAGCTTATAATCTAGTAGGAGTTGATGGTAACTCAGATACTGATCGTTCACTGTTCACTTGTAAAATGGTAGACCCCTTTTATAGTTTTATAGTGTATATCTTGTTTATACTTTGTTATACGACGAAAGTCCGTATTACAAACGTTACGCTAACTAAGTATGAAAATAAACTACCTTTTCTATGTGCAAAATATCTAATAACAATTATAAAAAATACTCTATTGTATCTCCAAAGAAAAAAAAATCTTTTTATTCATAATTGTACACAATAAGCATAATTGTACATGTGTAACATATTGTTACGTTTTTATTACCAAAACCAGTAATAAACGTTTTTAATAAGAGTTCTTTTGAATTGCAAAATTAAATACTCCCAAGTTTCACAGTTTTTATCACTGCACAATTTATTTTACAATGCACAATACACTTGGTAATTATTCTTAATTACTACTCACTGTATAACACTGATAGCGTCACTGTTCTTCAATGAGTCTCAGTCAAATAATTCACTCACGGTCACTGAAATTCACAGAAAGATGGCACTGCACTGTCCTTTACTTCGCGGCACTGCACTGTCTTAAACACGGCACTAAACTGTTACTTACAGTCACGGCACAACACTGTTCTTCCTATAAAAACACTTTACCGCACTGCACTAAGTCGCACTGTAGCACTGATGTGAACATCAAGACAGGTGAGAATAAAACTGACTGCTCGCGGCTGGCCCGAGCTTCTTTATATAGGTCGTCGGCATACATCAAAGGGGAATTGTCTGGTTCATTCGACGCTGGGCTAGACGAGCCTAGTAGGGGCTCGAACCTTCTGTCGGTCTCTTTGATCTATCTCGCACTTCCCAAATACGCAACTCTCTCTCTCTCTGAAGGATTATTCATGTATTTAATTTTCGCAACAATATTAATGAGAAAAAATAGCAGGCATAACTGGGTAAAACTCCCTAGCACTTAAGATCCCTTTACATTGTCTTTTAAAATGATTTATGAAATTGAAATCACCACCACATCCAATATATGTATATGAGAAACGTTACTCTAAATCTCTTTGTGGTCCGCATTCATATCATTCTGATAACTATGGCTAGCTCTAAACTTTTCTGGCGTCTTAGAGAATAAATGTGAGTAAATAAATAAATAATTAAAGGAAAATTACTGCCTACACAGTCCATCTTCATCATTCAAAACAATATGAAGAATGTAAATATTAATATTAGTCATTATTAAGCATCAACTATCTCTTTCCCACCAAGATTCAACCCAAGTTATTTACATAGGTTATAATTTTTATTCCATTTCTACCAACTATGTATCCAAAAACGTTCTACATGAAACTAAAGGTGAAATCCGTCAATAGAACACGAACACAGTAGTATGGCGTGAGAACGTGGTATATTCATAGCTTCTCAAAATATTACGTAAAAATTATTTTGTACAGCGATTTCCTACAATTCTTATTTTATTTTTACTAGAACATCAACGGATGATTTTTTTAATTTGTAGCCAGTCAGTAAACCCCCTTCCCTGGCTGGGCTATTCACATATTAATCTCTTACGTATGGATCTAAGGAAGCAATGCAGAATATAGTGTATGACGACCCCACCTGTCTTTAAATCTAGTGTGGTAAATTCTATTCTCCTTTTCTTTCTACCCCCATTCGTCTCCAGTGAATACTCGATGTTTAATACCATAGTAAAGGAAGGTCCGAGTGAAGATAGCTGGTATTCAAAGGTCATTTGTAAACATATCGTGGTGGATTAAATTCACAACAGAATTGGAATAGGTTTATGTTCTAGTTTATATTTTTTTTCACACGCTTCGTCTAACAACTCGTCAGTAGTTAATCTACTAACATGAGCGCCTTTAAGTATTATTTATAAAACTAATAAGAAACATCCCCGAAATATCAACTTTTAGATAGCGTACATTTTTGAAGATTTTCCTGGTGCTCTCATGCCGCGATTTTGGAAAAATGTCTTCAAATCTACCCCGGAAGTTATCTGGGTCCCTTCAAATTTATAAAAAATATTAGTATTAATTTTTATTTTCCTCCACTTTATGCTACTGTGGCTAATTGGGATGGGTTTCTACAGTTTACCACCCTTTTCTAGCCAGAGTGGGACAAAGGAATTTATTTACTGAGTCCGTCACCAAATAAATTTGTATTGCCCAGGGCGGGAATCGAACCCACCACGCTAGGTTTGCCACACGAGATTAAGACCAACGCCTTAACTCACAGGGCCAACCTGAGCTCCCAAATTTATATAAATGTTCCTGTTACTGCACAAGGGACTGTAATTTTTGTTAGATCGATTCTAAACTTGGTTTCAAAGAGTTCCGTGTAAAACTAAAGATTAAATTTGCTAATGGTATAATTCTATCAGGGAGAGGGGAAGGATATTTATTTGATAAAACCAGGATTTCGAAATTTTTCCCCTTTTACAATTCAGGTCGAAACCAATCTTGATGCAAATTTAGATTTGTACGATTGTTGTCTTATACAGTTCTTCTCTAACTCGAATTTTAAGTCTTTGATAAACCCTCACAGTGATGATTTCACAATAGCAATAACCCATTATCATGAAACATGTTATTCCACTTGTGAAGCTTAAATAATTGTTTTCATCGGACCAGGAGGGCAGGGGTTTTGAGAATGGGGTAAAATTAAAAAACAAATACGAAATATCTCCGTTTTTATCCGGGTTGGATTTTAAATTTTTATAATACCAATATTCTTAAAAATTTATTTTTTATTTATTTTCTATCACTTCGTCTTAGATTGTGAAGAAATCTATGAGCTGTGCTGAGTAGATAAAAAAGGGAGACTCTGGGACAGAAGAGTAAAAAAAAATTGTGACGCCCATGATTCCCCCCCCCCCCCCAAAAAAAACGATAACCTCTTAAACAGTCCTCTTTGCCAGCGAGATACATTTCGCAATCTTCGATTGACCTTGAACAAGCATTCTCGGCAGCAAATCCCCGAGCTCTATGTCTTAATATGGGAAATCGGACCGAGTCAGTACCTCTCTACTAGCTCATTTGAGGCATAGCAAAGAAATTTCTACAGCACAGAAACCTCTCATAATCAGATACTAAGAAACATTTACTGACACATCTGAAATTTATATTTCAAACTACAGACATAATGACTTCCCTCCTTGGACACTGAGTAATAAACTTGATATAAATATTTCTCTCTCTAAATACTCTAAACCGACCCACTTTGACTACCATATATAAAAGAGAATTTCATTCATACACATTAGACCGGAAAGAGTCATATTTTGTATACACAGACGCATCCAAAACAGACTGGGATTGCTGCAGTGGTAGGAGAAAGTACGGTGAACAAAAAACCACATGACTACACTAAAATAAACACGGCAGAATTACTAACTATTCTCTAAGGACTAAAGAACTTCACAACTACTCAAAGAGACCTAGTCATTTGTACAGGCTCATTGAGCTCAATACAGTCACTCGAAGATATATACTCCACCAATCTCATTATTATTGAAAATTATAATAATATTCATAGATTTAAAAAACGCATTACTATTTATTGGTTACCCGGCCTTGTGGGTATTACTCAAAGTAATTTAGTAGGCAAATCAGCAAAACAATCAACTGAGTTTGAACTAATACATTTTTTGGACGTGCCTCACCAAGAAGCTTTCTCTGAAATAAGAAAACTCGTAATTAATTATTGGAATAATTTATGGTATTAGCCTGACAGTAAACTTAGAGAAATCAATTCGAATAAGCTCAACTAAACTTCAAGTAATAGACTCTCTAGAAGAGAAAAAATTGTATTTACACGCCTACGTACAGAGCACATTAGACTAACAAATTCATATCTAATGAGCAGACAAGATGAACCTATTATAGGTCGCTACTGCAACAGGACGTTGACAGTAAAACACATATTTACTGACTGCACACAAGTAATAACGTAGCCATGGTCCAGAAATTTATGCCAACTACTTGCCGACAGAAGCCAATTTATAGATGATGTTTTTAGTATTTAAGAAATAATGGATTATTTGATGAAATATAAAAACTACTAGTTATCATTATGAAAAGTACGTATATATAACAAGCACTGTATTTGTGGAATATAAGATTTATCTCCATCCAGTTTACGTCTTTTATAGTTTTTTTTTCTTTCTTATGTTGTAAATGTATTAACATTTTATATTTAATTTTGTGCATTGTATTCATTTTATACATTTGTAAAATTCAGTTTTGTCGATTTTTAATATTTATTTAATTTTGTAAAATTATATTCTCAAATGTTTAAAGGTGATCGCCATTGTAGCGGTATGTCAAATAAATAAATATCTACAAACTCAGTGGTCATCACGAAACTTATTGAGAAATCTATTCTAGGTAATGGGCATTACATCTTTGTTTTTCTCTTAGCTACTCCTTATCACTGCATTTGCAATTTTAATACAAAAGGATGCGATTTTAGTAATTTAGGTATGATCTCAAAACTTGAAATAGAGCTTTTAAACATTTTTCTTTTGATTGTCAGCTCTCAACACCCTTATTAAAAAAGTAAGCAAACCAGATTCCGAAGTTGTTGAAATGGTGGATTGTACAGTGACTGAGTCGTCAATTTCCACGTCCGGATTGTCATTGGATGAAAAAGAATATAGCGATGGAGAAAGTGAATTACAACTCAATTTTTCTGAAAGGTTTCTGACAGCTCTTTTTTATGCACCATCATTATTATCGAACCTGTTTTTTCTTGTTGTTTGAGGAGTTTAGTTCCTACTTCGGTTTCTACCATACGACATATTTTGTTTATTAAAGTTGTTCATTCCTCTTATATTTTTTTGATCTCAGTTTTCTATGACATTTCATCAAATTGTTCTTTCGAAGAAGGATATTTTATTTATAAAATAATAACCGTTATATCGCAAAATCTTCAGACCGCTAACTCGATAAACGGAAGCTTCTGGCAAAAGTCAACACCATGAATACACCGTCTCAGTTCTCTTTGACTTTAAAATATTTACATCACGAGACGTCTCTTTGAACTCCTTTAGAGGCCTTGAAGCATAAAAAGCCATATAAACATTATAGAAGATATTGGTGTAAATATTTTGCCGCAAGCTACAGTTTAATGCTTGTTTACTGGAATTGTATTTGTGATGCCTTGTTTTATTTAAACTATATATATATATATATATATATATATATATAAACTATTTTTATCTGCAGTACATCTTAATGAATTTCTGTTATTTTCAGCCATAAATCTTTTTAATATTCCTGATTTACATGTACGACAAATTTTCAAAACCAATAGTTAACATTTGAAGCTGATGATTTCGATTATTCCGAAAAATGAGAAAAGCAAAATAAAAAAGAATCGCCGAAAATAATTCAGCATACCAAAACACACTAAGGAAAATGTGCTTTAAGGCCAAATATACTTTTGTCCACCTAACTTGTTCTTCATTATGATCATTGTGTGACGCCTCCATTGATGGAAGTATAAGTTAGTTACGAGAATGTTTTCCGTATTTTATTGCTGAATAAAGAAGCATCTGGCCAAATTAAGTTAGGCTACTATTCTCACGATATAATTATTACAACAATTTTAAGTAACTGTATCTGTATACATACTGTGCTGCTCGAGTTGTAGCAAGAATGTGTGGCCTTCAAAGGAATCTGCAAAAGCCAGAAGTATATTGTCAGGCTCAGTATTTGAAAAAGTTAGCAAATATTGACTCCAAATATATTAATAAATTCCCAGGGATATTTCCATGGGTTTTGACGAGGACGTGATGTATGATGATACAATATGACACAGTTTCGTTTCGTCAATGACACTTAAGTGATTTCTTTATTAGGGTTTAGCCCTTGTAGTTCAGAACAGTTTCGGTCATATTAAAATCATCCGATTCTGTTCAATGTTATTCACTTAGGATGTAAGGGAAGGAGCATTCAAAGACTTTATCAGTATGTATTACTTTTCAAATTGTCATTTAATAATCAAGATATTTACGATTTTGCATAGATATGAAGTTGAGCACAATTAAAATAAAAACCCGGTCATTAGAGCAGTATACATGTTTAATATATATATATATATATATATATATATATATATATATATATATATATATATATATGTGTGTGTGTGTGTGTGTGTGTGTGTGTGTGTGTGTGTGTGTGTGTGTGTGTGTGTGTGTGTGGTTGTGTGTGTGTGTGTGTGCGCGCGCGCACGCAAACGTATGTATGTATTTGTCTGTTACAGCCATAATGTTTCTTAGATCGGTACAAAACTCGATATTTAAGTATTTCATTAAAAAAAAAAAAAAAAAAAAAAAAAAGAAAAGAAAAGTTCAGTTTATCGTTGAGTGATCGGTGTTGCAGGAGCCAGCATTTCCGGATAAGACAGGCGTAGTTTCCTGCATTAAATCATTATTTAACTACCGGTTTCAGCAATTCACTTGCATCATCAGGTCCATACTTTATTAACAGTCACTGATAGCTCCCTTATTACCAGTTTTCTTGCGATATTCTTGTAGTTTTGCATTCTTGTCCTTTT
>CM032233.1:86812500-86920000 GCA_019009955.1 Riptortus pedestris
ATTTGAGTAAAAGTAATGGTATCTCCAAACATTTCTCGTATCAGCAGATATTTCAACTACTGTTTATAATGGTTTCTTACTAAAGAGGAAATAGAGAATAGATAGTGCGATGACATCACTCAGCACGGGTAATTCGTCTTAGTTTACTCAGTTTACCATGCAAGTGACTTATTTTCACTTTCTAAGGAGTAGTCTCTTATTTTATTAAAAGTTTTTGATACATAATTTTTAAATTAACGATCACGTTTCTCTCAAATTGAGATATATATATTTGTCTGTTACCGCTCGAGCTCTCTAATTTTTAGATATATATATATATATATATATATATATATATATATATATATATATATATTATTTTATTTTTTTTATTTGTTTCCTTCCTATAGTAACCCTATAAGAAGGCTGTTTATTTGTTTCTGCATGTCCCAAGCAAGTTAGCATATCACATGCATTTGTAGTGGGTTACAATTAATTTATACATAGATTATTTCAAAAGTATGATATCTATATATATATATATATATATATATATATATATAAAGAATTAACAATAAAAACGTTAAATTAAAGTAAAAACATATAAAGAGAAGATTAATAATCTTAAAAGAAAAGAGAAAAGAAATATGAATATCCCTAAATATTTTAAGTATTTTAGTTGTATCAGCTATAATAAGTATTCAACCGATTAATTGTATTAAAAGCATGTTTTGCGAATATTTTAAAAGCATTATTACATTTTAAAAATAACTTGTCTTCTTCTACTGGAAATTTGGCTTTTTTTTGTTCTATGTCTTGTTTTAGTTTTTGTCGTTCGTTAGTCAGTAATCTGCTCGTATATTAAGTGTTGACTTGTTTGTGGAGTTGAGTAATTACAGGGGCAAGTATTGATGTCTTTTATGTTAAATCGTTGGTAGTAAGAATTTAGTGTACCATGTTCTGTTACTAATTGTGTAATGTAAAAGTCTGTCTGTATGTATTTGCTGTTGAAATATGCGTTAATGTTTGGAATGAAAAGTTTTAAATGTTGTCCTTTATTAGTTACAGTCCATTGTTGTTGCCATTTTTCAGTTAGATGAACTTTTAACATATATTTTACGTGGGCTTTGGAGATTTTATTGTATTTATTCTGGTAATTGGGAATCTTTTGAAGCAGACTTAGCAGCTCTATCGGCCAATTCATTTCCAAAATTATCAGAATGTGCTTTAACCCATGAAAAGTATATGTTAATATGATTTAATTCTGCTATAAGTTCTCTTATTTGTGTTGTTAACGGGTCATTGGTTGTACGGTTCTGTAGTTTTTGTATCGTTACTTTACTGTCCGTGTATATACAAAGTGTATTATGTTGTGTATGTTCAGTTTGTATTTTTTGTAATGTTTTCAGTATAGCGTATTGTTCTGCTTGAATGTTTGTGCAGTTGTGTCCCAGTCTAAATTTATGTATCTCTGTCAATTCCTGATCAATGAATATTACACATGCGCAGCCTACATTTTTTCCCATCTTTACTCCCATCTGTATATATTTCCGTTTTAAAAGGTTTATTTCCTTGATGTATTAATATATTTGGAAATTTGCCGGGATGATACCATCTTTTATATTCCAATTCTGATTCAACAAATTCGGCTTGAATATCGTTTGAATTCATAGACTTTATATATATATTCCACGGGGAAGCCCAGAATATCTTTTGATATTTTAATTAATAATTATGATAGGCCGTTTCAAAAATATGCTCCACACTCTCCGTGGGTCTATTAGAGTTGCCAAGGTATGGACAATGGAGTGTGCCAGGTGACTCCAGAGACCCATTCCACGCCTAAATTGAGAGAATGAATACCATTTTAACCATAATTATATTTTTATTGTTTATTCCAAATTTAAGAACTCTTGACTTTTTAAAATTAAAATCTCTCTAAGTCATTCTTTAAGAGGTCTTTCGCAAAATCTGACGTGACTCTTCAGTTTACAGGTGATAAAAATACTCGGAAAAGATAAGCCTACATGTAAAACTTCTACAATTAATAAGATTCAAACCGCAGTGAATTTCACTTATTTACTAAATGGATTTAGTTTAAGTTGACCAAACCTATGCGTTCTCCTTATCTAGGGCATTATTTTTTTAAAGAATAGTATTTTCAATTTTATTTTTTAACAGATTCCTCTTGAGGAAATCAGCTATTGAGGTTGTAGTCATGATGGGATTTAGAAAAATTACACACACACACACACACACACACACACACACACACACATATATATATATATATATATATATATTTGTCCGTTATAGCTCTAGTGGTCGAAATTTTGTCTGATCGATATCAAAATCGATATTTAAACGTTTTATGTACGTGAAAATGTATTTTTATGTAGAAAAAGGAGATCAGATTCATTAAAGGCTAAAATCCGACCAATGAGAGGGGTGATTCCGGAATATCTCTTTTATTAGGCGTCGGATTCAAAATTTGTATAGAATCAATCTTATTTCAAATGTAATGTCTTATAAATGTTTTTAAGGACGTTTTTTTATTATCTTGATTATTAACCGAGATAATACCATTATTTTAGTTTTCGACCTCCTACTTATGTCATATTAACAATAAGCTGTTATTTTAAGAAGCACATTATTTTAAGTCTAAATACCAAATATTATTCACATAGAAATTTTAAGTTTTGAGATAAATGCAAATACGTGACACACGAAGGAAATCTGCTTAGTTAACGCAACCCCTAAGTGACGGACTTTTTTCATTATATATTCAGTAAGATATAGATATATTTATTTTTAGTTTATAGAATATTATATATATATATATATATATATATATATATATATATTATTTATATCTTGTTATAGATAATAGTACAATCACATTCTGCTCCCTCAGTATGAGTTTTTTTCTTCATTTATTTGATATGGTTATAATTTGATGATGCATATCTTAACCAGCAGGGACTCGAACTCCTTACAATAAAGTGTATTAAGCAATAAATTATTCTATCCATTCTTAGTTTACGTGGAATTACTTCATCTAAATTATTGCAGTCATTATTAAGAATGAGCAGAATTCCGCCTTGGGGCGCGGTGGTTTGAAATGCAGACCCATTAAAATATTGGCTATTACCATCAACCAGACATTCCACCAAATTTCATGCTGAACATTTTTCTCAAGAATCACAGGAGGGTTTTCATTTTTTTATCCAATTGAAGATTCCTCCGGTTGTAAAGGTAGCTTCATCTATAGATTTGTATACCGAGTTATATTCACAATGTCTGAAATTATTGCCATTCGTAGGCTATTAGGCAATTGTTTCGCTTAGTTATATAAGAGGTTAAAGTATTAAATGAGATATTCACTAAATACGCAGGCAAGCTTATATAAGCATATAAAACAACAATTTTTTAACTGCTCTTTTAATCGAAATGCACCCAAAAAATATGCTGTATTTGACAGATGACTGCTAATTATTTTGTTGTTACATAGAATTACTAATTCAATTATTTTTCGGGGCTCAGGATATTTGTGCTTTCTTGTATTCTGCCTTCAGTCGCCCCCTCCCTTTCCGAAGAAGCAATAAGAATCTGAGAGTGATGTAGCTTTGCGCCCAGTGGCTGGAAGAGAAATAAGTTAGGGTAAGCCTATGGTGCCATACCCCTATTCGTCATCAATAGAGCAACAAGTCAGTCACCCTCTTCCGCCCATCTCCAGTCTATATTTCAAGGCATAATCAACTTTCAATCAACTCAAATCCATTTTCTCCAAAGATCATTTTCGTTAGTGGCTGAAATCGAACCAAGGAAAAAGACCCCTTCCTGGGTTTACTGGTGAAAAAAATGGAAAAATAGAACTATCATCATTATCATGAATCCGATCGAAAAATAGCATACAACAAAATGGTATTGCATGCAAAATATTGTTCTATAATTTCCATCCATTCTTTACTTCGAGAAACTGAACGTTACAAAACCTCTCATGTCGAGATTATATTTCAAATTTTTACATAGGTTTCTAACATAGGAGAAAAATAGAATAGATGTTGAGAAGAGATCACCCTAAATCAAGGACGTTTTAAAAATATTGTTATTTACTGACAGCCTATTCCATCTCTTTCAGTCTTAATAGGAAATTGTAACACTTAATAGGAGTAATGTTTTATAAATTTAAGTAATTTATGAAATCAATTTAATCTTCCGTACATTCCTTTAAGAAAAATCTATTTAGGTTGTATTCATGACAAAAGTTTTGAAATATTTCCATTGTCTTCAATCCTACTTAAAGGACGATCAAATTTATAACCCTAGAGTTTAGTTTACTTTAGACCAACAAACTTCGCTAGCCAACAAGATCACAATCATTGAAACAATTGTAAACAATCTCCATTCCGTTGACGTGGATAGAGTTCTTAACTCAAGTTACAGCCGAATGTATAGAAGTATTTGTAGTTTTAACCATTCTCTCCCTGAAAATTATTTAACGTTTCACACAAACATAAATAAAATAAAACTTATCAGTCAAATAAGGATTTCCTCTAGCGAGTATTTAAAATTATCCTATGGAAACATGACTCAAATTATAAAAACTGGATAGGTATGTAAATGGTGCCAAAAATATATTTACCTACATTTGAATCATTTGCTGTTGTATTGCTCCGCTTTTACATCACACAGAGTAAAATTCCTTGACAAATATATAGTGCCTCAAAGAGAATACCTATCATTGGTATACATTCTGGATTACAACAATGAAAGTAAAGTTAATGATATTTTTTGTTTCTTATCAAAAGTTTGTGAAAGTTAACAATATAAAAGAAAGAATTTTATTATTTTTATGGGGGTGCTTATTCAATAATAATCGGCACATTATTTATTATATGCAGTTATACTTATTATTAGAAGAGTTATACTTATCTTAGAGAATAGTTATGTTAATCTGATATGTTAGAAAACTGATCTTTATTTAGACATTAAAAAAGAATGAATTAATCTACATTTACATTAAATTATGACCTATTGAATTCAGTATTATAATTATTTAGATTAATATTAATATTGTATTACGTGCCAATGTATATGCTGTTCAGTTGTAATTCTAGGAATTATTATTATTTTATTTACACATACTTTAAGAAGTTATAATATATTAATAACCATACTAACACTAATTGGCCAGACTCTTGGCAACATGTTGTAAACATAAGCCAATAAAATATCTATCTATCTATCTATCTATCTATCTATATATATATATATATATATATATATATATATATATATATATATATATATATGTGTGTGTGTACTTACAAATGGTATTTAAGGGTTTAGTGTCTTATCGGTAAATAAGAATTAAGGACATCAAAACCAGAAAAACATTTTCTTTGAAGGTTGTGTTTAGGAGATACTAACTTCTTAAAAAAAATGCATTGTTATGAATTATTTAGGTTATGATAAATAAGATAAATTGCTGAAATGTGGCCGCATTGAGACGGGGTAATGTGGAAAGCTGGCAAATTAAACTCATGCTGAAGAAAATTATGGTTACGAATCACATACCATTTTCCTGCAATCGAAAATGCTTATTTCACTAATTTCAGTCCTTAGGGCTTTTCAGTAAGTGGATCTTTTTTGATGATATATGAAATTGTTTTTGGAATTTTAATTGTTAATGTATTTTATTCAAGAGTGTGACCTAGTTGGTTCATGGAAAATGATTTATCATAGATAATTTTGGAATTTTAACCAAGTTAATACGGGACTGTTATCAATGTTTCATGACTATAATGTTATCACGGTAAATGATTTTGTTTGAACTTATATTTGTGTGCATTTTCCTTGTAAACTAGGGGTAATACAAAATAAATAAAGAGAATCAAATATATGACAATAAATGGATTAGGAAAGAATATTGTCTACTCTCTGCACGGTTGTTAACTTCAACGACTATTTTTTTTGCTTCTGTGAATCTTTAAAACTTGTGTATTTAATATTGCAAAAGATAAACTAAACTAAGCCTCACTATATCACTTTTCCCCATCCGCTCAGTTCCTGCCCTTCTATTCATTTCAACTGTATTCTTTTACCATCAGCCTATAGAGTACGCTACCTTTGGACACCGAAATTACTTGGAAATCCCACAGAATAATCTAAAGACAGGATCAAATCTACGGACTGCTGAATAGAAGATCTCGCCCGTTTAAGGAAAACAAACTAACAATTTACAAGTTATTACTTAAACCAATAGAAGTGTGGGGTCTAGAAAACCTTCGGACATCAGACTTCCAATCCAAAGTCCGCCGCACCATAGTAGATGCTCCGTATTGTCTTTCAAACCTCACCCTTCATAAAGATAAAAATATCTCATTCGCAAAGGACTTAATTCCCTTAAGATTCAAAACATTCCACAGCAGACTATCCAATCATCCTAATCCAGAAGTCCTAGGTCCATTCTAGTACCACTAATCCTTATTCTCCTCCACGGCGCCTCAAGAGAAAATGACCCAGAGATATACTATTGCAGTGTAAAGTGAAGTGATAGCAGTGGCTATTTTCTTCTTCAAGTGTCGTATTCCTCATTTCCTCTTAACGCCATTGCTAAGCAGGGAGAACCTGCTCTTCTCACTGAGGTGAAGGAAGTGTAGCTTCCATCGAATGTTGGCGGACGATTGTACAAATATCATATTACCAAAAGCATGCATTGCAGAATGTAATTTTCTTAATAAAATAAATAAATTAAAAAAATATTGCAATGTTTTATAATGAAAATGGTAGCGAATACAGCTTAAATCCGAACGGAGGAGATTTATGAGAATTGAGTTTGAACGTTATTATTTCGGTGTTAATATGGATATATATATATATATATATATATATATAAAGAAATTACTAGAGAAATAAACAGCTAAATGCTGCAGTTCACATCAGGAAATAGAGGGTAGGATATTAGGAAAGGGAGTTTAAATGCCAGTAAGGGACAGTAAATTCTAGTCTGGTAACTATGATTGAGTAAAATAGTGACAGCCAGTTCTGAATAAAACGTGCACCACCATAAAATAAATGGTGTGTGTTCATTAAAAGCGCCATGAAAAATATCAAATATTTTACATGTAAAATGTTTTTTCAAATTCCACAGTGAAACATTATTTATTTCATTCGCTGTAATAAATTATTGTTCTTTTTATGTTATTAAATTAGTAATCTTTAATGTTTTTGTTTCAATACATATGTAATTCATGATTGACTTTTCTGTTATAAATTCTTTCATCAGTTAAAACACTTAAATATTCAGATGGCTATATAAAAAAGTTGAGTTATAGTAATATTTAACTGAATTTGCTCTCGAAATGACACAAATTCCTTAGGTACCTATTCGTGCATGCAGTGAAGCATTTTCGCATCATAGCCAATTGGCCTTCCTGGAAGGAAATTTGGAAAATCAATTATATGATCGTTGTGTCAAATTCTGAAAGGAAAAAAGCTGTGGACATTAATGAAATTCAGATGGCTTCAGGGGCTGACACGAGAGTGATCATGCGCCAGCCTTCAAACGCATGGATACCTGTACGTTAACTAAATAAAAAGGCCGTCATGCAGAGGCTGAGTCAAATAAGCAGATTTTTCACATGTTGGAATGACATACTAATGATCTCACCTCAACATATATTCTCTATTTCCACAATAAAGGTCCAAGGAGTAGAAGGGAGTAGTCCAAGAAATCTTAATTGATGACGTTATCATACTAACTACTTTTATGTATTTCACATAATAAAGGTCTTTTGAAACAATATTTCGTATTTATGCTTGGAATAGGACATTTCATTATGTATTCACTTCAAATGGGGGATTACTGGAGGCTGTAAACTATAAAAGGCCAATATCTCCGTTAATATTGAAGATAGAGAACAAATGTATATAAAAAAATTTATATAACATTAAATTTGAAATAATTATAGTTCTATGCAATGTTTTGATACGATGTATGATAACGGAGATGGTTTGAATTTTCAAAATTTGCCCTCTAACCCCCATATTCGACATATTTCGAATTATTGTTATCATCCCTCCCTCTCACTGGTCTGATCTTAAATAAATTGATTTTTAGTTTTATATGAAAAGCTTATATATCGAGTTTAGTAATGATGAAATAAAAATTGTGACAAGCGAGAAAGTCCGTCACCCCAGTGCTGCTGCTTAAACTAAGCAAATTTCCCAAGCAAATGTCAGAGTTAATATTTAAGATGCTGAAAAAAAATTATACAACAACAATTATTGAAAATTAAATTTGCAGATTAAGGGAAATCTGCTTAATATCCGTCACGCAGGTGCTTCGTAAACTAAGCAGATTTCCCGCCCGCTGGTATGGTTCGTCTATGTTCTCATCTCATGTTCCATTTCTCCTTTCAAATAAGAAGCCTATGTAAACGCATCTTCAAATTTAAGTTGGAATTTGCACTGGAGTCTTCCTTGACATATCCCAAGCTTTTGATAAGGTGTGGCACCAAGGTTTATTGTCCAAACTAAGAAATACTCTCCCTTTCACATACTACCTCATCCTTAAATCATATATTTCCGACAGACATTTTCAAGTTTCATTTTGTTCCTCAATCTGATCCTTATCCCCCCAGCTTGCAGGTGCACCACAGGGGGGTATCCTAAGTCCTTTCTTATTCCTTACCTATACTACCAACATCCCGAAACTTCCCTTCTCCCGTATGCAGATGATACTGCAATCTTGACGTCCAACTCAGACCGAAATATGGCATCCGCATCATTACATGAACACCTAGCTCTGCTAGAATCCTGGCTGACTCAATCAAAAAAAAAAAGGTCAACAGCTGCAAATCAAGCCATGTAACATTTACCCTCCGACGTTCCATTCCCACCTCAAGACAATAATCAAGCCATTCTTATTATCATATCATTTGCTTGTAATATTTAAATATGTTGTTGCAAATAAACGAATAAATATTTTAAAAAAAAGTTTGCATTTTTGATTTCCTCTTCTCTATTCAACAGTTAACGTACTCGATCAATAGGTTTACTCAAAACGCTTAAACAATATATCGAGTTTGGTAATGATATAACTAAATTTGCAAGAGATATGTACAATTTAGAACGTACATAATTTCCATCACATTCTAGGTAGGATCGATGGACATTTTTCGAAACTTGCGTCATGAGTACCCCCCAATCTGCAAAGAAAAGGAGCACAGTATTAAATATCTCTAGGAAGATCTATTTTGAGCGTGAATCTCGGTTAGTATTCTCCCCATGGGATGCTTGGAGGAAATAGGATTGTGACACTTAAAGAGAAGACCCCACGGCTCCCGATTTAAGGACGAAACTGAAAAATTCCATAAGAAATTTATATTCCACTCTCAGTTGGGGCCCCCCTAAAAATCACAGAGACGTATCTTAGGAACTGAATTGGAGATTCCTACTGAAATCTTGATCACACCATACACGCGCGCGCGCACACACACACACACACACACACACACACACACACACACACACACACACACACACACACATATATATATATATATATATATATATATATATATATATATATATATGAATAAAGTTCCTTTCATTCACAAAAAAAATCTGATGAGGGAACCTCATGACTTTCGTGTACGCCTTTTAAATTAAATTAACAAAATGTTTGGTTGCACTACTTATAAAATTATTTCACTTGAAAGTGATATACGATATCTCCGTTCCAATGCATCGGATCGAAATATGCCATTGAACATAATTTATAGATCTTTTTATGATTTACAAAAAGAGGGTCCATAGATTTCTTTTGTATTCTGTGTACGGAGAAATATGTAAGTAAGTATATGTTATGTTTATAAAATATTTTTTTTTTCTCTCTTTTTCTAACCTTCACTCCTCTTCCCCTTAGGTGATTTAATTCAAACGGGAGGTGCACAACTAGACAAAAGAACAATCCCTAATATGAAATTTCAACATTCTAAGGCTAGAGATTTTTCGAGGTACGTCTGGCTTTGCGACAGACGTGCTGCATCTTCCGCACTTAGAAAATTCGGATTTTGTTAAATTTAAAAGTCCTTATGCCATGTCCAATATTCCCGGCCATCGCACTTATCTTTTAGAAATTATAAAGTTTATCAAAAGTATAGATATGGATGTAGAAAAATACATTAGAATGTAAAGTTGATTGTGAGGAATGGGAATCATAATTCAATATATTTACCTTACATAGACTCGCAAATTAAACATCGGTTGAGTTTAACTTTAATTGATTTGTTTTTTGTTCTTATTTTATTTATTTAATTACTTTTCATTTCATTTATTAATTTTATTTGTAATTATCTTACTTATTTTAATATTTTTGTTATTATTATTATTTCTTTTATATTATATTTGAGTAGATAGTTGATTAACGTATATTTATTGTGAAATAAAAATGTATCTTAACATAATCATACATGTAATATGCCATGTGGCAATGGAACATGTATTCAAATGAATAACTCCTCATAGGGTTACTATGAGGAAAAAAAAAGCCATGTCCGAGCAGTCATTTCGCACGCGTTGTCGCAATATACAAAATATTTGCCGCTGCTCGCTCTGAGGATGCGGAAAAGTGAATTCATCAGTCGGCTAGGAAGCTCCACTAAAGCCAAACCCACTATCAAAAAGGAGGGTGAGAAACATTTAACATATTTTAGAGAAATTGGAACCCACCAAACCTTATATCAACAGAAATATCTATAATATAAAAAAAAATTCAGTCACACAGGAGTTGCTTAGACTGAGGAGATTTGCAGATCTATTTTCCATTTGTCCCATACTAATGAGCCTATTTGAAGACAACTTGAAATTTAAGTTGGACATGCTATGTTTCGTAATACTGTAGCTTCTTGTGAAAATCGGATAAGTAGGTGGGAGGGTCAGGGAGTGAGGTTAACTAAAGCCTGAACAATACAGGTAACTCGGTTACTATTTGAGTGAGAAAGGTGTATGGAAGACCAATTGTAGGACATTACTTTACTAAAAAACCTGTTTGTACAACATTTTTCAATCCGACACAAAGCACATTTTGTAATTCATTCCTTTTCAAAACACCCCTCCTATTCTTATTTCAAATATCAACGAAATTTATTATATTCTTCACGAAACGGTTAAATATCGATATTGGTATAGTTGAAAATAAATGGGAATTCAAGAGCATATAGAACGTTTGCTACATTTATCCATGAATCTCCTGCAGTAAAGACAATGACTTTGTTAAAGTCCACGATTTGTTATATCAAATAATTGGTTGATTACGCCGGTCAGAGACTACGCTCTTCCCCGATATGTATGACAACAGTACCACGATTTGTTTTTATGGGTTAAGATGATGAGTGATATGCTGACTTGTTCTTAAAGTCAGATGTGAATTGGGTTTACTTAAGGGAGAAAACTAGAAATCACAATAACAGCGTTACTTTTTGTGACGGAAAAAAAACCCCATGAAACATATTAAATTTTCAACACGATTATTTATACAAAATTTGCATATATATTTCAATTGACTACATTTGTCTTATTTCCTCATTAATAATATAATTAGTACATTAACTAGGGGCTCAGTTTATCCATGTCGGTTAAAGTGTTAGTCTTAGTCTCACTTGCTAAACGTATAGATGGGAGTTTGATTTTCATATGGGAAATAGAAATTTATTTAGTGATGAACTAATTAAATAAAATCCTCAGTCCTACCCTGGCTAGAGAAGGGTGGTAACCTGTATATAAACCGTCCCAATTAGCCGTAGTATCATAGGTGGACGTTTATGAATAACAATTACAAGTATTTAAATACCTAAGTGTAAAAATAATGACAAATATACAATTTGGTAAAAGATGAAACTGAGATTAAAGGTGTTAAAATTGTAACAATTAGTGAATATATAAGCCATATTACAAAAAAAAAAAAAAAAGAAAAAAAAATATCTGCCTATAAAATGTTAAATGAGAGATGAGGCAGTCTGTCAACCCGGAAATTACGACATAATTGATGACAGAGGCAGGTGATTGAGCCAAAGAAAAACAAATAAAGGGTTCGAATATAAACGAGAGGGTCATAGTCGTCGGTGCTCTCACTCACACCTCTCTCTCACACTCTCTCTCTTCTCTCTCTCTCTCTCTCTCTCTCTCTCTCTCTCTCTCTCTCTCTCTCTCTCTCTCTCTCTCTGTCATTGGTTGTTCAGTTCGGAACAGTTTTTCAGAGGTCCTTTTCAGCCTTACCTTCTCTGGCTATGCTGGGATTTAGATGGAAAAGCGGATATGAACTATTGACTGACTTTGGAGAAAGGATTGCCAAGTTTAAGCAGATTTCTCTAAAGGGAAATCAGATACTGATGTTGCTCTCATATCGCGATTTTCGAAGCAATTCTTCCAATGTCCTGCGATCCTACCCAGGAGATGACGAAAATGAGTCCGCTCAAAATTTTATATATATAAAATTTGGTAACAATCAAACAAAGATTGCGACCTCTAGAGCGGCAATAGACAAATATATGTATGTATGTATGTATATGTATACATATATATATATATATATATATATATATATATAGTATTAAGTAGTATCAGTATATAAAGTATCAAGGCGAACGGTAATTAAGTCAAATGCTAGAAGAAAAATAACTCTTTCTGGAAGGAAAGTTGGAGGTAATTACATCAAAGACATCATCAATGAAACTTATTTCTACGGCTTTATTTCATTTATGTACTGTGCCGACTCTTATACCAGAAATAGCGTTTTATAATTTGAATTAAGTACAATAATCAGACTTTGTTCACCATTCAGTGCGCATTGAGAAAGGTAATACATTTTACCCAAATGCCGGCAAACTGGGGTACTTTTATTTCAACTAATATAATAGAAGGATTGATCTCATTGTTTTATATAGGCTCCCGAAAATGTCTTCGAACAAATACAAACATCCAAAATATATCTGTTATTATGAGAACTTATATTAAAATGTTATATAATCAGTCTCATGGGAAATGTAATTTTTCTTCTCATCATTTTTTTCTCTCTGATTGTCATATTAACTAAAATATTTGCATTTTATAGTTTTCATCCTTCTGTAAATCCTTATTCCTACTCATTTCACGTTAACCAATAATTTAAAAAATATATTACAGTCAAGCATAAATGCAACTTATTGCTTTATCGGACAAGGTAAACCCCCTAGTCCTAATGTGATATTCACCTCGAGCATCAGTATAAAATGTTGAGGTTATAAAGGAAATTAAATATTTTTAATCTCATCTTTATAATAAAATAAATTAAACTCGATATTTAAACATATCTCCATTATTATCCGATAAGACGCATATATCGGAAAATTGAATAGAACCAATTTTATTGCAAGTTAAATGTTCTAAGTTTTTTCACTATCTCGATTATCAACCGAGATGGTTGATAAAAAAAAAAAAATGCAGTAAGTGTATGTATGAGTAAGTGTGTGAGTATGTGTGATAAAATGATTTAAATTAAATGAAAAATAAATAAATAAATAAAATAAAAAAAAAAAACTGAAAAAAAGTACATACAGTGTGAGTCATTTAATTGTAATATTAGCTAATTGTAATACCAGTAGAAAATAAGTACTTTTAAGAAAGAAAACTTAGATTTAGTTAATAAATAATTATATAAAAATTGGTAACTTAAATACCCTTAGGATATGGTAAGAGCATATACAATCTATTAGATAATATTATTTACAACATAAAGTATACAGACACTTGCAAACAGCATCATACGAATTTAAAGGGCATAATAACCTAGCTGTTGATTGCCCAAACCACATTAATCCTAATCAACCGAGTTGTTTGCATTTTTTAGTTTTCATCCTTCAGTAAACACCCACCTGTACCCATGTCATAGTAACAATTAGTTTTATATAATTAATCTCAATATTAAAAAAAAGCAACACATTATTATTTGAAATATCACTTCTAAAATTTATAAATGATAAAATGCTTAACGGGAGGTCACTCATTATTTACAGATGAAACATTTTCTGGTCCGAAACCGCTTATCGATATTCGCAGTTATTGCTATAGACTGTTCATACTTGACTAGGTTATCTTAGTCATTCTGTTTCTTTTGTTATCAGAAAATGAGTGATCGTTTATTAACACCACTTGGTGATCGTTTATTATTACACCACTTGGACAGCTACCTTGCAGAGTTCATGTGGCAGACGACGGCCGGGGACGACAGTTTTAGGTAGCTACTCAGCGACATAGTCCAGTTTTGGATAGCTCTAATTTATAATTACATTTTGTCATTCAAATCAATTCTAGAGGTGTTATTTGAATAATAAAGAGTTTTTTTCCTACTATAATTTAATAATCGTCTTGGGGTGGCCTCCCGATAACCAATAAGTGAATTAAGATTTTCCGGTATTGACTCAAAAATGATTATTTCATAGCAGTGTTGTTGGACGAGAAGAATATTGTGTACTTGGAGAAAGAAACAGACGTCCAATACTTCACAAGATTTTTTATTTCAGCGCTAAGACTATTGTTTCCATCATTAGAGCTACACATAAAAACAACAACGTCAATAAAATCGATATACATTACAACAGGGCCATTAATCTTGAAAATACCAATAAATAAAAACACAAAATAAATATCTAAAAGAAGTGAATATAAATAAATAAGCTTAATTCAAATCTTAAAATAAAATACGGAGGGTGAGAGATCCATTAGGGCATAGTTAAAAAATATCTACCGACCTACTTGCATGCCCTCATAAGGAAAGACAGCAAGTGACTGGCTGGTGCGCGGGAGATAAGATCGAGGTCCAGTACCCCCACCATTGCAGACTTATAGCAATCGGTCTTCTTGTTCAAACAACGATTACCAATAAGCTTCATGTTCACCGCAATCTCCAGACCTTCCAATGAACTTAGTTTTTTACCCTTTTTGGCCTTATGTAATACCCACACTTCATGAGCTGCTTGCTATGGCCTTCTTGTTCTTGGTGGTGGAAAATGATTATTTGATCTATACCATGCTCAACGTTTAACCGTTTTGATCTTAACCAGCACGTGGGAAATTGTTTAATTCCTGTTTGCATAGGCTACTTATTACAGAATAAATGGGGATTAGATGGTGGTGGATCAGTGGTGTGTCTTATAATAAATCTGCTTAGTTTATGCAGCCACTACGTGACGGAGTTCTCCTTCAGTTGCTGCCTCTAGTAGGGGAGAGTAGGGTAACAGCGGGTAGTCGGGAGCAAAGCGGGTACCTCCTCTTAGCCGTTGTGTGCACTGCAGTCGGGCTGATAACGGAGCAACTACAATCCACCTTTGAAGAAGAAGCAGCGACCATTACGCCAAATCGTTAGTCGTGCTTGTTTTGTGTCAGTAACAATAATTCAATTTTTGTGGAACCTGCTTGTGATTTCGGTTGAAAAGGTTTTTGATTGTACTGCGCTCCTATTCCAATTAGAATACAGACACGAAGTTCCCTTAGTACAATTTTTAATTACCTTTATTTTAAAACTAAATAATTGCCTTTAGCGTTTGGTATGCCCGAATGATGCAATGTTTTATTTAAACTTTACGAGCGGGGTAAAATCGGGTAGCAGCTATGCCACGATTCACGAAATTTTACCTAATTTTGTTTAATTATTTCACTGTAAAAGCATGTATAATGACAAACAATATGATAAATCTTGCAACTATCTATAATTGTTTTGAAATAGCTAAAAAAATTAATGTGCTTATTTGTTTATATTTTTACTCTATTTTTTTGTATTGTTCCCAAAAGGGGGGTTTGTTGTAATACATCAAACAACATTTTTTATTAACAAAAAAACATTAATTTGATTAAAAGTCTTTACATTTTTATTTTCCCATAGGAATAACATATGTACCCGGTTTTACCCTACTAGTGGGGTAAAACCGGGCAAAATGACTTTTTACAAAAAAATTAGGGTAAAACATCTTTAAAAATTTAGATTTTGTTTTTGAAAATGTAGTTACGTTCAACAAAACAACGAGTTTATTTGTTTAGTCAAATAAACAAAGAGTTTAATTCAACAAAACTTTACTTATTTCTGGTAAAAAATTGTGGTTTCTGGAAGCTTTCGAACCTTAGCTACCCGGTTTTAGCCCACTTTCCCCTACGCAGGTAGGAGTATATTTGGCAACGTAGACAACGGCTGGCCAACAGGAAGCGGGGACATTCCGATTTTTGTCCGAAAGGAAGAATGCTTGGGGGTCGGGAATTGTTGAAATAAGAATGAGGATGGGAAGGAGCTGGGAGGAGGGAGATGGTAGAGGGAGAGGTAAATAGAAGCTAAGAGAGTGAGGAGTAGATTATGGGGTGGGTGTATGGGAGGGGAGGGGGTTGCCCCGGCAACAGGGCCTGCCCACTACCAGCCATCCCCCTTCACCTCTGCACCTACCCCTGTACCAGGCTACATCTACCCTCTTATTATATTCACAGATCCATTTCAAATATACTAGTACCTCTCGTACAATGTTATTTTTAATTAAATCTTAAGATGGTCATAGTGATAACTCTTCAGGTGGTGATTTAGCAGATTTTCTTTAGCCGTCATTATTTTTGTTTAATCGATACCAAACTCGATATTTTGACGTTTTATGTAAAAATAAAGACAATAAACAAAAAAATAAATATAAATTTGTCTGTTCCACTCTAGCGGTCGCAATTTTTGCCTTTGTCAAGGCGAACTGGATGGTGTACAAGATCTGAATACAGTAACTAAGTCAAATACTAGTAGAAATATCCGAAACATAAACCTTTCTTTCGGGAAGGAGAGTCGAAGACAATACACCAATGGAACCTCTTTCGACAGCCTGATTTCATTGATTCTTCTACCCGATATAACGTTTTATAATTTGGATATTTCCAATGGAAAACGGTAATTAGGTCAAATGCTAGAAGAAAAATAACTCTTTCGGGAAAGAAAATCGGAGATAATTACATCAATGAAACTTATTTCTACAGCCTGATTTCATTTATGTACTGTACTGACTCTTATACCCGAAATAGCGTTTTATAATTTGAATTAAGTACAATAATCAGACCTTGTTCACCATTCAGTTCGCATTGAGAAAGGTGATACATTCTACCCAAAATTTATTTCAACTTACGTGACCAATAACCACATAAGGGTTGTTTTGAATTGTTTTATATAGGCTCCCGAAAATATCTGCGAAAAAATACAAACATTCAAAATATATCTGTTAGTATGAGAAAATATATTAAAATGTTATATAATTAGTCTCATGGAAAATGTAATTCCAACATTCTTTTTTCTCTGAGTGTCATATTTACTGAAATATTTGCATTTTTTAGTTTTCACCTTTCGGTAAATTCTTACTCCTACTCATTTCATGTAAGCCACTAATTAAACCGATATATGACAGTCAAGCATAAATACAACTTATTGTTTCATCGGGCATGGTGAAACCCTAGTCCTACTAATATGATATTCTTGGAGAGAAGGAAACGTCCAATTCTTCAAAAGTTTTTTATTTCAGCACTAAGTGCCTTCGAAGACTATTGTCTCCATCTTCAGAGCTACTTGCACAGTCACTTTCTTTCCCTATGAGCGCATGCAAGTAGCTCTGAAGATACGAAAAAACGTGTGAAGAATAGGACGTTCCTGATGTAAACTTCCTGATTTCATTTATGTACTGTACCGACCTTAAACCCGAAATAGCGTTTTATAATTTGAATTAAGTACAATTATCAGATCTTGTTCACAAACAAAAATGTTAGCCACCTGAGGTAGTTTTATTTCAACCCAAGTGACCGACAACCACATAAGATAAGGATTGTTCTGAGTTGTTTTATATAAGCTCAAAAATATTCAAACACTCGAAATATCTCTGTTATTAGGGGACTTATATTAAAATGTTATATAATCAATCCTATGGGGAATGTAATTTCCTACATTTTTTCCTCTAATTTCTATATTAACTGAAATATTTGCTTTTTTTTAGTTTTAGCCCTTCAGTAAATCCTTACTCTTACTCATTTCACGTTAGCCAATAATTTAACCAATAGTTTACTGTCAAGCATAATCGCAACTTATTGTTTTCATCGGACATGGTAATGTGATATTCACCTCGTGCATTCGAGCATATTCTCATCTTGAACAGAGGTTTTTAAGTAACGGGAAAAAATATTGAGGCTATAAAGGTAATAAGATGTCTTCAATCTCAAGTTAATAGTAAAATAAATTAAACTCGATATTTAAACATTTATTTGAAGATCTAATGATCAAGTTCATAAATGGCTGAAATTTGACCAGTTGGCGTTATATCTCTCTGTTATAGTTTGCTGCATTATGGTTATCTATGCGTATTATTACATTATGTTATGAATCAATACACTATGTTGTTATGCTTGATGCGTGGTACTTATTCCTAGTGCAATAATAAATTGGGGACGAGGGTAAACTTTCTACTTCTGTAACCAAGAGCCATAATAGAAATGAAATTAAATGAAATGTCTTTATTCCATTAAATGTTATAACATAATAGGATTCGTGAATTAGTTTCTTTTGTTTTGTTTTTCTATAACCAATTTCCCAATATTATGTCAATTAAATTCTTTACAAATTATTGAATTACATTTATAGTTATACAATACATTCGATAAAAAAAATAGGTTAATTTTAAGAAAACATAGTATAAATTTCATCAATTTAAATAATTATATACAAGGAATTAGTTTCATTTTCAATCTTAATCCAACTCTAAATATGTAGGTACAATTTTTTTTTTTTTTATAAATCTAAAACATACATTGCTTTATTTGTTGACATGCAAATTTATTAAAGGATGATAAGCTTTATAAATGATGAGAAACTTGTCTAACCTTATAGAGACTATGTACCTGATCACAAATTAAGTATTTAGTAGTTTTATTTCATAATTAAGCATTTTTGAAAGTGTCCATATTATATATAAAAACAACCATCATAAATTAAATTATTTAATTTATTTTTAAGAGTATTTTTAATACATTAATACATTCTGGCAGAGCGTTAAAGAGGTTTACTACTCCTGGAAATGATACGCTTTTCTCGAAATATTTATGTTTGCGGTTGGAGGCTTGAGGCATATTCTTGTATCTTGCTTCATGATTATGTGTTATACTATTTTTGTAAAACAAGTTCATGTTTTTTTTCACAAAAAATATTCTTTGGTACATTTATATTGAGGGAAAAGTCAGAAAGAGATGAGTTTTAACGGGTAGGAAAATGAGAACATCAAAATATGTTTTTACGTGTCGGATAAAAAAAAGTTGTACATAACCAACAAATTTAGTTTGCTATACATGTTGTTTTTATAGTATTTTTTCTCTATTACGTATATTAAGTAGGTTATTTATATTTTTGATTCAGCCTTCAGTAAACCTCCACTCCTGCTCATCTCATATCATCGTTTATATCATCTCATTAAGCTATTTTATTATGAAACGTTATATTTCAAGCTAAAATACCAAATAGTTTCATTAGTAGGATGAAAGAATTGGCTAAGCTTCCACTATATCAATTTATTAAAACGGCAGAGCGCTTTCGATGCAATGTATCATGGAGCTAGACTCCAGTCCAGCTTCAAGAGCCGTCAGGTCAACATCCAGGACCTTCGGGCACTGACGATGATGCACTGCATAAATTGATATAGTGGAAGCTTAGCCAATTCTTTCATCCTACAGTAGAAGTCACTTCCACCTGTCAGAATACCAACTCAGAATATTTTCATTGGAATTTACTATGTGAGATATATGCCTAAATGTTCATTGCGGTGTCATCATTAAGATTCTACTTTCAGCACGTTCATAATTTTTTTATCATTACCTTACATTGATATTTAATCGTCATGAAGAAAAGATTTGATTCGATTATGACTGAAATCGGCCCAGGGAGGGGAGTGGTTCAGGGGGGAGGGTGGAATAAAAAATTCGTAATATCTCCGTTATAATGAGTTCCCTAAATAATTGTATAATTTAAGTTTAATTTACTGTATATGTTGTTCTATGCTTTTTTTCTCTATCTTGAATATTAACCGAGATATTAGTATTTTCTTTCATTTCAAGCGACGAAAGTTTCAAGGGGTTTAGAAAAGTTGTAAATCGAAAATTTAAAATAACTCCGTTATTTAAACCAGAGGTATTATTAAAAAGTTACTTACCTAAATCTTATAAAAAAAATTCAGGTACTCATAGATTTTTGTTTTGATTTTGAAATGCGAAGAAGTAAATAAGCATCTTCGTATTAAATCATCAATTCGACAGTACGAAATTCTGGAATAGATGATATTATGGTTCACTTGGTAAACTTAGAGCCGTGGGTTACGATTCCAGGTTAGGCACTAGGAATTTATTTAGTAAAATGTCAAGTTTCAGTCAATAAAAGCCTTTGTCCAACCCTGGATTGAAATGGGTGGTTGCCCGCAGAAATGTAACCCCATTTAGCCGTAGTGCGAAAAGTGGACGTTACTACTTAACATCATTTTATTCCACTTACATAAAGAAGTCCGTGTTGAAATTTATTCGATATGATAGATATAGATTTTATTTGGAAAAGAATAATCTTGTACAAGTAAATTCCTAAATTTCTTATAAGTTATATACTTGCAAAAATCAAGAAAATACAAAAGCCATTTACTTGAGGCATAAATTATCTTTTGGTCATTGCTAATTTAAAAGTATATAAATAAAGTAATTCAAAAATTGGGGGCATTCACAATATCGATTATTTTTGAAATGTAAAGAAAAATGTTTACTTTTTCAAAGCTGTCTATTTTTAAGATGCTCTCAATATTGTCTTGTTCGCTGGAATATATTATATATTTCTTGAGGGATTTCTGTAGGGGTTGATTATATTTCGGACATTTTATTAGAAGATGATAAAGGGTGTTTTGTAATGTAAACCTTACCAATTCCAGCAATTGTTTTTTCTTTCCGGTGAGAGGGTGGCAGACCTGTTTTTTTACATTTCAGACGTTTCCCGCTGGGAGGTTTCTTATTATCATTTGTATGAATTCAATTAATATTCACCGTGGTGTTGTGTTGCCAGTATGTAGATTTATCTACTGTTAAACTATACAAGGCAAATCTGCTTAGTTTATGCAGCCCCTGCGTGACGGACTTTTGACTAATATCGGCGTGAATCCTTTACGTATCTCGCAAAACTCAAAAGTCCGTCATGCAGAGGCTGTGTAAACTAAGCAGATTTCTCACGTGAAGTTTTACAATGGAGAAATCTGCATACTGCTATCACGTAACACCACCGTGAGTAAATACAAACGGTAATGAAAAATCTTTCAGTTAATTTTAATAAGCTCCCAACGGAAACGGATTCTGAATTGTAAACAAATAAGTCTGCCAACCACTCAGAGATGGATATATTTTTCCGGAAAGAAAAACAATTACTGATATATATCTGAATATAACCCATCTACTTGATTGCAAACACTTTACTATATCTAGTACTGCAATTTATAATGAATCAGAATAATTTATATTTTACTCAAATTTTAGTAGTCCAAGAACTAAAGAAGGGGGGGGATGAATACAACGTATATTGAATATATTTCACAAAGTAGAAGCTGGTAACGATTAAACAAAAACCTGCTAGAGTGGTAACAAACAAATATATATATAGTTTTGAACGGACCTCATTTTCGTCATCGGTAGGATCTATGGGCATTTGAAGAAATTTTTTCGAAAATCGCGTCATGAGTACGACCTCAATAGCTGATTTCCCTTAAGGAAAATCTGCCAAAAGGAGGATGAAACTTCTTGGGTTTATCATAAATCAAGGATTTATCACAAATATATTTGATGATAAGGATATTGGGGTCTTATTTACTTTACGGCCGCAAATAAAATTTGAATAGAAACACATGATTCTGTTGATATCACGTGTTACTACTACAGTAACCGTTCTAAATTCAGTTATACACGGTTCAGGTTATAGATTCGTCGTTTGCTTTCTTTCCGGAATAAAAATGAATTTGATCAAACTAGCACACGTATTTCATGATGAAAATCAAGTGATACGTGTTTATCAGCGATTTGGAATCCTACACAAGGAAAGGAAATGCCCACAAGGACATGAAATGAAATTATATGAACGAAAAGGAAATTGTCCTCGTTGGAGATGCCATCGATCACAATGCCGCAATAATGTAAGTGTTTTTAGTGGAACATGGTTTGAAAAGACACATTTAACATTAACAAAAAGTTTATTATTCATTTATGCTTGGACTAATGAATATACAACCGTAAAATTTTGTCGTAAGGAACTAGGAATAAGCTCAAGAACTACGACGGTTTGGAAGAATATGCTCCGGGAGGTTTGTGCTAATGACATTTTAAATAATCCAGTGTTAATCGGAGGAGAAGGTTTGACAGTAGAAATAGATGAAACATGTTTCACAAGAAGGAAATACAACGTTGGAAGAAGTTATTTTCATCAGTGGGTGTTTGGAGGAGTCTGTAGGGAAACACGGGTGTGTTTCTTGTATGCTGTCCCTAATAGAACTGCTGAAATGTTGACTGCATGTATAAAAGCTTCAGTTCTTCCAGGAACTACCATATATTCAGATTGTTGGAAGTCTTATAAAGGCCTCAGAAAAGTCCCAGGAATGAGGTATAAACATTTCACCGTAGACCATTCCAAACATTTCGTGGATATCACCACTGGTGTTCATACCCAAAGAGTGGAATCTCTGTGGTCAAGTTTAAAACGTAGAAATAAACGTGAATGTGGCACCCACAGAAGTATGATTGATTCTTATTTGTGTGAATTTATTTGGCGTAGAAAATATGAGAATGAAGATTACTTTGAATCAATAAAGAACCATATTAGAGAGTACTGGTCTCCAGAAATCTGAAAATAAAATAAAAAAAGTGCCTGTGTTACATATTTGTTATTGTTTAATAAACATATTGAATTAATAATCTATTTTGGTTTGTTTTGATTAGAATGTAGAGGTTATAAGACCTTTTTTTGCGTTTGGGAAATAAATCACTTTAGTAACAGGTAATGATTTCAGTGTGAAAAGAATCATGTGTTCATATGAAAATAGATTTGCGGCCGTAAAGTAAAAAAGACCCGGATATTGACATAAAGCGAAAGGTCTCGTTCTTTTTTGAAGGTATCAATTATCTAATGGATTTCATTGGGTATAGTAATATTAAATGAGCAGCTCAAGAAAGAACCGAATGGTTATAACTACAATGAGTAGTTTTTAGATCACGATTAAGTTCCTGAAGGGCTTAGCTTTACACCTTACCCAATAAAATGTCAGCTAGCCAGATAGCAACTACCAAAATGTCCGATTATTTAATTATTGTTAAACAAGGTACTTAAATATACGAGAATATACTTAAAACTCCCAAGCACAACCATAATTACATGTAAAAAAGTGTATCATTTTCAGGAGTAAAAACTCTTCAGCTCGATGTATTAAATCTATTAAAAAATATTCTTTGTTCAAAAATAAATTAATGAACTTCATGTCAGGATTTTTTTTTATACAGGATGAATTCTATGAAAAATGTTATAATTATTAAATAAAGTTACAAAATATATGCCATACAAATCGGTCAAAAAATTTGTTATCAGGTACAATGTCTCTTTAAGGTGGGTCAAGTTTCTCGTGACTTATAAAGCTTGTAATCCTTTAATAAATTGGCATGTCAATAAACTAAAACAATGCATATTATTCTATTTTACAGGCTACACCGCTGGGAAATATTTCATCGCTGCTCCAACGGTCTGAATTTTCAACTTTATGGTGTTGCGAATTTACTATCTATATTCACACTATTCATATTATATATTACACACATTATATTATATATTCGGACTATTCATATTAAGAAGATGGCCGTGTTTCCATTGAAAATTCGCAAACCAATGAAAATTCAAACCGCTGAAGCAGATAGCCGAACACCTCATAATAAAAATGTACGTAATATATTTAGAGTGGAATTAAGATTGTTAGCGAAATTAATTTATTGTGATAAACTATAATAATTTAAATTGATGGATTTTATAATATGAAATTTGACCTAATTTAATTTTTATATTATTTAAGTATAAATATTATTTTGTAATAAGTAATTGACTTAATATTAGAAAATTGTTTATCGACAACAAAACCACTTGAATCATCCAATTATGTAATTTTAACATTTAGTGGAAATATTTTATTTATTTATTTATACAGGAGCACACGCATCTTGGCGATTTGGCTCAAAAACAAAATTCTAGAAAAACAAAATTATAGAAAAATAACAAAAACTGAAACAACAAATAAAAAATTAAATACAACAAATAATCATTAAATACTACTAATAAAGACAATTAATAAACATTAGACTAGTAATAAAGACAACAATTTAAAATGGTTTTAATAAAAAAAATTATGTTATTCCTATGTACTAGTACATTTATATATTTTTTTTCATTTTATTTATTTAGTTATGTGCCCCACAGCGATGGTGGTTGGCATTATTAGGATGATATATTTACTCCTTCATGTGCTTACCTTTTTTGTACTTTTACATTATGGAAAATATACACAATGTGGAAATAAACACATTTCATATCATTTCATTTAATGTCCAGAACTGGAAGAGCAGACTACTACAAACCCCATGATACAATGACACACAATAATGGCACAATAAAGAGTCCACCTTCATCTCAGGACTTTTAGCTAAGTGATTCACAACGGTTACTGACATACCCAAGAGAGGTAACAGCCCAAGTCTGTATGTTACTGTCTGTATAGTTTAGAACAAACCTCGTTTTCGTTATCTCCTGGGTAGGATCGATGGACAAGTGAGGAAACCTTTCGAAAATGCGTCATGAGTGTTCAACCTCAGCGACTGATTTCCCTCATTAAGGGAAAGCTGGTTATGTATAGATGTATAGATAAGTATTTATACTTTTTAGCGGTCACCATTTTCGCCATTCATTTGGTAGGATTCGTCTTTATTTGAAGAATGTAAGGAAAATTTGTTTCATAAGGGCAGCCCCATTATCAAATTTACCATAAAATCTACTAGCAAAATATAAGACATATTGTTAAAGGGTTTCTTTGGTTTAATAATTAGTTCACGTAACAATATATATTTCACATTAAATCAAAAATAAATTCATTTTGTTAATGAGTGGTTACATTTTTACACAAATATTCTTCATTTTTGACAATGGAAACTGAGGTGTCAGGAAAAGAAATTCGAACCATTAGAAAGTCTACCTCCAAAGATGAAATCACGAGTTCTTTGCGCTTCATGGCGGTTTATATTTACGTATAGTATTGACAGGAAATAAGAAAATATATAATATTAAAACTAGGGCAAAAATAATGAAATCTCAAATACCTGTATTCTTCCTTTCTGGGTATAGAAGAAGAAAATGCAAATATCTCGGTTAATATTCAAGATAAAGAATAAATGTATTTAACAATATTTATAGTACATTTAATTTGCAATATTATTTGATCTATACAATTTTTCGATCCGACGTATAGTATCGTTCGAATTTTCTAAACTCCCCCCACTAAACCCCCGTCCCACTTGTCCGATTTCAGCCATTAACGAACTTGATCATTCTTTTTACACAAAACGATTAAATATTGAGTTTGGTAACGATGAAACAAAAATTGCGACCTCTAAAGCGTTAACAGACAAATATTTACACACACACACACACACATATATATATATATATATATATATATATATATATATATATATATATATATATATATATATAATTATGAACGGACGTCAGTTTCGTCATCTCCTGGGTAGGATCGATGGACATTTGGAGAAAAAAGTCCGTCATGGAGGGGCTATGTTACCTAAGCAGATTTTCCAAGTGCGCCACGTATTTGCATTTATCTCAAAACTTAAAAGTTCAATGAGAACAATATTTGGTATTTAAGCTTCAAATAAACTGCTTCATAACATAATAGATTATTGTTAATATGAGATGAGTAGGAGTGGGTCTTTGCTGAAGACCGAGAACAAATATCTCAGTTAATAATCAAGATAGTGAAACAATGTACATAACAACATTTATAGACAATCACATTTGCAATAAGATTGGTTCTATACAATTTTTCGATCCGAGCATAATAACGGTGATATTAAGAATTTTCAAAATTCTCCCCCTCTAAACCCTCCCTCCCCCTGATCCGATTTCAGCCGTTAACGAACTTGATCTTTTTTTTATATTAAACGATTATATATCAAATTTGGTAGTGATAACAATTGCGACCGCTAGAGCGGTAACAGACAAATATATATATACAGTTTGAACGGACCTCATTTTCGTCATCTCCTGGGTAGGATCGATGGACATTTGAAGAAAATGTCGAAAATCGCGTCATGAGTACGACTTTTAGTAAATAGGGGACAATTAAAGGAGAGTAAACAGCCAATAGTTCGTTCACTGTCTCCGCTGTATTCTATGATAGTGGAATTCGTTCAATGGAAACTTTATAATATTTTGAGTGGCCTTAACGGAAAGTAGCTATTGAGGTTGTACTCATGACGCGATTTTTGAAAAATGTCCTCAAATGGCCATTGATTCTGTCTAGTAAATGACGACAATGAGGTTCGCTCAAAATTATATACATATCGAAAAAGTAAATATAACCAATGTTTTTGGAATTTTAATTCTCTACAATTGTTGGTAAATACATTTTTTTTCTTATTTCAAATATTAAGCAAGTTATTTGTATTTTGGTTTTCAGCCTCAGTAAACCCCTACTTATAATCAACAGATTTTTACTGTAAGTAAATTTCAATTTCTGTTCGGCTTCTTACTACGAGAGAAATAGGGAGGAGATGGAGAGACATACCTGGACTTGGGAAATCTGTTTAGTTTACGCAGTCCCTGCGTCACAGACTTTCTTGAAGAGTATCAGTCGAATTTGGAGGATAGAGTCATTCACAATACCAAAATGAGAGCTCCTTCAGGGCAAAATGTTATCTTCCCTGACCCTTGCTAAGGGATGTGATGTTTCCCAAGCAATAAAGGAATATATAACAAAATATCCATAGCACATTCACAACCTTATACTCCTTTACAGTAGATATCAGGAATTAATAGAAATGTTGTTACATGGATAACGGAAGCATTTGAAAGAGTGTTTGATATTGTAGATTATCAAGTAGCTTTTAATCATATTTTATGGCAAGGGTCTCAAATAAAAAACATTTTATTAAAAATAAAAAACGTTTTAACAAACCTTATCGAAACTGCCCTACATGTTTCGTGGCTTACTTGCCACCTCTTCAGTGGATATCCATTTCTGAAGTACTCGTTTCCTTTTTACATTCGTTGCGACTGTCCTCACATTTACCTCCTCTGTGAGGACAGTCGCAACGATTGTAAAAGGGAAACGAGCACGTATTAGATAGCCCCTGAAGAAGTGGCAAGTAATCCACGAAACATGTAGGACAGTTTCAATAAAGTTTGCACCAAAAAAAATGTTTTTTATTGGAGACCCTTGCCATAAAATATGATGAATATATAAATAGGTAGGATGAAAGAATTGGCTACGCTTCCACTATAACTGAGAATATATAAATAATGTTGGGTCCAGAATAGGAAGAATCAAGTAGCTTCTTTGGTGTAACGGGCATGGGCGAACACATTTTAGGAATAAAATTCCGTCACGCAGGGGCTGCGTAAACTAAGCAGATTTCCCACTTAAAGTCATACAATAGAGAAATCTCCATACGAGTGCCGACGAGTTACGGAAACAGCCGAACTAGCTTTTGGCGGGAAACTCACTCCCGTCCGCTAACCACCAAATTTAATAAAATTAATGAAATATATCTGAATATAACATATTAGTTTTATTGAAAACAATTTACTAAAAAAGCTACTGCTGGAATTAGCAATGAATCAGAATCAGTTTTATCTCAATAACTCAAGTTTTAGTAATCCAAAAATACAGTACCGGGGGGGGGGTCAACAGAACGTATTAGCATATATCTCACAATGTAAAAGTTCAGTGAAGACAATATTTAGTATTAGGCTTCAATTAATATGTTTTATTATATAACTGAGCATTGTTTATGTAACAATAGTAGAAGTTGGGGTTTACTGAAGGCTGAAAACTGAAAAATTCAAATATCTCGGTTAATACTCAAGATAGAGAATAAATGTATATAACACTATTTATAGTACATTTAATGTTCATTAAGATGGATTCTATACACTTTTTCGATCCGACTTATAGAAACGGAGATATTTAGAATTTTCGAAATTCCCTCATCTAGCCATCCCCCTCCCACTGGTCCAATTTCAGCCGTTAACGTACTTGATCTTTCTTTTTACATAAAACGTTTAAATACAGAGTTTAACGGTAACGATCTAACAAAAATTGCGACCGCTAGAGCGTTAACACACAAATATATATATATATATATATATATATATATATATATATATATATATAATTTTGAACGGACCTCATTTTCGTCATCTCCTGGGTAAGATCGATGGGCATTTGATGAAATTTTTCAAAACTCGCGTCATGAGTTAGACTTCAATAGCTGATTTCCCTTAATGGAAATCTGCTAAAATGCTTCTTACTTATTAGATAATAGAAATAATCAAGGAAACCATAAATTGTCACCATGGTGCATTAAAAGGAGAGGTGTTTCTAAAGAATCGGTTTTAGGATCACTCCTTTTTACAATCTTTTAAACGTAATGAAATTTCGTTAACCTAATAAATATGATTAGGCCCATATCTAATACGTTATTTATTATTATTATTATTTATTCTATACGTGTAAGTGAGTATGAGTGATTTACTATTAATTATGGTAATAAGATATTCTATATACCCGTACATCAATTACCAAGGAATAAAAGCATTTAACAATTTCCTAACAAAAAAAATAATCAATAAGAAAGTTGCATTAGAATTAAATGTGTTGAACGTGGTTGTTTATTTGAATATTCAACTATTTGTTGCTTTTCCCTTCTTACTAGGGGGTTAGAAGTGATTTTAACCTCAATATTTCAACCTAATACTCAAGTAAAAATGGGAGAAATCTTACATTACACCGGAAGAAAATCTAATTTAAATATCTAAGGATGGCGGAAGAGTGAGTAATGCAGACATCGGAGCGAGGTTGTTGTGGGAGGTGGTGCGGGGGGGGGGGGGGAGTTGGAAGAAAGTTGGCCATTAGATGATTGCTGGGGGACCACTCCACCCCCTACCCCCCCCCCTTTTTGCCCCATCACTTGAATTTATTAAATACTATTGATTCCACAGATACAGTCTTCTATCTTCTATTTTCTCCAAGTAGACCTAACCTGAAATCACTTCTGGCTAGGCAAAAATACTGCATAAATATCAAAACAAATCCCATCTTCCTTCAAAACAAATCCGAACCACCCTTTGTAATTCAAATAGTTGTCCCATCGGTTTCAAAACTTAACGAAAACTATTGACATTATCCAATACCTGTTGAGGTTCAGTCACATAAAAAAAATGTAACCACTGATGAATTTCGAATAAGGAACCTAATAAAAAGCTATAGCGACGAGATTTAAGGATCCAAAAAGAGAAAAACATGTTACAATCTTACCATGTGCACATGTTTTCTTTCCTTCCAATGTCTATATGAAAAATTAATGTAATTGAATGAATAATGTGCGTAATTTTCACGCCCACAGAGGGGCAAGAGTATTTTAGAATGAGTTACGGTCATTAGGGACTGTGAAAAGAGAGGGGACCAAAATATGAGACAAAAAAAAATGCGATCAAACGGCATTTTATATGTAGTATGCAAATCAAAACTTTTCGCTACTCTCCAAGGTGCAAATTGGACAAAGAAGAGAGTAACGGAATGGAGTCAAGAAGAAACTGGAAACTTGAGATAAATTAACAAATTGATAATTAGCCAAAACTATGGATTTATGTTATAACCTCTGAACCCCTAATTCTTAAATTCAATTTCGGCCATTATTACCATATCATTAATTATATAAGATACATTGGAATGAGTCGGGTAACGATCGAACCATAATTGAGCCGCTAAAGCGTTAAACGAAAAATATGTATGTACACAGATATATATATATATATATATATATATATATATATATATATATGTGTATGGGGATAGTTGGATATACAAACTTTGAATGGTCCTCATTTTTGCCATTTCTTAGTTAGTTTGTGCAAATGGGCATTTGAATTTTTTACGTAAATCACAAAATGAGAACAAAGCCATTAGCCGATCTTTCTCTGAAGAAATTCTCTAAAAAATGCTCATCTCCATGCTGTCTTCAAGCTTCATATAAAGTGGTTCATGTTCTAACAGCATATTGTAAATATGGTACGCATGAGTAGGAGTAGTGTATTATTAAAGGCTGGATAACAAATATCTCGATAAATACACATGCTAGACAAAAAATGTATTTAACAAAGTTTACAGTAAATTTCATTTGCAATAAGAGCGATTCAATACAATATTTCGATCCGACGTATAATAACAGAGATATTGTGAATTTTGATATTCCCCTGTAAACTCCCGACATCCCTTAGGTCCGATTTCAGTGATTAACAAACATGATCTTTAGCATTTTGTAAAACATTTAAATATAGAGTTTTTTTAAAATAAAAGCTGCAACTGCCAGAGGATTAACAGATAAATATATATATATATATATATATATATATATATATATATATAGAGAGAGAGAGAGAGAGAGAGAGAGAGAGCTTTGGACGGACCTCATTTAGCAGATTTCCGTTACGGGAATCAGCTACTGAAGTTGTACGCATGGTGGAAATTTCAAAAAATTTCTTCAAATGCCCATCGATCTTACCTAGGAGATAACGAAAATGAGGTCCGTTCCAAATTTTATACACACACACACACACACACACACATATGTATATATATATATATATATATATATATATATATATATATATATGTCTGTTAAGGCAGTTGCAATTTTTGTCTGACCGTGGCCAAATCGATATTTAAACGTTTTATGTAAAAATTAAGATCGTGGTCGTTAACTGCTATAATCGACTAATGGGAGGATGAGGCGGACAATTCGAACATTCGAAATATCACCGTTGTTATGCATCAGGTCAACAAATTGTATAGAAACAATATCATTGCAATTGTAATGTTCTATAAATGTTGTTATATACATGTTTTTTTTCTATATAGAAAATTAACCTACATATTTCCATATTTTAGTTATCGACCACTAGTCAACCCCCATTCTTACTCATGTTATATGAACTATAAGCTATTATACAATGAACCACTTGCAATGTTAAATACCAAATATGGTTTTCTGGTAGTTCGCCTTAACTATTACTTTGTGAGACACATGCAAATACGCCATGTGATGGCGTCAGCAATTAAGCATTTTCGTTCTTTACTAGAAAATGTTTTATACTCGATATTTAGCAATTTATGTCAACAGTGAAGGCCGTATTTGTAATTGGTGGAAATCGGACCTGGAATAGTCGTGGTTTAGAGAGAGGCGAATTTGGTAATTCAAAATATCTTCGTTATTATGAGCCGTGTCATAAAATGTTGTAGAACATCTCTCAGATCTTGTTAAACTTTTGAAAAAATTAGTCTGTTTTTACATATAAATAGAGAATGCGTGGTGATATGAGATCACAGGTGTTATACCACTTGGGAAATGTGTTTAGTTTACGCATCCCCTGCGTGGCGGACTTTATCGTCATCTCCTGAGTAGTATCGATGGTAATTTGAAGAAAATGTACAAAAATCTCGTCATGAATACAACTTCATTAGCTGATTTTCCTCAAGGTAAATCTGCTTGAAAAACGTCCGTCACACAGGGGACGCGTAAACTAATCAGATTTCCCACGTACTTCCATTTATCTCAAAAAGTTAAAGTTCAATAAGAACAATATTTGTTATTTATTCTTCAAATAATGTACATCATTGTGCAACAGCTTATTGTTAATATGACACGACTAGGAGTGGGGTTTTACTAATGGATAAAAACTAAAATATGGAAATACCTCGGTTAATAATAGAGATGGTGAAAAAACGTACAGCACAACATTTATATACCATTGTATTTGCAATATTGGGTTTAAACAGGTTTTCGATCCGATGCATAATAACGAAGATATGCACTTTTATGTGTGTGTTTGTGTGTGTGTGTGTGTGTGTATAAAAAAGTTTGAACGGACCTCATTTTAGTCATCTACTAGGTAGGATCGATGGACATTTGAAGAATGTTTTCTAAAATTGCGCCATGAGTGCATCGCCTCAGCGATAGTTGATCGCCTCAGGGAATAGCTGATTTCCCTTATCGAAAATCTGCTAAAACCTAATTCAAGTCTTCCGACATTTAATGTATAAGAAAAATGTAATAGTTCTATGAATATTTATTTATATTCGGCACGAACTCAAATCTGTCCTTTTCGGTAAACAGTTGAGGGAGAGAGTGGGGATTGGGTGGTTATGGGATTCGCCATATAAGAGGATCTGCTTGTAACCGCTGAATTTCTGCCTGGACTCTAATAGGACCACTGAGTGGTTTGTGGTCTACCACTTTCTTTAATTATTCACCTTAGCCAATGAGAATCTGTTGCCGGTCCCGTCAGACCGCACTCCCCCGCCTTCTTAATTATTCCTTCTACGTTCCCACTATCAACCATAATCTCACTTATCTTATTATCACCTCATCACCTGTTTCCTGGCCCTCTTCAATCCCTTTATCAATATTTACTCTGATAAACCATTCGGTGTATCTTTCTGCTATAATACATAAACAATGATTCCCTATGATAGCCAAAGAGATTCTAAATATGACATATGAAGAAGAATCGTTTAATCCAAAACTTATTAGCTAATGAAGTGGATAATGAGATCAACTATTTTTGACATTATTTGTATACAAATTGGAATATTCGCCACAAACAGTTATTTTTCTATGGATGGTGATCAACTTAGTTAGCGAAATGTACACTCCATATATGCCAGACAGTTCCATAACTTTTACCAGAATTCCCTTAAGGGAAATCTGCTATTGAGGTTGTACTCATAACGCGGTTTTTGAAAGATTTCCTCAAATGTCCATCGATCCTACCCAGAAGATGACGAACATGATGTCCGTTCAAATATATATATATATATATATATATATATATATATATATATCTGTGTGTGTGTGTGTGTGTCTGTTAACGCTCTAGCGTTCGTAGTTTTTGTTTGATCGTTACCAAACTCAATATTTAATCGTTTTATGTAAAAAGAAAAAGACATTTATTATCCGAGATATGTGCAAATACGTTCGTTAACTCACTAGCAGCAAAAATAGAAATGACTGTAGTCATGTATCACTTTTCATGTTGTAGCTGTTATATTTTAATAGACATTTGTAATTAAAGGAGAGAATATTCCGCCGTGTTTAAAATTACTTTATGACTTAACTTTATAATAGTAAACAGTTTTTAATTAAGTTTTCATTATTGACATTGTGATTCATAGTTGTATATATATAATTTACAGGCTACGTATGGTATTTGATCTCATGAACAGGTAAACTTGATTTTCACGGGACCGGACAAGGGTATAAGAGGTACACAAGGACTTGCAGTGGTTTCCCATTGCCTTCTGCAACAGACCATCCAGATTTAAAGCAGGCCAGAGTTGGTAGACAGTCATCCCTCGGTAGTCTGTATAAGCTGACTAATGATAGGCATAAGCCAGGGTGAGAACGCATACTACAAGTTTAATTTACCACCCAGTCTTATCCCACTGCCATGTTGTAAATGAGAATTTAGACAAGGAGGGGAATATCATTCTCCGTTGGCGTCATAGACCTTCAAGATCTTTAGCCACCCCGAGCTTTCCAGGGATTCGCGATCAGAGTTTTACAACAACTTGACGTACAACCCCCGTTAACCAAGGTGGTCTGGGAACGACTTGTCTCCAGTATACTGACGGGCCTCAATATAGCCGGGGGTTGTACAGTGGTTATATCACCAAAGTATCCAGTTTGCTAGTCGACGGCATATAGGAGATTCAATGTCCTTTGTCATACCGACGGGCTGGCAGATTGAACTCACTAGAACCTTGCCACTCACTAGAAACTTGTCATTCCTCTACCTCCGCGACCCCAACTAGCTCTAGTAGTGAGAAGGTGAACTCACTCTCCAGCCACTCTTTCAAGTTTTGTCTATGCTAGATGTTGCTACACTTAGGTTATCTAAAGTCAGGCGCTCTAGCATAGATCTAAGGGCGCCCTATAGTTAAATTCCATTTTCTATTGATGTATTGGTTCAGTAATAAATTATACTGAAACGTCGACAAAGTTGGTGCAGATTGTGTTAACCCTGCACAATCATAAATAATAGTATTGTTTTATTATTTATGAAAGGAAGAATTTAATCATTTCCCCTGCTCATTTGACACCGATTGACTAAAATAGAATAGAGTTTAGTTGAGTCACAATGGCTCCTTATTTTATTTACGCACATTACTTTTATATTTTCATTCTAAAGGTGAGGTGAGAAGGGCAACTTCAGCAATCAGTGCACCTCACCTTTTATTTCCTGAGGTTTTGGACCGTGATTCTTCTGAGGGCTACGTGATTGCCCATTTACTATCTGCCTTTCCTTGATTTTCCCCACATAATGGACCCCTCGTTTCTTCACCCTTTCCTCCCAAATCTACCCTCGAATCCATCAGTATTCCCCACCCCCATACCAATCTCCCCCAAGCCTTTCAAATAATGTTTTTCTTGAATTTCACACTTGTCAGATCTTGTTTATACACTTTAATAAGTTTGGACAAACATGTATATATGGGCATCAATAAGGTCTACTGGAGAGACTCAACAGAAACTCCATCTGTCAGCACAATTTAAAATGTGCTCCTGAGAACCAAAGCTGTTATAATATAAAAAGTATACCATGCAGGACGTGTACATTAGTAGTAGTAAAGTAAATTTATTTTTCCAGCAAATTATACCACAATGTTTTTATGAATACATAATAATTTAAAAAGCGCTTGGTATATACTATTAGCACGAGACCCGTATGATACAGTACATAATATAACACTCTTCTATGTAAACATTTAAAATAAGATTATAATACAAATTAGTAATAATTATTAATATTGAATAAAAAATAATAGTAATAGTAGTAATGTTTTCGTTATATGAGATCATAAAACAAAAAAGTCCGTCACTACTAAGCAGATTTCCCACGTGCACCATGTATTTCAAAAATTATTGGCGCCTAGTCGATTGTTGTAGTTTTATGGGGCCACATATCTAGGAGACTCAATATAGCCCTTGTACATACAGGCCTTTGTACCTTGCCTATTAAGAGGTAGTACGAAAAATAAAAAGTCCTTCACGCAGGGGCTGCGCAACCTAACCATATTTCCCACCTGCGTCACATATTTGCATTTATCTCAAAACATAAAAACTCAATGAAAACAATATTTGGTATTTAAGCTTCAAATAGAATGCTTCATTATAGAACAGCTTATTGTTAATATAATACTGTTATATACATTTATTCTCTAACTTGAATATTGACCGAGATATTGGCATTTTTCAGCTTTCAGCCTTGAGAAAACTCCATGTTCCATAAACAATACTCTTTTATATAATAAACCACTCTATTCAAAGCTTAAATACCAAATATTGTTTTCAAGAGAGCTTTACTATACGATATACATGCAAATGTGTTCTGGTGACCCCCTCCCCATTGTCTTAAGTTCTTGGACTATTAAAGTTTGATTGATTGAGGTAAACATTATTCTGATTCATTATTAATTACAGTACTAGACATAGTAAATAGTTTCCAAGAAAAATTAATATGTTATATTCTGATAATTCAGAAATTGTTTTTATTTCCGGTGACAGGCTAGCAGATCTGTTTTTTACATTTCCGACGCTTCCCGTTGAGAAATTATATAAGTTTATTAAAGATTTCTTATTACCGTTTGTATTTATTCACGGTTATTGCATTAATATTCACGCTGGTGTAGTGTTACCAGTATGTAGATCTATCTATTGTTAAACTTCACGAGGGAAATCTGCTTAGTTTACGCAGTCCCTGCGTGATGGGCTTTTTTATCCTGATGACATATACACCGCATATCGGCGTTACAATTAACAATATTTATTTCTATGTTATTCGAGTTACCAATTTCATTAGCTCAGTGTCTTTATTGTATGATGCATTGTTGTTTCAACACCTGATGATGGCAGCAAGGTCTGTTGAAAAGATGTTGGTGTGGGAAATATTTTTTTTTATCCTGTCAAACAAAAAGTAGACTCCCTACGGCCAATTCCAGTATAGAAAATCTTGATATATTAACATAAAGTGGAAAAATTAAAACTATTGAAATTTTGTGTCTTATCTTAAGGAAGGAGGAATGCGCAACTCAGCAGGAAGAGCTTTTGTTTGAAAGGTGAAAGAACTAATTCAATATTAATTAACTTATGGTGTTGTGCATTGGGGTGGCTCAAAAAGTCATATTTTAATATATAAATTGCAGAAGAGAATAACAAAGTTTATTTTTTATTATAAGAAAATCGAGGGACCCGTGACTGTCATTGTTTAAGGAGTCAAAAATAATAACTTTTACTTAAATATACATATGTACTTAACAATACTATTTGTGAAACAAGAAATGAACTTTTTTTACAGAAATACTATAAAACATCATAAAACAAAATGCAAGAATATGCTTCAAACCCCCAACCAAAAACAACAGATATTTCGAGGAAAGCGTATTATTTTCTGAAATAAACTCATTAAACTTGTTAAATCTATTAGAAAATATTCTTTGTTTAAAAATATACAAGATGAATACTATCGAAAATGTTCAATTATTAAATAAAAATACAAAATACTTGTCATAAAAATCGGTCAAAAGTAAGTCATGATCAGGCACATTGTCTCTTTAAATAGTGGACTCTTATCATTTATAAAGCATGCCATCATTTAATAAATTTAAGACTAATAACAAAGCATGTCAATAAATTAAAAATATATGTTATATAGCGAGAGTTGTATTAAGATTTTATAAAATGCATTCTTGGAATTTGAGCTTATTTTATAGGGAATTTATGATACAAGAATAGATGGTATTCAATAATACGTAAAGAAATAATTCATATAATATTAGTAAATTTGATATAGAAAAAAATATGTGTTGTATCCTATTGTTATGTTAACATTTAATGAAAATAAATATATTTCATTTCATAATTGATAAACGAGTGAAACGTGGAACTAGTGAAAAAGATTGACCTGGGCTCTGGGTAGTAGAAGCACCTGAACTCTATGTAAATTCTAGCTTTAACGTATTATATTATAAGCATTAACGTATTATTCGATGTTATTGACTTCCTAAATACTCATGCTAGATCCTTTTAGGTCTTTTGTTTATTATTATTTACATCCACCATATGCTACTATGGCTAATCGGGACGGGTTGTCTACAGGTTACCACTCTTTTTCTAGCCAGGGTTGGCCTAAGGAGCTTATTTAATGAGTCCGTCACTAAATAAATGTCTACTGCCCAGGGCGGGAAATTGCTACTGCCACTCTAGGTCTACCATGCGAGATTAAGACCAACGCCTTAACCCGAACGGCCAACCTGAGCCCCCCTTTTAGGCCTGAGCAATGCACAATTGTTATGCCCGAATATACAGGATCGATTTCTTTTCTCACCTGTCTGTTTGAAAATTATTACGTTTTTTTATTATATTTATATTTTTTTCTAAACCATGGGCCTTTCAAAGCAAAGCATATGTCTGTCTGTCGTATAATGTCCAGAATATGTAATATGATTTGTGCGCCTATACAACATGGATTAGTTCTTACTTTTGAATTTCCAACACTTGGACAAAGGTAACTCACTATGAATGAAAGGTAATAATAGTCTAACTTAAAGATAATAAATTCATTGGAGGTTGTTTTTTCTCTTGACATTTGAACCATGGTGATGGATGGTCTTACTTATTGCAAAACCTTAACTATACAGCTAAACTCAAGAGAGCGTTTTGTAAGTAATTGATTCAATACAGTAGAATTTTTCTTAGCCACTTGTTTTGTTTGTCAAAGATTTCGATGAACTTCTGTGTTGTTATGATTGTTTGTTTGAGGCGAACGAAATGAAAGGAGAAAAATGCCGGAATTGAAGTGAATAAAACCAGGCTGTTTGCGGCCTATTCACCGCAGAGAGAATGAAAAACTGCCATTAATAATTCTGACAAGCTGTCGAGGCCTTTGGATAGCAACAGGATCCCCAACATTCAACCACTTCTTTCTCCCTACAGCTCTACTGCAATATTCTACATTTTTCAGTAGAATTGAAAAGTTATTTTAAACGACACATCTCCCACAGTGATATAATAAATATTACAAGTCGAATGAATGATTGGAGTCAAAATCCATTCCGGTGGAGTGAGTGGCTCAAATAAACTGCTTATGATATCTGGAAAAATAATATCTATTACTACCTGTGGTACCCGTTGTTCACGAATTCGTACACATGTCTACACACATCCAGTCCATTAACAAAATATTAGCGCGAAATAATAGGATTCAATTCTGTTCAGGCATCCTCTTCTACTTCTGAAAACTGTAATATGGGGTGGCCACTGGATGTTTATAATGAACTCAGTTTGATAAACACGTTACAATTCTTCAGTAATAATACCCGGGTTAGTATATTGATGAAATTATGTTTTGATTTGGAGCATACCACCACTTTAATGCTAGTAAAGTATTAAATAGAGCACGAGAACAAAATATAACGTTCATAAAAAATTAACCCAATTCTAATAAGACATTCTCGTGGAAAGCCAATGAAGTACTATTTGGCAACCAAATATTTAGAATCGTCATTTTAAAACTCTTAAATAAAAGCCACTTTTTACAACTAAAAGTATATATATATACCCAATTTACTGTTTACTTTTTTTTTTTCATGGAACTAGTACTAAAGTAATAACAAATATGTGTTAGCCATGCGAGTTAAAGCGTTGCCTTTAATCCTAGAGTGGCGAGTTCGATTCCCGCCTGGGCAAGGGAATTTATTTATTGACGAAATTCATTAAATAAAATCCTGAGTCCCACCCTGGCTAGAAAAGGGTGGTAACCTGTAGATAACCCGTCCCAATTAGCCTTAGTTGCAAAAGTGGACGCTAATAAATAATAATAATATGTGTTGTGGCTCATATACTTCTAAAACATTTATTATTTGGCTAATTGAGTAGGCGAATTTGCATTGAATTTAACTATTCGTGGTTTATAGCTTAGAGTACGTATCAATTTCAATTTTATCTTCTCCAGACTATCCGAGCATTGAGACCCTGCATTGGTGGGGAATGTGAGGCTCTTATGTATTGACACGGAGCCAAGCTGAAAATGCTTGGAATTTGCGGGGTGCATATTCCGAAAAGAGACGAATCACAAAACAAATGCTCAGAAAGAACTTATGAAACAATGCCTTTCAAGGAAATGCTGGAGCATTTTCAATAACAAAAGCCCAGAAAGTTCTATTGGGATTCAGTAAGCTAACCGAACCTTGCCAGGATTAACAAGGAGCCATCTCAGAGAGAGTGAGCAAATCATTGTAGGCGAATAGTGCAATTGAGCGAAATTTAATGTGTAGAGATTGTTGGACGGCACGTAGTAGGACTAACCAGAAGAGAAAAAAACTGATGCAATATTAAAATCACTTAAAATTTTTTTTCTTAAAACCATATTCCTACGGATTTGTTGAAATATGTGAAAGAAAAAATCATAGATACGGCTTATCAGGTGGCATGGGATGCTTGGATTAACGGAAATCTTCCATCAGTCAGCGATGGGTGGTAATTGTCCATTTTCATAAAATGGAAGAGTTAAAAACGTAATATGTATAGGGGCATGGCACAGCTAAGAGTCTGCAGGTAGCAATTTAATGGGGGTTAATGGAAAAACAAAAGTTGCAATATTGATCTTTATAACCACTTCGTTGTCTTCCAATTGGTTTATGGCTGTGTATGTACGTCTATGCTGTAGTGGCATTACTGACCCTGACGACAGACAACCTGTAAAGTATTTTCTGTAAGTCAAAACCAGTATTGGCGTCTCATCTAGTAATATATCTAGGAGATCGAATATCGCCCTTGTTCTATAACCTTGCATATTAAGAGGTAGTACGAAAAATAAAAAGTTCGTCACGCAGGGGGTGCACAAGCTAAGCATATTTCGCACGTATTTGCATTTATCTTATAACTGTTAAAGTTCAATGAGAATAATATATGGCATTTAAGCTTCAAATAATGTGCTTCATGATAAAACAGTTTATTGGTAATATGACATGAATAGGAGTGGGGTTTACTGAAGGCCAAAAACTAAAAAAATGCAAATATCGCAGATATTGAAAAAAATCATAATAACATTTATGGATCATTTAATTTGCTATAAGATTTGTTCAATACATTTTTTCGGACCAACTTATAAGGCTGGAGTGTGTTGGTTACAAAGACAGGATTGAAGTTTGCTGGCTTCTTAAAAACATGTTTTTGGTACTCCAGAAGTAGAAAGAGAATTAAAGGTGGCAAAGACGAGTTGAAGATCTGAGAGAGGATACGTCAGACTCAGAAATGACCAGTTATGGACTGTTACGCTCAGAAAGTAATTAAGAGTTGAAGTATAGATAATTACATAATAAGCCTTCGTTAAAATGTGGTTATTGTTGTATTTAATGAGATAGTGACTCTGGTAACACCAGGTGAGAACAAAAGTCCGTCACGCAGGGGCTGTGTAAACTAAGAAGATTTCCCACGTGAAGTTTTACAATAGAGAAATTTCAGAATAGAGAGCCGAACAGTTACTGAAACGCCCGAACTAGCTCTTAGCGGAAACTCACGACTATACCAGAAGTTAGCAAATCTCATATCTGAAGCTGAAAACAGAAAAATGCAAATATCTCACTTAATATTCAAGATAGAGAATATATGTATTTTACAATATTTGTAGTAAATGTAATTTGCAATAAGATTGATTCTATATAATTTTTCAATCCGACGTATAGTAACGGAGATATTTGGAATTTTCGAAAATCCTCTCGTCTATACCCCCCCCCGCTAGTCCGATTTCAGCCATTAACGAACTTGATCTTTGTTTTTACATAAAACGTTTAAATATCCAGTTTCGTAACGATCAAACGAAAATTGCGACCGCTAGAGCGATAACAGACAAATATATAATATATATATGTTACTGTAAAACCTCGAAGTTTGGTAAATGTCAGGACTTACCGCTAAATCCTAGGATTTACCAAGGGCACTGGTTAAAGTCCGAAATCTAGATGAAATTCAAGCTTTTACCTCTTGGCAGTTGGTAAATGCCCGAAAAACCTTAAATAAATGTGAGATTTCGTACTTTTACCAATGCTGTTTGGTAAATGTGCGGATTTCCCAATGCTCATTGGTAAATGCCCAGTGAAGAGGAGTGGGGACAGGGATGCTCCCCCCTAACTTCAGCAAGAAAGTGACAATAATAAGTTATCTGCCACCGAACAGAAGATGTGCTCTGCAAAGAAATTCACCAAGCAGCAAGAAAAGGTCTTTAATCACAGACCAAGAAAATGGGAAAAACGACGAAAGGAAAATTCCCAGATCCCGAAGTTGACCAAGACGTGAGGATCAAAATTCCTGATGTCGACCGATCTAAAATCGACCCCAAAAGCATGATTGCAGCGATCGTCAAAAAAGAAGAAGTTTCTACCAACTCGGAGCTTCTTCAGGAAAATTAGATACATTATATTCACGTAATCAGTTTACAATTTGCACCGAGAATTTGATGTCTCCTGATGAAGTGCCCGACGAAGAGATAAGATTTCGCACCGCAGTTCGTCAACAGTCATTAGTTGGTGGCCAGGGTTTCAAAAAATGCAACTGCTTAAAAAAATGTTCAAATAAGAAATGTTTGTGCAAGTTAGCTAATATGAAGTGCAATTCAAAGTGTCACAATTCTCTCCCATGCTGTAAGAAATAATAATAAATCTTATTCTAAAAGTTTCATTTCAAATAACCTTTATTCCAACTTTTACCGGCAGACGCTGGGAAATGTTAGGATTTACCAAAATCTGTTGGTAAAAGTCCGAAAGACGCATCCTGATTGAGATAATTCTAGCTTTTACCGAGCCTCTTGGGAAATCCTAAGATTTACTGGCTAAAGTCCGATTTGAAAGATAAAATCGGACATTTACCAACGCTTCTTGTAAATCCCAAGATTTACCACACTCCGGGGTTTTACAGTAACACACACACACACACACACACATATATATATATATATATATATATATATATATATATATATATATATTTATAATTTTGAACGGACCTCATTTTCGTCATCTCCTGGATAGGAACAATGGACTTTTAAAGAAAATGTTTGAAAATCTCGTCATGAGTACGACCTCAATAGCTGATTTCACTTAAGGGAAATCTGCTTAAACGACGTTCTAGGATCGTAGCTGTTCTCAAGAATTTCTGTGCTCGACTATCTTATGTCGGAGTTTTGGTCTTATAAACTGCTAGAAGTGGGCTCAGAATCGATTGCCCACAAACCTCATTATGCCCACAACTTCATTATCACATTCCATTAAGAACGATAACAATGCACATTACTCCCGAGGATAATGTAGAAACTGATCCTTGATAACTTCTCTTCTACTTCAGTTATAGACAAACGGGTTGCAGGCATTTTATTTATTTTAAGCATTTTTATTAAGCGATATAAGTATGAAGTCACTACCAAAATCAACATTAAGGGGCATTAAGAATACTACCTTTTCTATGTTCCGGTGGGAGGAGGGTGGAAATTGGTTCGAAGACAGTTGGTCTGATTTACAAAAAGGTTTATATCCTTGACCATTTTCGAAATAAATGAGAAAGTTTAAAGTCCGTCACGCAGGGGCTGCGTAAACGAAGCGGATTTCCTACGTGAAGTTTTACAATAGAGAAATCTGCATACTGCTAACACAACACCACCGTGAGTAAATACAAACGGTAACGAGAAATCTTTCAGTTAATTTTAATAAACTCCCAACGGAAACGGCTTCTGAATTGTAAAAACATAGGTCTGCCAACCACTGAGAGCTAAACAGATAGATAGACATATTCTTCACCGAAAAGAAAAGCAATTACATATATATATATATATATATATATATATATGAATATAACATATTAATTTTATTGCAAACTATTTATTATATCTAGTACTGCAATTTATAATAAAACAGAAAAATTCATATTTTAATAACTCACATTTTAGTAGTCCAAGAACTAAAGAAGGAGAGGGGTAGGGTCAAAAGAACGTATTTGCATATATCACACGAAGTAAAAGCTTGCACGAGTCTCTACACCGATTTAACGAGAGCGAAACAGTTGCGGAAACACCCGAACTAATTTTAGGCGGAATCTCATGAATAGAACCGACAATAGCCGATTTCATCTCGTCCGTTATACCCACACACTTAATAAAAATGCAAATATCTCGGTTAATAATCAAGATAGACAATAAATGTATACACTATATTTATAGTAAATTTAATTTTCAATACGTTTGATTCAATACAAGTTTCCTATCCGACGTGTAGTAACGGAGATATTTCGAATTTTCGAAAATCCTCCCCTCTAAATCCCCCCTCCTACTGGTTCGATTTTAGCCATTAACGTACTCGATCTTTCTTTTTACATATAACAATTAAATATCGAGTTTGGTAACGATCAAACAAAAATTGCGACCGCTAGAGCGTTAACAGACAAATACACACACACACACATACACACAGACATATAAAAAATTTTTAACGGACCTCATTTTCGTCATCTCCTGTGTTGCATGGACATTTGAAAAACTTTTTTGAAAATTGTGTCATAAGTACGACCTCAATAGCTGATTTCCCTCAAGGGAAATCTGCTAATAGAAATAATGAAGGAAAAATTGAAGGGAATGGTACATGACTGGACTTCAGCATTCCATTTTTGAGGAGTAGACTTTGTTCAGAGAGGTTGTTGAAGGTGTGAATGAGGACCACGAGATAATTTCAGTTTGTCCAGAAAGGAAAGTGTGATGATGATATTGGATATCATTCCCGCAAGTGGGTCCACCAAGTTCACAGTGGACTATAGATGAATGACTTCAGGATTGGAAGGTAAGTTGAAGGAAGTTTAGGGAGCAATGCCATATTTGATGGAAGGTTTATACATGCCGAGCGAAAAAACAGTCTAGGTGACCCATGTTCTTCCTGAAATATGTTACACTGTCCTCCATAGAACTGTACTTGATGTTCTAGGACATGAAAATAGTTATTTATTATACAAGTGACGAAAGTAGATCATTTTACAACTCGAGTGAAACGTTTACCCACACGAGCGAAGCGAGTTGTTGGTAGGTTGTAAGCATGGTTGTGAAAGGTTACAAGCATAGTTATAAAAAAACTAGTGATGATTGTGAAGTAGTGCAGTTATAAACAAGTGCAGGTTATAAACAAGGAAGGTAATTATTATATATATTTAAATTTTAAAATATATTGATTATTTCTACCAATAATTCATTCACATTTCAATTTATTTTGTTAAAATAAATTCTTACAATGTTAAGAAACATTTAAAAGCATTTAATTTCCAACTTCAAATTATTTTTTAATTTATACTTATTACTAATTAAGAAGGCAATTCACTTTCTTTACTTGTGAAGAAAGTGATTACTTTCTTCACTCTATTGCAAAATGTTTCACTTTCTACACTCATTTCAGTTTAGTAATGTTACCATTATTCAACGATTACAGAAAAAAGTTTTTTTTGTTGTTATCGAAATTGCAAGAGGATTTCATGTTATGAATAATAAATCATTTAAAAACTTACAAGTCAAAACGGTATGAGGTTTCTGAATATTTTCTTAAGGTGACAGAGGGTTGAGCATACTGCCATTCTTAATTTTCAATTTTATATTTTATTTGAATGAGATTAATGGATAATATTAATAAAAAGATTTAGTTGAATAATAATTGGCTGTTATTTAGCAGAAAATGAGTGAATGATGCCTTGCTGAAGAGGTGGGAGAGAGGGCGAGAGGAGGGGACCTATCTCCCCTTCTCTCCCTCAATATAAATATAAATGAGAGGGATTCGGCACCTGTGCTCAATCTCTCTTTCTCTACAGGTGCCTCCCTCTCGCTCCCTCTCTCCCCTAATTCCCTCTCACCTTCTCTACACCTTTTTTATCTTTATCTCATTCTCTCCCTTATTTCAATCAATATTTTATATTATTTTTTTTTCCTAATATTTAGCTTTAGGAATATGAACAAAATGTAAAGACTAAGTTAAATAGATATAATTGAAATATATAGAACATTTGAAAATGTAGAAATTGAATTAAAGTCTTTTTTTTTCCTTTTAAAAATTCATAATTTCTGTATTTGATTGAAAAATAGTATCGCTCAAATATTGTTCCGAATTTATGGCGCAGAATAACTGTAATGATAAAAAACAAAAAAAAACTATCAGAATAACATTTCCTTAAAGGCTTATTCGAAAACAATTTGTGTTGATTAATGGCCATTTCAGTGATGCTATGATACATTGTTATCAAGTAAAAATATTTATAAAAGTCCGTCACGCAGGGGCTGCGTAAACTAAGCAGATTTCCAATGTGAAGTTTTACAGTAGAGAAATCTGCATACTGGTAACACAAAACTACCGTGATTAAATACAAACGGTAATGAGAAATCTTTCAGTTAATTAAAATAAATTCCCAACTGAAACGGCTTCTGAATTGTAAGAATAATTTATATTTTAATAACTCAAATTTTAGTAGTCCAAGAACTAAAGAAGGGGGGGGCGGATGAACAGAACATATTTGCATAAATCTGACAAAGTAATGAAGGTAAGGTAAGGTTAGAAACGACAGGTAAGGTTAGAAGGAGCTTCCACTTGAGCCGAGTGGTTACGAAAATGGCCGAACTAATCCGAATTATAACCGACCACGTGTCCCACAGAATCATAAATATGCAAATATCTCGGTTAATGTTCAAGATACAATATTTATAGTAAATTTAATTTGCAATAAAATTGGTTCTATACAATTTTTCGATCCAATGCATAATAACGGAGATATTTCGAATTTTCGAAAATCCCCCCTAAACCCCTCCTAACTCTGGTCCGAATTCAGCCATTAGCGAACGTGATCTGTCTTTTTACATAAAACGGTTAAATATTGAGTTTCGTAACGATCAAACAAAAATTGCGAACGCTAGAGCGTTAACAGACATATATATATATATATATATATATATATATATATATATATATATATATTTTTGAACGGACCTCATTTTCGTCATCTCCTGGGTAGAATCGATGGACATTTGAAGAAAATCGCGTCATGAGTACGACCTCAATAGCTGATTTCCCTTAGGGGAAATCTGCTAAAACCTCGGAGGCTGTTAGTTCTAGTCGATATAAAATGGGGTTAGTGCTAACACCTTCCGAGGTTTTTTCTCTAATGATACAGTACCGCAGTAAATCCAAAACAGGTCGGATATATTTTAAAAATCCGTCACGCAAGGGCTGCGTAAACTAAGCAGATTTTCCAAGCAAAGGTTTACAATAGATAAATCTACAAACGGTAATGAGAAATCCTTCAGCAATTTACAAGTTAATAATCTCTACAACGGAAAGTGGCTGAATTGTAAACAAACAGGCCTGCCAACCTCACGGGGATGAATAGTTAGCTAGACCGTAAAGGAAAACAATAAATAAACATATCTGAATAAAACATATTGATTTTATTGAAAACTATTTACTAAAACCAGTGCTGGGGGGGGGGGGGGTCAACAGAACATATTTGCTTATATCTCACAAAGTAAAAGTTCAATGAAAACAATATTTGGTAATTACCATTGTAATGAAGTGATTCATGATATAACAGCTTATTGTTAATATGACATTAGTGGAAGTGGGGGTTTGCTGAAGGCTCAAAACTGGAAATTCAAATAACTCGGTTAATATTCAAGAAAGAGAAGAATACACGTATGTAACAATATTTATAGATCTTTTAATTTTCAATAAAATTGGTTCTACACGATTTTTCGATTAGACGTATAGTTACCGAGATATTTCGAATTTTCGAAAATCCTCCCATATACCCCCCCCCCCCCTCCCACTAGTCCGATTTCAGCCATTAACGAACTTGATCTTTATTTTTACATAAAACGTTTCAATATCGAGTTTGGTAACGATCAAGCAAAATTTACGACAGCTAGAGTGTCATACATATTTTTATATATAATTTTGAACGGACCTCATTTTCATCATCTCCTGGGTAGGATAGATGGACATTTGAAGAAAATTTTTGAAAATCGCGACCTTAAGGGAACTCTGCTAACAATCTGATTCCGAAAGCAATCATTATTTTCTTACTTTTATAAAAGAATTAAAATAGAATTGGATATATAACAATTAACAAATAGAATTAAACTTCATGGAAAAATTCGTAAGGAATTTCGTTTTGTTGAGGCTCCCAATATATTGCCAGTCTGGCAGGTTAATGAGTACCAGAGTTTCGCAACAGATATAAAGTTTAAAATATATTTATAAAGAAGAATCAGTATGGCATTGGCTACTCAAAATTCACATTAAATTTCATTTATAGATACTCACGAACGTTTTTCGAATACAAAAAATATTTATAAACGAAACCATAGAAGTAGCAAAGTGTGATATTAGCATTAAAAGAGACGATTTAGTAAACAATGGAAAATTAATATAATACCAAGAGAGAAGATAGGGGGAATAAAGCTAGAAGGAATCAGAGGCAAAGATACTATGAAAGGCCCCCCAGACACCTGCTTCGAAGGAGCCAGACATAAATACCGGAATATAGATCATAGATTTCAATCATAAGGAGGGCACTGAGTAAGCTAGAAGAGTGTTAAATGAAAAATCGTCAAATGGCACAATCAAAACTCAAAGAGTTTTATTGCAATAAAGATGATATCCGTGGTTCATGAGTACAATTGTACTCATCTACCTTGATAACTCTTCTCAAACCTGCTATTTCTTGATGAAACTGAGTTAACCACTTACTAAAACTCATAAAGAGACTCAAATGCGAATGTAGGAAATGGCTCTGGTTGAATAATCAATTGCGGGTCTGTTTAAGATGTTTCGTATGGATTGTTTAAGATGCCACTACAATAAAAGGCTTAACTGATTAGAAACTCATTAAAGTTTGAATAGGGCGAATTGTCGATGATTGACCGTACTTCTAGAAGTACCGACAGAAGTCGGTTCATTAATACTCTTTGCAGAAGTTCCATTCATCAATACAGTTAGTTGCCATACCCATATACTTTAGGGTAGCAATTAGAGCACCATTTAATCATCTTGATGAAACAACATCTACGCACTCAGCAAATTCCCTGCCATATTGCCCACTACATTATTTAAAAAGAAATTCGAAACGCATCACGCATACTATTTTTGATGTATGTTTATAAATCTCGGTATTTAAACTTTTGAAGCAATGGTAAGCTAGACTGTCATAAAAATAGTCCTAACAGCGAGGTGTAAGGGAGGACACACAACAAAATCGTAAATATCTTTGTATCCATTCATTAAATCAAAGAGTGTTACAAGACTTAAGTTGATTTTTTTTGTATATATCAATCACGATGCTACTCAACATGCTTTTTCTATTTATAATTGGGATAGTGTGATTCACAGATTGGCATTTTCGTGCTACACAAATAAAAAAAAGGACTCCAATCCCATTGACCGAATTTGCTACTTAACTTAAAAAAGTACAAATAAAAAAAAAAAGGTTTTATATTCCGAATTTCATGGGAAATGAACATTCCGTTCAAAAGCTGAGTTACGAACAGAATCATATACTTTTATACAACCGTAAATGAATGGTATTCTTGTCATACACGGGCACTAGAATGAAACTGTGTCCTACTTCCAATGCGACTTATGATAATTATGGAGTGATAGCAAAAATAGTTCCGTACCATTTATTTTTAAGCAATTCGGAATGTAATTGCAGCTGATGAAATATCTTCCACTTGCTTCTAAAAGTCTTTTTGGTATTCTAATAAGGATTCTAAGTTTTGAGGTGATCTTTTAAAATTTTATTCTTACACACAAGAACATGATATATATTGTATTTAGAAAATATACAGTTTCAAAAGCTATATCACGCAAATAAAAAGGATTTTTATTTGTTTATATTATTAACAATGTATATATATATATATATATATATACAATGAAAGAAAGTAAGAAATTTAATTTATTCCGTATGAATACGATAAAGCGCAATCTGTAAATTCTGTGAAGCTTTGTAATTCATAGCGGGAGATAGTACAAGTAAAATAAATTATTAAGTTAAATAATATGAATTGGTCATAAAGTAAACTACATTATGGAGCTGAAAGACTCTTGCCAGAAAAGTAGTAAACAATATTTTCTGTAAAAGGAGTAAGAAGCGAATATATTATAGAAGGTCCGTTTAGGCTTTACTCTGATTGACTAAACAAGAATATAAACCGGCATATTGATCAGGTTTTAGCAGATTTTCCTTCAGGGAAATCAGCTATTGAGGTTGTACTCATGACGGAATTTTCGACCTTTTTCTTCAAATGTCCATCGATCCTACTTAGTAGATGACGAAAATGAGGTCCGTTCAAAACTGTGTATATATATATATATATATATATATATATATATATATTTGTCTGTTACCGCTCTAGCGGTCGCAATTTTTGTTTGATCGTTACGAAACTCGAAATTTAGTCGTTTTATGTAAAAATAAAGATCAAGTTCGTTAACGGCTGAAATCGGACTAGTGGGAGGGGGGGTTTAGAGGGGCGTTACTATACGTCGGATCGAAAAATTGTATAAAATCAATCTTATTGCAAATTACATTTACTATAAATATTGTTCTATACATATTTTCCGTATAATGAGTATTAACCGAGATATTTGTATTTTTTGTAATGAGTTCCGCTTTCAGTAAAGCCCTACTCCTACTAGGGACATATTAATAATAAGCTGATATCTAATGAACCACCTCATTATTAGGTTAAATACAAAATATTGTTTTCAACAAAGCTTTATTTTACGAGGTACAAACAAATACGTTCTGTTGAACCCCCCCCCTTTTTTTCCTGGACTATAAAAATCTGAGTGATTGAGATAGAAATTATTTTGATTCATTTCTACTAACTATAATAAATAGTTTCCAATAAAATTAATATTTTATATTCAGATATATTTCTTTAATTGTTTGTTTTTCCGGTCTATTTATCGATACTGCACTACAAGGTTGGCTAACCTGTTTGTTTACAATCCAGCCGTATTACGTTGTAGGTTACGTTCTATTATTAATTACAGTACTAGATATAATAAATAGTTATATGAATAAAATTTATAACTTATATTCGAATATATTTCCGGAATTGCTTTTATTTCCGGTAAAAGCTGGCTAACCTGATTGTTTAGAACTCAGGCTGTTTGCTATCAGGAAGGTTCTTACCATTTGACTTGCCCTTTATTTGTTTACTTAATATTCACAGCAGTATTAAGTCTTACAAATAATGGATATTCTGTGGTACTATTTAGAGTTGGTGTAATAAGTGTACAGAGCGCTGCTATCATTAACAGTAAGTCCATCTTTTGTGTTCTTGTTGTTTTTTGAGATTGAATTGTTTTTAATTTAATCTCGGAGCCTAACGGACGAGAGATACTTTCCCGCCAAAAGCTAGTTTGGCCGTTTCTTTGACTGGCTCGGCTCTCGTGAAATTTCTCTATTGTAAAACTTCACGTGGGAAATCTGCTTAGTTTACGCAGCCCCTGCGTGACGGACTTTTTATGTAAATGCTGGACATAAATATGCTTTATTATTTTCTCCACAACTGTTTATTTTCACCTTGTTGTTACCGCTGAAGGCCTAGGAATCCATGGCTGGGTGGAATACACAAAGGAAAGGCCGGATGAGGCCTCAGGGAAGATTATTGAAGTGATAACGCGATAAAAAAATTTTTTTTTATGAAACTGGACGCCCTTGAGATTCCCAACGCGCAAGTTATAAAGAAGTATTAGAACGTCATATAAGCTAATTATTTTTCTTTTTTTAAAAAATATCATTTCAAAGAATAAGTAACATAAATTATATATACTGTAACTGTGGACTCCATAAATTATTGATTTAGTTTCCTTAGATTGTCTTGCTCCTGAATATAGTTTAAAATTTCAGTTCATTTAAATGATTACTGAGTCTGGCAATAATATTGGAGGTACAGAAGTAAATTACTGAATTGTATAATCATAAAATATTTAATGAGATTAACAGGGATTTATTTATTTATGGACTCAGGTTAGCCATGTGAGTTAAAGCGTTGACCTTACTCTCACATGGTAAACCTAGAGTGACGAGTTCGATTGTCGCCTTGGCAAAGGAAATTATTTATTGACGGAATTCATTAAAGTCCAACCCTGGCTAGAATAGGGTGGTAACCTGTAGATAGCCCGTCCCAATTAGCCTTAGTTGCAAAACGTGAACGTTAATAATAAATAATAATAATAATATTTATTTACAAAGTTATTTTTGACAGTCCCAAGACTGCTAACAGTTTGCTTATTATTTGCTTCATTTAATATTTTACTTCGTTATAAAAAAAAAAAAGAAAAAAAAAAATTCTAGTAAGGTCATAGAGTACGCAAATGATTAGCCTTGGTTGTTTTTAATTCTGGATTATGTCTTCATTTTTTTAAAAGAAAAACACTATTTCACATTTGGGTAAATCAAGGTGATAGGAATTTATAACGGAATACCTGTAAGTGTGTACGGTAATTTGTGATAATATTTCAATCTAAGGATTTAGGCTTAGGTTAAATAATTTCTAGATACATACCAAATCTCAGAGAAAAGTGAAATAATAATCACAAGACTTGGCTTGCCACTTAACTAAGGAAAGAACAAAATCTAATCATTCAAACCACCGCGAACGGAACAATACTTAATGGATTTAATATTTATGATGGATAACTATGTATTATCAACTTGCTAACTAAGCATCGTCAGGCAATCGAGTGTACTTTAATATTTTAATTATTTTTATATTGAAATTTACTGAGGATTAAAATTTAGGATCGTCGTAAAATTGTCTAGGCCAGTGTGACACCAACTATGCTAGGGGCGATCGATTTCTAAATAGCTCACATTTTTTTCTATGGGCCAACCTTTCCAAATACTCTGCCACGTGTCAGTGGTGTCTAGAGGAGAGAATTATGCTCATGACAGGGTACTTCTAATTACTGTTAACAGTTAATTTATTTTTAATGGTGTGGATGAAATTATTTTATTTCCTCCTTTTTTTTCTAATATATCCTTCTTGATTTTGGCGTGATAGTTGTTATAGATCCGGCAGTGCGGCAAAGAAGAGGGTTGAGTGTAAACAAACAGGAAGGTAGGCAACTTCCAGGCATCCCACAAGCTTCTCTCTTTTTACCTACATCGGCTATTTAGTTTTGTGAAAGAGACTACCGAATTTCTAGCTGAATTTCCCTTATTTCCTTCTTTCGTGTGAGCAGACTTTTGCTTCAAAGGATAAATTTGTCAATATCTGAGCTATTAGTTAAAGTGCAGCATGAAATCCATAACTTTGACACTCTACTTTTCAACTCCTGATAATAGCCGATTATTATAATCGATTGTTTTTGCTTAATGTCATTTCACATTTTCCGGTTGAAAATGTTTAAAGAATTTCTATTTACTTCGTTCTTCAGAGACAACATCGGAACATTTTTCGTACTCATTTTCAACGATTCCCTAAATTATAAGCACTTTTGATGTAATTTTGTCAAGTGAACGATCTCACTAGCTTATATTCTAGTGAAAATGTTCTAATAACGCCAACAAATGGGGCCATAAACATAATTTCCAGACGATTTTTTTTGTTTCGTTCCTCTTACAGATTAGTAAGTGGGCCAGAACCAAAAAAAGTCTTATTTGCAATGAAATTATTCTGGCCATTAAGACCCTTCTACATCCTTCTTTTTTTTGGTCAAAACCTTATATGTGATGTTTGATTTCAGTATTCGAAAAACTGAGGCCACTATAGAGATACAACACATTTCCAAATTCAAACAGGTTAAGTTTGGTCTCTAACTTACAAGGAAATCGTTGAGTAATTTTGTCACCGGAACGATTTCAATAACTTATTTCCCAAAAGACGTTCTCTAATACGCTAATCTTTTACGTCTACAACAAGATATAGGCAATACAGCAGGTCAAAATGGCATCTGTAAGAATACTTACTAACAGTAATGCTAATCAAATTTAAATTGAGCCACTAAGAATAATAATAATAGTACATCACACAAAATGTCCATTCTGAGAAAAATTAAAAGAACCGTTTTTTCAGAAACATAAAAAATTGTAAGCATTGTAACATGAAATTTTTAGGGTCTTCTATTTTTAAATTCTTATACCGTTGTAGTTAAATATATCTTCTGATTTTATTGTATTTTAGTAGAAACAAAATACGCGGATGAAAAATAATGGGGTAAAAATGAGTTTCACAGTATTTAACCTCTAAAAATAACTAATTTAACTCAGTTAGCATGAGTTCTCTTTATCAAGTAGAAGTTTGTATGAAAATCAAAATATTAAAAATATATATATTTCAACATTTTCATCTGGTCATTATATCAATATTTGTTTACTGCACCTCTTAGAAGTAGTAACATCTTATTTCCATGAGTTGAAACCCGCATAAACTTGTTTTGGAAATCAAGTAGAGCACGACATATACAATTTTCGACTAAAAGTATGTTCATAATAGTTTCCCTGCGAATATTATAGTAGTGGAAAATTAGTCCTTCACAATTCCCTTTGATAATTAATAATATAAACCGTAGATGGAATAAGTACTGTAGATCTTAAGGTTATTCTGAGCACCCCTATTTTTAAAAGATTATTTATACTTGAACGCTTGTCTCTGATTTTTAACGATTGCCTAACACGTTATTGAGAAATAACGTTCAGGACTAGTTAGTTATTCAGTAGCTTTGAAGTCATACAAAGATTGCTTTCATAGATGGTTAGCTTAAAATATGGCATGGATGAAAATATAAATAAAAAACGATTTTAAGAGATATATTCAAGTTTTATGACGGCCATGGAATAAAAAATAATGTCATTTCCTTCGATATGTATTTACAAACTAATTTTGTGTATGAAGGAAAAGAATATCTTATTTGAAGAAATAATATATCTCAAAAGAAAGATCCAAATATATAGTACAAATCTATTAGCAATATTTATTAGCATAACGGAATGTATTAAATTTATTTTAAAAAAATGATTAAATTTTAGAAGTGAATAAAAAAAAACATCATGTTTGAAAGGTGCATTAAAACGACCAATAACATGTATGAATGAAATAGAATTTAAGTAAATTTATCACGGCAATTGTTCAAAAACAAATTCACATGGCAAAGTTTTACATAATTTATAAAGCATGTATCTCACGGTAACTTAAGATTGAATAATGAAGCATGTCTGTCAAGCTAAAAATGCATGTTACAAAGTTACAGCGTCCTAATGATTCAAAATCAATATAATAATTCATATGCTGACAAAAAAGGAGTCAGAAATTACAAACTATTACCTAAGCGCGCTGTGTAATAATATTCTCAGGCATTATTTGAAGTATGCTTAGTATTCTTAAACATTTTTGTTAAAGGAAACAAAAAATATAGCATGTCCTATTATGTTTTATATATTTAATGATCAGAGAATAATGTGATAGTAGAAAAATTGATATTACCAATTCAAAATTTACTTTTATGGAGCAAGATTTATATTTTGATTGCCAAGCTTTATGCTATAAATTTTGAAACATAATAATCAGAAGTGCAATGAACTAATTTATAATGTAATCCATAATAAAGCATGGAATTCTGAAAACTAATCGTAATATATAGAACTCTGAACAATCACCTGACAGCTATTGATTTCTTAATCTAACTTAGGGATTTGATTGTGGCAATACGAAATGTTCACAGGTTAAATTAAGTTAATATAATATTTAGTTGGCAATATGGAATTTATTTTACTAGTAAATCAAAAATGCAAAATGTTTTCATATTTTAAATTGTGTTTTGACTGAATTTTGGGAGGATTTTATATTGGATTTAGTTTTCTAAAATACTTTAAACTTGGGATTTGTTTTGTACTTGAGTTGGTCCAAATGAAATATATATATATAATTCAATAAACATCGAAAGGCTCTCAGGAAATAGATTTTATCACGTAAAATGAAAATTATCATTAAATGAAAGGTGTAGTTCTTGTTTAAAGACTAACAATAGATTTTTATGATAAAAATTAAATGGTTTATATTTTTATTAAACTACGTTTTACAATTGTTGCATCTATTTTATAACTTTGCTTAGAAAATAATTTTTGCGTTATTATTTTTCCAGTTCGGGTGGAAGTGTAGGCATAATATAAAAAAACCTCTCCAGTAATTTTTACATTTGTTTTTTTTCCAGAAAAAGATTATTTTTAAAAGAAAGAGCAACCATTTTAATCTTTACAACAATCCTCGACACTAGACTATGCCTTGACTATTTCTCACTAATAATTTTTACAAATTTATAATTTTAATAAGATTCCTAATCTTTTTTTTTTATATTTTTGGAAATTTTGTAGTGATCAAATAGAATACTCTACTACACTGTTATACACTTTGTAACTTATTCATCAATAAAAGTTAAAAATCAAAAATACTATTTCTTTGTTAGTTCAAGGTAATTTTCAATTGTTGCATTTTCTTTCATTCATTAACGAATACTTAAATGTAATTTCCATTCACAAATAGAACTAAAATAAAAAAAGTCTCATAAACATGAGTAACTACTGGCATAACTCATGTTTGAAACGGTCTTTCGGAATTATGTAAAAAAACGAAATGTTTTTGGCTACGTAATGCTAAACTCACTCAGCTTTAAAGAATTATAGTGTACGAGTTTTGCAATATTTATGTTTTGAGATTGAAAATATTTAGTATAGAGTGAAGATATGAATTTTTTTTTTCGGAAACTTACATGCTTAATTTCCAATTGTATGGTACAAATTATAATGTACTTTAGGAAGTATTTAGGTGTACTATTTACTATGCTAGGTGTTCTTTAATAGACTATGTTGGCTTCAAAATATATTTTCTCATACCCTCATTTTCCCTCCTTTAAATATATTATTCATTCTATGTAATCTTCCGGTTTTCTTGTTTACATTAGTATTTTTTTTTTTTCATTTTTTAGAGATCAGGAATTTATATGTAAATACGACTGTGTGTAAACTGGGAAGGGAATGATACATTTTTTGGCAATAGATAGGGTATTATTTTGTATAACTGTAACCCCGGAACAAGGTGCTGTTTCTATTTTGGTCTCTTGATAATAGGATATCATATACATACAATGTGTGCGCGGCGGCTGCCAAGTTATCGGGCCGTGGCTCATAAATAAAATAACAAAATCTATTTACAAATACCATAATATTTTACTTATTATTCGTAATTCCGGCACTCTTTTTTACGATAGTTGAGTATCCGTTCAACTAGTCCTTTATATGTATTTAGCATAACGATTAAAACTATGAGAAAAAAGTATTAATTCTCTTGGTTCAGTAAAAATGAATTTGGTCAAACTGATTCATCAAACTGTTACTAATTTTAACTGTAATGAAATTTTAGAATGTCGCCAAAAAGAAAATGTAATGTGAAATCTATAGTAATACATTATGAGATTTTCAAGTTACTCTTATTTATTAAAGCTGAATAATTAGATTTAATTTGGCTAGACCAGTCATGCCTTTGACTTAAACCTTCAATTTCTCAAGTCGAATAAGTTAAATTTTATCAGATAAGGTAGGACTTTTTTGTAAAAGAAGAAATTTGTTAGACATATATATATGGCATAAAAAGAAATATGAACCAATTATTTTAGGCTCCAATAACTTTTTCTAGCGTTTTTCACTATGCCCACAACGGTTTTGACAATTTATGAACGTTGGTTTTTGTGTGAGGAATTCAATTTTTTTTATTTTAGCAAAGCTTCTATTTTCAAAAGCGTTCTTTTTGGGTAGACTGAAGTATAACAATTTTCTTTAATATTTTATGTCTAAAGTATAAATGAAATATTTCAATGGGTATCTAGTAGGATCTGTTCTCCAAAATATTAAGGAGTGTATTGTTTTTTTTTATAATTTAGCTCTTTGTGAGAAATTATATGATAAAAAAGAACCAAATGAGTATTTTATAGAAATTATGACTAATAAAACGTTTATTTATTTGAAATCGAGCTTGAACCCCGGAATTATAAGGAATGGCCGAACAATTGTATATACAAACATAATAGTTTTGGTTCTAATATTAGATTTCCATAGGAGAGACTGGGGTTCTTATGAGAACTACTTTTTTTAAAAAAAATAAAGCTATATTTGCATAGCTATATATTGCAAACTTTATTGACGGTAGTATATTTATTAATTCATATGGTTTCTGGTGTTGAGTTGGGTAATTTTTATCATCAACAGGAAATTTCAAAAATATTGTGCGGGACTTGACAGTGATCGGATCTTTCCGGGAATTCATTTGTTCACGTTCTGCCAGTATATAGATTGTTGTTTAATAACAATTGAAGGAAATTGATTATAAATTTGAAATTTATTGTATTTTTTGTTATTAAGGCCTGATCGAGATGCATCCCCGTTCATTTTATTCTGTGCTACCAGATAAAAAATGTTTCTTCAATTTGTTTTTAAGATTACAAATCACAGATTAAGATTAATAGGCTTTTGTGATGAGTTTCAATTTAAGTTGATACGGATGATATGTGCATATTAGCCTCAACTAAAGAAACGTTGTATAAATATTTTCATTACGAATATTTCTGTGAACTTTTGGAGTACTAAACGAAGTGATAAGATTATAATTAAGGGTTGTTTCTAGTCCCTTCTATTGAGGAGCACCAGATTTGTAGATTTATACCGTAAACAGCGGGCGTCGGGGTAAAACAGCAAACTATATATACATTCACCAAAATGATTAAGATTTTACTCCTAATACCTATAAATATGTTTTTTTGATAGTTGACATCTATTTACACTCCTATAATAACAGCATTATGATGTCAATACCGGGTAAAATTATACAATGTCATGACGCTATTTTAGTCTTTAGTCATCAAATAAAGAAATTCGTGGATGTTTTCTAAAAAGTAATGGCAGGGCTTCAAATATTTGAAAATTCATAGATTGTATAGAGGATTTTGAGAAGAATAGTCGCAACGGCAGATCAGGAAAGAGCAAGACATCAGAAATTTTCTTTTAATAGTATCACTCTAAGAGTAGTTAATTTAGGCTGAAATGCTATGTGCTTAAATTTTATATATTTTTCCACTGATGTGATAATGTGGGAATTTATCGTGAAGTGCAAGAAGATTCCAATTGTATATAGTTGATAATAGAATACAAATGAGCTGATAGTGAATAATTAATTATTTGGTGGTATTTAGACATAATATTGTTTTTATTTTTCCTTTATGGGCGCCCCTAAAGTCTGTACTTTATTATTTGTCTTCCGTGTGCGTAATTAACTCTATAACCATCCCTCTTCAGGAAAATGTTTTCCAGCACTATTTTTGGCAGTAGATTATGTCGCGACTCGAAATGAAATTAAGTAAGTTGGGTTGAGAGGGAACGGATTCATGCAACTCTTTGATCTTTACATGTACCGTAAGTGTGCATTGTGTTGACTGGGATATAATATGGAGTGATTAGATTGACATTCACCAAATCTGTCTAGAAGAGAAAAGGATATTCGATGAAAAATATATTCGGTTCTAAAAAAAATGTATATGTCTCAAGGATCCTGGGATAAATTATTTCCAGGCAAAAATATTTTCCTGGAATAGCTTGGGCTTGTCAGTATGACAAATTCTTTGGAAGACACACTTATAACGAAACTGTCAAGGGATTAAGAACTGATTTCAGTCACTTTTGAGAACATACACTTAAGTGCGGTGGGTCTCTAAATCGCAAATATTTTATAGTATAATAAAAAATAAAACTAATGGAAGAGAGTCATTATTCGATTTTTAGAGGAATTTAGGAATGTTATTATTCGATTCTTGAATAAATAAACCCCTGTAACTATTGTACTTTATTATTTGGCCTGTGTGCGATTATTGCATATCCCGTCTCCTCCAACAAATTGTTTTCAATTACTATTTATGACAGTAAAGTGACATGAATTTAATATTTTATTTTTCTGGCACGTTCATTGGGTTGTTTAGCGTGTTCTATCAAATGTTTAGAAGGATATAAAAGGGCAGTTTCTATTGAGGACAGTGATGACACACCTGTAGTGCTTTATATTTGTAATTTTTTATAGTTTATATTATTACTAAAAAATAAACAAAGCCGCATAAATCACTTGTTTTTCGATGTGTTTCTGTATATATATACACATATACATAATATATTGACTCCCTCCCCATAATGTTTGTACTTTATTATTTAGCCTGCGTGTTTATAATTTTCTAAAATATATTTTCAAATCAATACTAGATATGACTGTCATTCAAAAATGGAATGATAGGTTTTAGCTCATCGCCTATAAATTGTGACTATCCCTTGTATTATTTAGGAGATAATTCGAAGTGTTTAGTTGTATATTAAGGGTTGTGCTCTAGTCAGTTGTAATGATAGTAGTAATGACTTACCCTGAAGTGCAATAGGCTGTGTGAACGGTGGCTGCCTAGGTATGGGGCAGGGCGGGGGAGGTGGCCCACCAGCAGGATATCCTCTGTACCTGTAGCTGCAGGAGGAACTCAGCTCTCCGTAGCTGCACCCACCCACTTCCTGGCTGAGGCTGCACGAAGAGCCATCGAAGCTCTGGTTAAGGTACGAGTAGTCCATCCCTAACCACTTTTATTATAAAGAAATATTTAAGCGGACCTACTCGGCCCCGTCCTCTCAATCGAATGATAGCCTTTAATTCAATAAGGGCTTTATAGAAAAGAGTATTGGGGGAGGGGGCGGAGCCCTAGGCGGGTCTGCGCCCTGTTCCCGGAGCCCCATTGGCCCCCACTCTCCCCTCCACTGCCCCCCTACCACCTCCCCAACCTACTGGATAAAGATTTTTACCGCCTTTACAGCCATCCTCATTTTCCTCTATTCTAAATGATAAGCCTACCTATGTATTTATGGAGCTAATTGCCTCGTTGAGTCTCTTCTCTATGGAACTATGCTTTTATATTATTGTACTTCCTCTCTCTCCCTTTTTTTTTCCTTTTTTAATTCGATATAATCTATATAAATAAATTGGATTTATTTCTGCTTGAATAATTTTAAAGGATTTTAAGGATTGTTGGGTTTCAGTGTTCCATCAAAATGAGAGAGTTTATTTCGTCCGCGTTGAAAAGACAGATGGCCAATAACTTGAATATATCTTGTATTCAATGGGTTTATTCTAATCAAGTTCTATAATTTTCACAACTCTTCAGGAACTTATTTCTAAATATTCTAATGTTATACTTGACATTGAAGGAAAATATGTCGATCAGACGGTTACTCTGAGGCTAATAAACTAACATAGTGACATATCTCGTAATGATCTCCTTTCTTAAGGTTTTAGGACGAAAAACTGCTGGGTTATCATCGCCCGGTAATGTCTATAGCTCTCGTTTTGAATAAGTAACTGCATTTCGTAAGAAACTTGGGTTTATGTAAATTGTAAATATTGTTATATCTTCATTATATAGCCATTTAAAATTAGACGATATAAATGGGGTCACAACAAATTTCTTTATGCAAATTTTTAATTTAAACTTCTTTAAATAAATTTGTAATTTTCATAAAATTAAATGACTTATCGGTCTCTTTGGGGTCATCCCCAAGGGCCACTGCTATATTATTGGAAATATTGCATTAATTTCGAATATTTGTATACGTATGGTATTCCATTAATATATGGAATGCCACATATCATCATATGTGAAGGATCATCTGATTCTGATATTTGTTTCTAAAATGGTTTCCGGATGAAATAAATTGTGAAATTACAAAAACAGACATTATGCTTCGTTTATTCCATAAATAATATATACGATTTCAATGTTTGTTTATTTTTTTATTTAGTATTGTTTTAGTATTTTAATAATATTAAGTTTCTGTTTTCTTTGCTGCTTTGACTATTTTCATTCCTGCCAATTGCTATTACATTTTCAAATAATTAAGTAGTTTTTTATAGGTGGGTAAGTGACTTTTAGGAACGTTTATTATGTTGTCATCGTACGGACACGGATATCATAATTTTCACTGGCTCTCTTAGCTCTTTACATCAATTAAAAATGTATTCAATTCACATCCACTCATCTCGTACATACTACAAAAAACCCAAACATTAAACCAAAGAATAACTATGTACTGGTTTCGAAGTAGACGAACTCTCTTAATCAGCCCCTCAAAAAAGAATTTACGACAACACCAAGATATTCAAGCCCAAGCAAAACATATGATACTCAATTCATGGCAGAAATCTTGGTTTGCCACAACTGAAACAAACTTCGAGAACTGAAAGATATACTCCGTGAATGGTTTTCCTTAATAAGGCTATTTAGAAGAAGTAGTTTCAACGAGGTTAAGAATTGGCCATTCACGACTGAGTTACCCTTACTCGAGAAGACGAACCCTACTGCCAACACTGTAACTGTAGACTTACTTTAAAACATACACTAACTGACTGTTAACTACGGAGTCACATAAACCTACCACACTTTGACTGAATTACTATATGGCCGTAGCCAGTGTATAGACCGCGTATTACACTGCTTGAAACATAACTCTTTCAAAAAATTATAATGTATGACAATACTAAAAACATTTGCAGAAATGCGTATACATGCGCAAATATGATATAGTGATGATAAAAATTTAACTGATACGTCACACAATCGCCTCAGTCGCGAAATGTGATTACTCTAAGAATAAATAAATAATTATGTTACCATCAGTTTCAGACACCGTTGGGAATCTGAAAAGAAGTCACAATGATAGGTTGCATTTATAATGATAGTTAGCACGGGGTAGCATCTCCCTCCTCTTCCAGAGATGCTCTGAAGAAGGACATACCTAAAGTGCTCGAAACTCTCCTCATCAAATCTCTGCTATATTCAAGGAGTGCCGTTATAACATTCCCCACGATCTTCAAATCCTTTTAAATCGATTGGCTAACGATAATCCTACCTTTTCCTACATTTATTATTACTAAGAAATAACATTTGAAGTTTCTAATAAACACATCTCTATAATTATTATTTTTAGCGTGTCGCAAATTTTAAGGGTTCCTAGCTCATTTCAGGACGAGAAGCTTTTATGTTTTCATGAGTCTATGACCACTGAATGCATCCTGGTCTATCAGTGACGCCATTGTTTACGGAAAAAGAGCTAATTAGAATGCCTTTAGAATAGGCTTATTTCTTATTTACACAATTACTGCCAGTTGCTAGCAGCAAACTTCCCAGCTTATATTGCGCAGAATATTTTTATTACTATCATACTATCTCTTGGGCAGCCTGCCTGGTAATTCTACTCTCGTTCTGCTAATGTTCCTTAAGCTCTGAAGATGGTGGTTTAAAACTGTCAAAAAGGTTTAGCGAATATAAATTTGTGAGGAACCACAGTATAGCTGAATAATTCAGTTTCGCCACGACCCACATTAGGAAATACTTTTAAAACAATAAGTAATATTCTGCGGATAGTTGGCCTATATTCTTGAATAATTTGAATCAGCTACTCAAACCCAGGGTCTGGACGTTAACATCCTGAGATTTAAGGAAGGAGGATTTAAGAAAGTACTGTTTCTAGTATGTATAACTGGAGAGCAATTAGTACCTTCTAAGTAAAGGAAGTATTGTAAACGGAAAATTTTGGGTTTTCAGAATTCAACGGAATTATCAGTTTGGGCCCTCCCTGAGCCCATTTTGACTAGTTTCGGCGTGACCTCTAAACCTACCTTGCATAACTCAAAAACGGCTAGTCTTAGAACGATGACATTTCATATTTAGGATTGCTGTAACGTATTGTTCTTCATCTCCCCTTTTAATCGAAATCGACTAACGGGGAAAGGAGTGGGAGTTCAAGGCGATAATAAGAAATTGTAAATTTTCCGTTCCTATTAGAAAATATTTGTATAGGACCTTAATGTTTATCATAAAAGGATTTATCAATATTGAAACGAATGTATCGGATATGATTTTCAGAAGAAATGATTTTAAATAAGGTGCAGCAAGATCTTTGGCAAATTTAATTTATTAGGAGTAATAGAAATTCATTAGTTTAAACATGCGTTTAGCAATTAGTCGATCAATAAAAAGCTAATGCAATAATATAGGTTCATTTGGTAACTTGACATGTATGTTTCAAGGTTTGATAGAGGACAAAAATTTCAATAACGAAATGAAATTTCCAATTAAATATTTTGTAACATACAACAAACTTCGATAATGTGTGACCAAAAAGTGTTTATGCACTTTGTATAAATAATATGATTATATTAAACTATACTATTTTTTATTATTATTAAAATAATATTTTTACATTAGTATAAAAATGATTTACAACTATTGAATTTTAGAATTAACTGATACATTATACAGATTATTCATTTAATGAGTCCATCACTAAATAAATTTCTATTGCCCAGGGCGGGAATCGAACCCGCCACTCTAGGTCTACCACGCGAGATTAAGACCAACCTTAACTCACACGGCCAACCTGAGTCCCAAAATTCAAGTTTGAGGAAACATGCATATAAGAATAACGTGTCTTGAAGCATGAGCACACGGTCAGTATCCGAAGACTTTGATTAAAATATTGACAAGGGCCGTGGACGTCTACAAGTATATATTTATACAAGAATAGTTGTAGACAATTAAATTCCTCTCTACCGCCCCCCCCCGCCTCCACCTTGACCGATTTCATCCACTACAGAACTTGATTTTCAGATTCACTTTAAACCTTTAAATATCTAATCAAACAAAAATTACGACCTTTAGAGCGTTGAATACACAAAAGCACTCCCCCCCCCACACACACGCATATATATATATATTATATTATATATACAGTTTTGAACGGACCTCGTTTTTGTTGTCAGTTATGCACATTTGTTGAACTTTTTTGAGAATCGCGTCATGACGAGCTGATTTCCCTTAAGAGAAATTTGCAAAAATTATAAAAAAAATACCTTCAAACCTTCGTGAATTACATTAAGTGAGCGCTAGTTTATCTTTAAATAAGTCAATAGTGGACGCAGATTTTGAGATACTGAAACAAAATTGACGTGACATAAACTAATAGTCTTCATAGTTTTATGGCACGGGTCACCATTAAAATAAATCATAAATGGAAATACATAAATATACTTCAAACGTCACTAACAAACATAGATATTTCGGAAAGTGGGTATCATTTTCAAGAATAAATTCTGTAACGCAATACCTGAATGCATTAAATCTATTAAAAAATATTTTTTGTTTATGAATAAATTTAATAACATGTCTGTAGGATGTTTTTATTCACAAGATGAATACTATCAAAAATGTGTTGTATAAAAAGGAAAAAATGAAAATCTAATATATTTGTCTTCATAGTCCCTCTAAAAATAATTTCTGATCAGGTGGATACAAGTTTCTCATAATTTATAAAGCTTGTTACTCTTTAGTTATATTAGACTAATAATTTATCATGCCAACAAATTAAAAAATAACTTTATATGTTTAAAGTATTCTTAAGATTAACAAAATGAATTTATTTATACAATATTAAGTTGATAGATGGTAGAACATGCATTTTTCTACGTATTATTTATTAATATTAGATATTTTACAACCAATGTACTATTGAGATTTCTAGGTAAGGAAATTAATTATGATTGGTTTAATGTTAGTAACTTTGTTAAAAAATACCAAAGATATTTGTTTTCATTCATTAGAGTGAAGGGCAGTGTTAGCTACATTAATATGCCTTCTTTAGTGATATTCATGTAGTTCTGAAATCCTTTCCTTGTCCTAGACCTGAAGCCGCCACTGAGGTGTTGAATCCGGTTGTCAAATATAAACATTTAATGCAGGAAGACTTTTATCATTCTTTCCCTAATTGCCCGATCCTGCAACCTCGATCACTCAAAATTGTATTCAAAACATTATTTGCGTATACTATTGATTTTTAAGATTTAATAGGGTGTGGGGAGTCCGGATATTAACTTTTCTTAACCATAGAAGATGATTGGACAAAGCAAAAATAATGAGCCGGGTACCAATGCTTTGGGTTAATGTTGAAAATGAAAAATGAGAATGTGTTCCGGCGTATTGAATAGGCCTTGCCAGCATTGCATCCGGGCCCGTAGATTCTGAGTGTCCTTTACCCCTGCTATCTAGGTCTAGAACATTGAGTTCACTATCGTTTTCCCACTCATAAAACAAGGCTAAAATTCCTTTACTCAGAATAGTTTTAAGATTCCGTCAAACCAGATGATTTAATTTCCATACTCCACTTTAAATTTAACTGAAAAAATACGTCCGATTTTTAGGTACTGAATGGTGAAAGAAACAGATCATGGAGAAAGAACTCGTTCCTTCACAGATAACAAGGGAACATGATATTTACAAAATGTAACAGTACAAATAAAAATGAGGCCCCATTGAATAAATAGAGATAACCTATTGGCATATAAACATAGTTAAAAATCAATAAATAGACATTAAGAAATCCAGATAAATAGTCATAATATATTTAAAACTCAACAAACGAAAACAATAACAGACAACGGAGCAACTAAAGGATATATATAGCGTCTATAATGGGAAATAATAGTGAAACTAGCCAATAACGTACCTTCCACAGACAACTTGTTCAAACCAAGAGGTTCGTTATTTTAACTAATTAAAATATTTTTTTTATTTTTACCCATAGCTTAATATTTATGTAAAAGGCAATCAAATGGATGGCTGTAATTTGAACATAAACGACTTCGGCGGATCTAGGAATTTGAATTTCTCATCGGTTGGTCTAGGTTACTCGTTGATGTTCCGCTCACTATCGGTGGCCCCGCCATCTTTTCAAAGTAATACAGGTCGCATTAGTCCAGGCAGGTTGGCATATTGTTCCTACCTGAGTGTGTTCATACGTCCCGATGCTTGTTTCGGCTGAACGCAATGGCCATCTCTCTTTCTGTGGGAATCCGTCATCTTAAAGTTTTAACTATATCCCTATATCAGAGTTGGGCAAAATTGTAATTACAATTACAAGTTAAAAGTTATAACTACATTAGTTGAAATATAGTTACAATTCCAACTACTAATGTAATTAGTAATTGGTAATGAGCAACTACATTTTTCAACTAAAGTAATTGTAATTGAAATTTCACAACTACAGTTAGTAGTTGAGAAAATCAGTAGTTCCAAAAACAACTACAGTTAGTAATTGTAACTGTAGTTGTAGTTGCAACTACAGTTACTTGGGTAGTTACTTTAAAAAAACTGTGTGAAATACTGACTGAAGTAGTTGAGGCTGTTAAGAAATAACTTCATCCAATGTCTTTATATTCAAATGTGTATTATATTACATATACTACATTATTATAATAACTGAAAATAATTTTGATGCAAATAAATGAAAACTAACGAAAATAATATGCAAATTCTTTTTTTATATTTTTCCGAGTCGAATGAAATTAAATAATACATTTAAAGTATAAAATTTAAATAAATTAGCCATTAAAATTACTCTTAACTCAGAATGTTTGTAAGACAGGCTATTTGATTTTGGGACTTTTGCCATCGCGGCGAAAGAAAATAAATCTATCAATTGCTCTGCTCCAAAAAATAAGGAGGTTTGGTCCTCGGTTTCACTGCCACTCATTGTAATTTGTTTCAAAAATCTTTTGGTCGCCGAGAACTGGTGACGGATATAGCAGACAGCCTGTAGGTAGAGATCTACGAGAGAGTAACAAGAGGCGATCTCCGAAACAAGAGAATGTGGCGATAGGAGCGTCCACCTTCAGTTCTTCTGACATATTCTGGTTGACACATTATGTGTACCAATGATCATGGCTGGTCTCAGATGATCCATTCATCACCATCATGAATGTAAATATTTATGTAGAGGCGATGAAAATATATTCGCTTTTTGGAACGTAAAAAACAGCTGATCTATATGTAGTTGTTGTTATTACTCAATAACTACAGTTACAATTACAACTAGTAATTTTAATTATTTTTATAACTAATTTTTATTTCAACTAGTATTTGGATTTATGAATACCAACTGCAATTACTGTAATTGCGAAACCAAGAAAATGCAACTACAGTTACCAACTACATTTTTGTAACTGTAGTTGCAATTACATAACTAGTATTTATTAGTCGAAAAAGTAGTTAATTACAAAAGGATTTAATTACTGTCCAACTCTGCCCTATGTAGGCTCTTAGTGAAGAAGGGTTAATTAAGTATGTAGTCGACCATGCTTCCTGTATATCTTATACAGGCATCACAATACCAATAGTATGGCCTAGACTCTTTCTTCTCCCCTCTGGCAATCCGTCCGTGTGGTGATCCGACCAGAGAATACAGGCTAAATTGTCTTTGAAGGATTAGGATTAATATGATTTGGACATTCAACAACTAGGTTATTACGCACTTTATAGTAGTATAATGCTGTTTACAAGTCCCTGTTTTAATCAATGTCTTAAATAATATCAACTAATATATTATACATACCGCTCTCGCCATATCCTTAGGGTATTAAATTTAATAATTTTCTATACAATTATTTCTTAACTAAACCTATAAATTCAGTCTTTGTAGAAGAGTGGTGAGATTCCAAATTCTTGTTTGAATCAATTCCTTTCGTGTTCTTTCCTGTCTCTCACCTCTTACCTATTGCCTTTTTCTCGGTGCAATTCATGCGAGATATACAATGCTATCATATTTTTCATTCGTTTAAATGTGTTTACTTCATTTTCGTTTATTATTTGCGCTCACCAGAGCATAATTCTTATATATTTTTTCATTATTTGTCACTATTCGTCAAGCGACATTTATAACACAAAGGATTCCTTTCTTCCAATTGTGTTTCAGGGTTTCACGTACTTTTATCTGACATTGTTCTATTTTACCCCCCCCCTCCAGGGTATTTATTATTATTTATATATAACATCTTTATTTATTAAACCGACAGAAGGACTGAATCCTTGTGATTGAGTCCCCGAGATCGCAGAGCGATAAGAGAGGCTCATTTTTATTTCTATAGTTGCATTTCCTTCTATGTATACATATAAAAAAAAATAGAATTAATAAAAACAGTAAATCCTGCGACCACATTGTATTTCCTACTAAATTCACTTCATTGATAGTTTTCTGCTTAGATAGAAATTCGATAATAGCAATGAAATGCTAACAATTTTAGATTAATGTGAACAAATGGTGTTTTTATCATCCAAATATAAGAAACTTTGACAACCTCCTGATTTATCTCTCATATTTGATTGTAAAATACAACTCATTGAACATTTTTCTTCTGAGGGAAGTAAGCTACTGTTATATAATAGCATGATGAAACTTAGGCCCATAATCAAAATGATTATTACTTTGATGTCCCTGGATGACAAAGATAACCATTCATTTTTACCAACATTTTGTAAATGTATATGTGGGCCTATTAATGCTATAATTTTTGAATAGAATATCCATTATTAAAGGAACACCGAATATAAACTTTCATCAAAATGTGTGAGACCAACAAATAACAAAAAGAGAAAAAGCTCGTTAATTTACGCATTTTAAAGGGCAGTTTTTTTTGGGGGGGGGGGTGAAACAGTGAAAAGATGTGATATGACATCATTGTTGTGTCAATTCAGCACGTTACACTGCTAAGCTTAAGTAACTTCCTGCGTGGCACATTTATTTGTCAGGGGGGACGTGGATGTATGATTTCCCTGTGAATTCTTTCCCCTCTTAAATTTCAGTAACATTTATTTATGTAGATAAAATCGGAAGCGAATGTGTCAAGTAGAGGTAGATTTCTCATTCGTAGGAGATAGTCATCCTGATTTCATCTCTCATAATTGATTGTAAAATACAACTCATTGAACATATTAATCTGTTAGCGAATTTCTTTTGGTTGAAGTAAGCTACTGTTGTATTTTGCATGATGAGACTTAGGCCCGTAATCAAAATGACTTTAATTTTAATGTCCCTAGATGACAAAGAAAACCATTCGTTGCATTTCATAAATATATGTGTGAGCCTATTAATGCTATAGTTTTTGAAAGGAATATCTATTATTAATGAAACTCAGAATATAAACTTTAATCAAAATTTGTGAGACCAAAAAATAAGAATAAGAGAAGAAGCTCGTTAAATTACGCATTTTTAAGGGTAGTTTTGGGGGGTGAAACACAAGATATCATATGACATCATTTGTTAGTCAATTCAGCACGTTACACTGCTTAGCTTAAATAGCTTCCTGCGTGGTACATTTATTTGTCAGGGGGAACGTGGGTGTATGATTTCCCCGTGAATTCTTTTCCTCTAAAATTTCAGCTACATTTATTTAAGTGGATAAAATCGGAAGCGAATGTGTCTAGTAGACGTTTATTTCTTACAGGGAGATATTTTACTTACAGGACGATATAAAACTCTTACAGGACGATATTGCTTTAAACAAAAACAAAATATCATAAAGATAAAATAAAAATAGAAAACAACTAATAGAATAGAAATACAAAAAAAAAATAGAAAACAACAAAGAACAACAAATACAAGAAAAAAAGTAATAGGTAACAACAAAGTACAAAAAAACACAAAAATAGAAAGAATACCAAAATGCCAAAACAACGACTATACTTAACAAAAATAACACTAAAAAGTGAAACGAAACAAATATAAAAATTATTTACAAAAAAAGAATATAATAAGTTAAAATAAATTTAAAATATTATTAATTAAATGTATTAGGGAACTAACTAAAAATGTAAAAATAAGCAGATCTGCTACAACAATATACGATAATAACAAAAAGATATAATATAACGAATGCGAATTTTAAAAATTTGTATGTGTAAAATTAAAAGAAAACCTTGTACCAAAAATAAAAATGTAAAACTTAAATATTCAAAATATATAACTTGGTCAGATTTTTAAATGAAAATGTATAGTCACTAAATGTTCTAGAATAGTATCTACTCGTATGTATGAACTCCTCTTTGTCAGTAGTTCGTGTAAATTGTGTGGTGTCTATGTACGTTTGACATTTTTATTTCGGATTTTCTTGATCGATAATTTTTGATTTTCCCAACAAACGTCTCCAAATCTTTAAAAAAGGCTCTATAGTTCGGAAAACTTCAAATATTATTCTAGTCCTTCAAAATTTTTAAATGACATGTTTTACCCACATAAGTTTTGTTTTACTACAAGCGAATTTTCTTCTAAATAGGCACTTGTTTGAGAACACAAGTTCCTTCTGACGGCTTTTATTTTTAAAGTAATAGTCAATGACAGGAAAACCGGAAAGACTATTAAAATCATACTATATTTGAAGGAATGACTGCCCTAGAAAGAGTTCTCTTCAGCATGGATGCGGAAATGACAAAAAAAAAAGTCCGCCACGCAGGGGCTGCGTAAACTAAGCTGACTTCCCACGTGAAGTTTTACAATAGAGAAATTTCACGAGAGCCGAGCAGTCAAGGAAAAGGCCGAACTAGCTTATGGCGGGAAAGTCACTCCTCCGTTTGCCGCCCAGATTTAATAAACATTCAAATATCTCGGTTAATATTCAAGATAGAGAATAAATGTATATATCAATATTTATAGTAAATTTAATTTGCAATAAGATTGATTCTGTACAATTTATCGATCCGACGTATAGTAACGGAGATATTTCGAATTTTCGGAAATCCACCCCTCTAAATCCCCCCCCTCCCACTGGTCCGATTTCAGCCGTTAACGAACTTGATCTTTCTTTTTACACAAAACGACTAAATATCGAGTTTGGTAACGATCAAACAAAAATTGGGACCGCTAGAGCGGTAACAGACAAATATATAGATAGGTAGATCTATATATATATATATATATATATATATATATATATATAGTTTTGAATGGACCTCATTTTCGTCATCTACTAGGTAGGATCGATGGACATTTGAAGAAAAATTTCGAAAATTCCATCATGAGTACAACCTCAATAGCTGATTTCCCTTAAGGGAAATCTGCTAAAAAAAATAGAAATAGTATAAAGCATAACAAAAGAAGTCTTGTGTTAGTCCAGCAAGAACTAAGTAGAATCAGTCCCGGACCTGGAGGAGTTGCTGGTTCAGCCTATTCACTACGCCGTAACCCCTACCCCTTTTTCCCTAATTCCAACATTATCTCCGTATGGCACACTAGGATTAATTCATTTCCCCGGTACTGTGCACTTGGGATTAAGTCATGGAAGTATTACATATGTTCAATATTAGGCAAAACTGTTTGTAATTCTTAAAATGTGTACTTTTAATACAATTCCAAATTCACTTATTGTATATAAACTTCCCTTTATGTCCTACGGGGAGATAGAGTAACATTTCAGGGGGAAATATGTTAGCAAGTGTATTATGAATCGTTTGTTTTTAGTAAAATGCCTTTAAGGGTGAACTAGATTAGAAAAATACAAAAATTTAAAGAATATTTCTGTGAAATTGAAAATCAGAACTTTTTTTCCTAACTTAAAAGTCATTCATTAAAAATGAAAACTGAATTATTAAGCATAAGAATATTAAATAGAGCTAATTGAAATTTATTTTACAAGTAGCCATGAATTACTAATGCTTTTTTTTGGTTTTATAATTCTTTTTATATTTTTTCTTTCTCTGTTAGATGCATTTCTTAAAGAAACTCCTTAGGCCCACCCTGGCTAGTAAAAGGGTGGTAACCTGTAGATAACCCGTCCCGATTAGCCATAGTAGCATATAGTGGACGTAAATAATAATAAACAAACAATCGAACTAGAATTTTGACGGAGGCTTTTTATTTGGATTTTTTTGGTTTCAGACTTTTAATATTCGAAATAATAAAAAGGTCTTTATAGCAAAATTTATAAAACATTACATTTAAAATTAAATTCGCAATGGGATTATATATATATATATAATTTTTCAAGGCGTCTCATAATAGCCGAGATGTTTCGAATTTTCGATTCCACCCCGTCTAACCAGCTTCCTCTTCAATCCGATTTCAGCATTTAACGAACGTTATCTTTAGTTCTACATGAAATGCTTATATATCAAGGGCGAAAAAGACCGCCATCCAGGTGTCTGCGTAAACTAAGCAGATTTTCCATTCATATATCTCTGATAATATTAAAGTCATTGAACATAATGTATACAACAAAAATAATAGTGAAATTAAGTTTGCAATAAGATTGATTTATACAATTTTTGATCTGACATACAATAACGGAGATATTTCGTATTTTTGAAATCGGATTTCATCTTTAATTTTACACAATATATTGAGCTTAAAAGCGATCATTATTTATTTATACATAAAAAAAGAGTGTTGGATGGAGTTCTTGGCCAGTATAAACCATAACACTCCTCCAAACAGTATATGGAAAAGGTTAAACAAAATACCAAGAATGTTAACAAATGCTCACACACACACACACACATATATATATATACATATATATATATATATACTATCCAAGGTACCCGGCTTCGCTCGGAAAATCATTTGAGACGGAAATATTCTATTTTGTTTTTGGCAATGCTTCAACGTGTACAACTGCTCTTCCCGCCTGGGCTCATTTCTTCCCGAAAGGGTCTGTTGGGCGACTTATGGAAAAAAAATTATTTCGATTTGAAGAATAAATGAAATAAGTCTCTAATCATTCCCTCTCCACTGTTTGACACGCCGTGAATAATTCAAATCATAATCATGGATAGCATCTATTATTATTAAATATCATCTATAATGTATGTATTTTCTGTATACAATCTAGATGCCCGGGAAATCATAGTTGACTGACTAATGATGGTATTTTTATATTTTTATAGAAAATCATTGAAAAACCAATGGGAATCAAAATATCGAAATTTTTCATTTCAGGCCTCCCTCATAACCCCGACTCCCGTTTGGACCTAAAAATTTTAATATATCTTATAATCATGGACGAATTAATGCTAATTCACATTCCGAGTTTAGTTCGGTTGAATCAACAAAATTGTCGGCTCCACCACTAGCTTTTAGTGTATATCTCGTTTATACATTGTTATACAACAAAAATGAATATAACAAAAGTTACTTTAAATAACAAAATAAATAACTTTTGTTATGTACATATTTGCCGAAACTAAATATCGCTATTTTTAATTTCAGGCCGCCCTTACAACCCCCACTTCTGCCCGTCCCTAGAACTGGTGGTATGGCTTATTATAATGAAGGCGTTAGTGCTAATACACATACCGAGTTTTATTTAGTTCGGTTGAGTCTTTTATGCCAAATAAAATTTTTCACTTCCGCTTTATGTTTTAGCGTATACATCGTTTATAATTCGGTATACGAAAAACGTGTATATAACAAAAGTTACTCTAAATAACTTTTGTTATGTGCATATTTGCCGAAAAATCAATACGAAACGAAATATCGCTATTTTTAATTTCAGGCCTCCATCATAACCCCCACTCCTGTGTTGTTCGCGAAATTTCACGATAACTTTTCGTTTCACATGTTATAGACACCATAACTGCATTTTGTTTCTTTGGTGTCTGTTTGTTTGTTACCTTTTCACGCATAAACAGCTGAACCGAATTTTATGAAACTTGGTATGTATATTACTACTAACCCAACTTAGACTTTAGGCTATGCTAATATTCTCTGAGACGAACAGGAGTGGGGGTTATAAGGGAGGGCTGAAATTAAAAATAGCAATATTACGTTTCCTAATGCATTTTCCGCAATTACGCACATAACAAAAGTTGTTTATTTTGTTATTTGGAGTAAATTTTGTTATATACACTTTTGTCGTATATCTAAGTATAAATGTGTTATACGTTAAAAACTACTGCGGGCAGCCAACAATTTTATTTGGCACAAAAAACTCAACCGAACTAAACCAAAGTCGGTATGTGAATTAGCACTAACGCCGTCCTTATAATAAGCTATACTAACATTTCTAGGGACGGGCAGGAGTGGGGGTTATAAGGGAGGCGTGAAATTTAATATAGTTATATTTCGTTTTCTATTGGTTTTTCGGCAAATAAGCACATAACAAAAGTTATTTATTTTGTTATTTAGAGAAACTTTTGTTATATACACTATCGTCGTATACCGAAGTATAAAGGCGTTATACGCTAAAAATTATAGCGGGGGTCAACAATTTTATTTGGCAAAAAAAACTCAACCGAACTTAATAAAACACTCGGTATGTGTATTAGCACTAACGCCTTCCTTATAATAAGCCATACTAACATTTCTAGGGACGGGCAGGAGTGGGGGTTATAAGGGAGACCTGAAATTAAAAATAATGATATTTCGTTTCCTATTGGGGTTTCGGCAAATATGCACATAATAAAAGTTGTATATTTTGTTATTTAGAGAAATTTGCTCAACAATTCTTTTCAATATGAACTACCAGGTACCTCACCTGGAAAAATTAATTCAAATTATAATATATTATTAAAATATTTTGTCCTTAAGAATTTAAATTTATGCGTAATGCACAGGAAACGGGAAATATGACAACATGGAGGACAGTCAAGTCTCATAAAAAATTAATTTTATTATTAACAAATCCACAGAAACGACGGGTATTAACCCTAAACACTGGGAAGGGTAAATGTCAAAATATTGTGCAATGTAAAGCCTTGCCAAAAAAATACCATCACCATCCAGCCTCAAATGAATTCCCGGGCGAAGCCGGGTATCTGAGCTAGTATATATGGTAGTAGTGGTAGCCCACAGAGCAGTGGTAGTGCGTCCGACTATAGATAACCTCGGTCATGTAACATCGAGCATGGTCAGTACTTGAATGGGCAACTAGGCAGTTATTACAAGAGTTCACTAGCATAGAGCTAGAGAATGGCTAGAGTGTAACTAGTAAATCACTTTGACAGCCAGTCTGTATGACGGAAGACATTGACTCTCTTAGATCAAACTGGCCGTCGGTGATTGGACCACTAACTGCCCTCCGGGTATATACATATAGAGGCCTGCCAGTCTACTCGAGACCACTCATTTCTGGGCCTCCTTTGTTAACGAGGATTGTAAATCGAGTTGATCACTCACTGAGTAAAAACTCTGATTGCGAACCCTCGACCCAGCTCGGGGCGGCCAAAGTTCTTGTAGGTGTATAACGTCCGCCGATATATATATATATATATATATATATATATATATGTGTGTGTGTGTGTGTGTGTGTGTGTGTGTGTGTGTGTGTGTGCGCGCGCGCGCGCGCGCAGTTTGGATACCGACCTCATTTTCGAAATCCACCAATTGTTTAGACTATCACATCCTGAGCACAGTCAGGGGACCATGACAAAAAACATCCATAATCCAGGAGCTGCGTAAACTAAGCAGATTTTCCACGTGCTGGTATATGACTCTTATGATCTCATTCTCTATTTCTATGTACAAAAAAAGTTGAATAAAATGTTCATGGGGGCACAAGATAGTGCCAATATCTTGCTCAATTTTTGAGTTACAAATGAATGTATAGAACAACAATTGTAGAGCATCAATAGCTTAAGAATATCGATCCTATAACATTTAGTGATACGGCTCGTAACAACGGCGATATTTTGAATTTTCAAACTCCCCCCTATTCCACCCCCGATTTCAGCCATTAACTAATACGATCTTTAGTGTGTAATAAAACAGTTTAATGCCAAGTATGGTTATAGAATATATAAATACTTTCGATTCACGACCTCAAAATCTTAATGTCATGACGCACAACTTATTTGAATATATATCTCACATTAAACGTTTAATGAAAGCAATATTTGGTATTAAGGCATGGAATAAAGTGGTTTATAATAAAACAGCTTTTTGCTAATATGACATGAGTAGGAGTGGGGGTTTACTGAAGGCTGAACACTGCCAAATGCAAATATCCATGTTAATACTTAAGATAGAGAATAAATGTTTATAACAATATTTATAGCAAATTTTGTTTGCAATAAGATTGGTCCTATACAATTTTTCGATCCGAAATATAATAACGGAGATATTTCGTAATTCCCCCGCTAACCCCCCCCCTCCTCTCACTGGTTCGGTTTCAGCCATTAATGAACTCTATCTGTAGTTTTAGCAGATTTCCCTTAAGGGAAATCAGCTATTGAGGTCGTTACTCATGACGCGAGTTTCGAAAAATTTCTTCAAATGTCCATCGATTCTACCCAGGAGATGACGAAAAAGAGGTCCGTTCAAAATTATATATATATATATATATATATATATATATATATATATATATATGTCTGCTCTAGCGGTCGCAATTTTTGTCTGATCGTTACCAAACTCGGAATTTCGTTTTATGTAAAAAGGAAGATCATGTTCGTTAATGGCTGAAATCGGACCAGTGGGAGGGGGGTTTAGAGGGGATTTTTGAAAATTCGAAATAACTCCGTTATTATACGTCGGATCGAAAAATTGTATCGAATCAATCTTATTGCAAATTACATTTAATATAAATATTGTTCTATACATTTATTCTGTATCTTGAATATTAACCGAGATATTTTCATTTGTATTCAGTGTATGTTCGGCAGGAGTCGGCTATGTTAGGTACTTTCCGCCGAGAGCTCTGGTGGCCGTTTCCGTAACTGTTCGTCCCTCGTGAATAGGTTTCGAGATCCCTTACTACTACAGTTGTTATTGGGCAGATTTCTCTATTGTAAAACTTCACGTGGGAAATCTGCTTAGTTGACGCAGCCCTTGCGTGACGGACTTTTGTATATAGAGTTTGGTAATGAAATGATAAAATAACAATTGCGTCCGCTAGAGCGATAACAGACAAGTTTGTATGTATATATATATATATATATATATATATATATATATATATATAGATAGAGAGAGAGAGAGAGAGAGAGAGAGAGAGAGAGAGAGAGGGTGAGAGTGTCCCAAGTTCCTGTGCCACCACCCTTAAAATCTACAATCATATTAATAAAAGGCTGAGAGTTGGCCCGATATAATCATAACCCCTGAAGAATCTCTTCAGTGCATATTTAACCTTCTCCGGTGCTTCTCCAGCGACCATAACTTTCGAATTTCCAATGTAATGACTTACTGTTTATGGAGGATTCTTGTAGAAAATCAAATTATAAAACCGGTGAATTTTTCGATTTGACGCATCCTTTACCCGTAAAATGCACAGAACTTTATTTCAGAAACGTCTCATGACATAAATGTTGTAGCCGACAAAATTATCTTTCAAACAAGTCTACGGGGAAAGGAATGGCGATAATACCTTAACATAACACATAAAACATTATGTTCAAGCTGCGATAGATGAGTTGGGGAAAGATTTCTCTTATTGTTCATCGATGGAGAAAAATTTGAGAAAATGTTTCGAAAATTCGCGTCATGAGTACGACCTCAATTGCTGATTTGCCTCAAGGGAAATGCTAAAACTCATAGAACTAATAACAAGCCAACTGACCATTCTCGGGTTAAGAATGCCGTCATTCGATAGATCCAGGTGCTGGCTGAGGTTTAGCAATTACCAGAGGTCTATTTCAAACTCTGCTGAAGCATTTAGTCTGAAAGAGTTTTTATCTGGTCGGGCTGGTAGGTGGGAGAAGGGCGGGTAGGAAGGCTAGGTCCCCAGGGAGGGCTGGGAACCTCCTGCCTCCCCTGCTCTCATCCTTCCCTCCCCACCCCTCACCCCAATCTACCATCCCCTCTCCTATCCCATCCTCGTCCTCTTCTTTTCCTATCTCTCCTCCAACAATCGACCGCTCACCCCTCACCTCTCCGTCTCTCTCTCTCCCACTCTCTCTCTCTCTCTCACACACACACACACACCCACACACACTCTCACTCTCTCTCACTGTCTCACTCCATCCCTTTATTAGCTCTAAACTCTTAATTACTCTTTACTAATTCCAATTCCTCCTACTTCTATTTGACCAATCCGACAGTCCTACCAACATCAGAAAGACTCTTAACTTAAATCATTGACAGATATCTTCAAACAGCTCAACCTTTTTGGACCCACTGAGGAGGAGAGGGGGTGGTCAGAATAAATAATAATACATCACTCCGCGAACTAAGCAGATTTCTGATGAGCTGATATGACACCATGATCTCATCTCATCATGTATTCTCTATTTCTATATAAAATCTGATGGGTAGAAGGGGTGTTTACTGAAGGATGAAAACAAAAAAGTACAGGATCTTACAATTTAAAATTCAAAGAGCACAAATCATTAAGAAGTTCTAGTTACTAAGCTAGCTAAATTTACATGAGAGATCAGAAACTAATAAGAAAAGGATCTGTTCTGGAAAGGGCGACGTGGCACATATATTAATATGTTAGGACATAAGGGCCAGTCGTGACTTAAGCTAGATCAAAAACGAATGAGAAATCTACCTCTACTTGACACATTCGCTTCCGATTTTATCCACTTAAATAAATGTTACTGAAATTTAAGAGGGAAAGAATTCACAGGAAAATCATACAACCACGTCCCCCCTGACAAATAAATGTGCCACGCAGGAAGCTACTTAAGCTAAACAGTGTAACGTGCTGAATTCACTCAACAATGATGTCATATCACAACATTTCACTGTTTCACCCCCCCCCCTAAAAAAACTGCCCTTTAAAATGCGTAGATTAACGCGCCTTTAGCAGATTTACCTTAGGGGAAATCAGCTATTGAGGTCGTACTCATGACGCGAGTTTCGAAAAATTTCTTCAAATGTCCATCGATCCTACCAAGGAGATGACGAAAATGAGGTCCGTTCAAAATGATATATATATATATATATATATATATATATATATATGTCTGTTAACGCTCTAGCGGTCGTAATTTTTGTTTGATCGTTACCAAACTCGGAATTTAATCGTTAAATGTAAAAAGAAAGATCAAGTTCGTTAATGGCTGAAATCGGACCAGTGGGAGGGGGGGTTTAGAGGGGGGATTTTTGGAATATTCTAAATATCTCCGTTATTATGCGTCGGATCGAAACATTGTATAGAATCAATCTTATTGCAAATTAAATTTACTACAAGTATTGTTCTATACATTTATTCTGTATCTTGAATATTAACCGAGATATTTGCATTTGTATTCTGCATTGGTCGGCAGGAGTGAGCTGCTTGGTACTTTCGGAAGAGAGCTCTGGCGGCCGTTTTCGTAACTATTCGTCCCTCGTGTATAAGTTTAGTGATCCCTTACTACTTACTACACTTGTTATTGGGCAAATTTCTCTATTGTAAAACTTCACGTGGGAAATCTGCTTAGTTTACGCAGCCCCTGCGTGACGGACTTTTTCTCTTTTTCTTATTTGTTGGTCTCATACATTTTGATGAAAGTTTATATTCTGTGTTCCTTTAATAATAGATATTCTTTTCAAAAATTATAGCATTAATAGGCTCACATATACATTTACAAAACGCAATGAATGGTTATCTTTGTCATCAAGGCACATCATAATTAATAATCATTTTGATTATGGGCCCAAGTTTCATCATGCTATTATATAACAGTAGCTTACTTCCCTCAGAAGAAAAATGTTCAATGAGTTGTAAATTACAATCAAATATGAGAGATTAAATCAGGAGGTAGTCGAAGTGTCTTATATTTCGATGACAAATACACCATTTGTTCAAATTAATCTGCAATTGTAAGCATTTCATTGCTATTAGCGAATTTCTATCTAAACATAGAACTATTAAAAGGAAATTCAGTAGGAAATTCAATGAGGTCGCATGTTTGATAGGATGTTGATATTTAATTCTTTTTATTGATTCAATTTTTTTTTAATTAGAAATATGTAAATGGAACAATAGAAATAACGCTCTACGATCTCTGGTCCTCAATCACAAGCAATAAGTCCTTGCGACTGTTAATTAAATATAGGTGTTAATATATCTTCAACCACATCTTATAGAAGTAGCGGTTTGCTGAAAGAAAAAAAACAAGAAAGTTCAAATAACTCGTTTAATATTTGAGTTACAAAACGAGATAGCAGAGATATTTTGAATTTTCTTTGGTGACATGTGATCACCAGCGTGTCATTCCCGCACGAGGGAAATCTGGCTAGTTTACGTAGTATCTTTGTGACGGGCTTTTTTTTTTAGCTGATTTCCCTCAAGGGAAATTCTTTAGATTAAATCTATTGAGGTCGTATTCTTGTCGCGATTTTTTAAATATTTCCTCAAATGTCCATCTATCCTATCGATGAAAATTAGGTCCGTTTAAAATTATATACGTTCTTGTCTGCTCTAACGGAGCAATTCATATTTGACCAATAACCAAACTCGATATATAAGCGTTTCATACAAAACTGAAGGTCGAATTCGTTAATGGCCGAAATTGAACCAGTGGGAGGGAGGGGGGTTAAATGGGGAATTACGAAATATCTCCATTATTATACGCCGGATAGAAAAACTGTATAGAACCAATCTTATTGCAAATACAATTTACTATAAAGATGGTTATATACGAAGATAATAGCATTTTTTAGTTTTCCGCCTTCACTAAACCCCTGCGCCAACTCACGTCATATTAGCACTTAGCTGTTATATCATAAACCACTTTATTCCGACCTTAAATACCAAATATTTTTTTCATTAAGCGTTTACTGCTTGAGACACAAACAAGTACGTAGTGCGATGACGCCGTTGAGGTCTTTAATTGAAAATATTTATTTCTTTCATACTCGATATTTAACTGTATAATTATACACTAAAACTCGTATTAGTTAATGGCTGAAATCGGGGGGGGGGGTCATTTTGAAAATTCCAAATATCGCCGTTATTATGAGACCTATCGCAAAATGTTACCAAACCAAGCTTGTTAAGCTATTGATGTTCTAGAGTTGTTGTTCTATACATTCTTTCGTAACTCAAGTATAAAGCGAGTTATTTGCACTTTCTTGTTTTCAGCCTTTATTAATCCCCCACCCACAACCCTTTTATTCATCGGTGTTTTACATAGAAATAGAGATTGAGATCAAAAGTGTCTTATACCAGCACGTTGGAAATTTGCTTACTTTACACGGTATCTGCGTAACGAACTTTTTTTATTTATTTTAATGTATAATCCGATTGCTATGGAATTTTAAATTCTTGAGGGAATAATTCCTTTTCTTCTCCTTACAGGGACAAACAATAAACTGACTCTTAGACTGTTTTTATCCTAATTAAATTATTTAAGAGGAGCAGAGTTCAATGGGTTACTGTGATGAACTGAGGCAGGCAAGCGATCGCTGTAGAATCCCACTGGAATTTATATTCATATCTGCTGGAACAACTATTGCATGGCCGATTCTTGTTATACCCATTGAGAATTGGTGTCTCACTTTTTCTCATGAAGTTATAAATTATTTGTACAGTTGAGAGTTGATATTTTTGATATTAAATAACTAAAATTTGAAGCTCTTACAACTTTCAATAATGCTGTATTATAGTCACTAACATTTAATGTAATTCTAATATGAGCCTAAGATGTATGCTTTTCTCTAACCTATTAACATTTTCTAAAATGTTTTTAATAAAAAATCTTCAAAATGTTATTTACAATATGATTATACAAATAAAATTGACAATTTATTAATTAAATGATCACACTACTTTTTACAATTACTTTTGTGAGCTAGTTAATCATATCAACTGTGCTCAAACTGAGAAATCTCAATTAATCACTAGAATACCTAGTGCATCACAGCTGCATGCTACAGTGGCTGAGAAAGACGTGGGATCTACAGACTTGTTGAAAATGGAGAAGAAAACCATTAAAGTCACTACCAACTAAGTTTATATCATATAACTTTTAGTTCATACATCACGACAAAAAAAAAAGGTTGTGAGGCATCTATCGTTCAACGACGTTATGGGGGGAGAGAGGGACGCGGTTTAGAATAGATTCTTGGTTGAAAGGTGCATTTAAATCTTTATGCCTTCACATGATGCTCCCTCAGAGGAAATCAGCTATTTAGGTTGTACTCATGATACCAAACATTAGGCATATTAGGTTAAATACCAAATATAGTTTTTTTTTCTTTTTTTTTTCAACGGACCCTTATTATATGAGATCCATGAGAAACGTAGTGTGATGACGTCATCAATAAAGATTTTACCACATTGGCCAAAAATGATTATATACGCTTTTTAAGTCAACATTATAGATCACAGGTTAAAATAATCCTATTCAACTCTCCAAATGATCAAATGACATTCCAAAATTTAAGTAAATTATATATTTTTCACATTATAGTATGTACAAAAGTAATAAATTAGAAAGAAAGTTTGTGGAGTCAATAGTGTTTTGATGTTGACAGAAGGCAGACTTTTATACTTGTATATACGGTCCCATCAACACGCACTACGACATGAGTCGAATAGTTTGGCTTTTATAAGTAATTTTAGTGAGTTTGACAAAGAGCTGATCATGCTTTTCGAAAAAAGAAAGAAAAAAGTTATTTTAGGACTCTAACAAGTAAATGTTATGTATGTAATATTTATCATACATTTTATAATTTTATGTTGATAATGAATTATTATTTTATAGGATTATTTGAAGATGGCCAAAAAAGGCTGAAACGTCATAAATAATTGAATAAAGTATGAATTTTGGGTGGAAAGCTGTATTCATTGGTTATTTCCTATATGGGTTCATATGCCCTACAAAAATCTGATATAAATCGCATATTCATACTTTTAGACTTTTTCAACTCTCTAACCCCTCAGAAGAAATGCATAGGCTAAAATAATCCTATTATCCCCTCCAAATGATCGAAAAGTGATAAAAAGAGGTGGGGAGGCCTCCCCCCAAAACGGTGTGTAATGAGGGAAAACGGGGGTCATATTTAGATTCAGGGGTCATTTTTTATAAGAATCAGCAGGAATAGTGTCAGGACCGATTATCATCATCACTGACTGAGTCGCTAAACAACTCACTTTCCACCATAAATTTCAATCCCTCGTCATTTGGGCTTTTTACTTCGGGAAAATAGAGAATAGGTAGACATTGCGTGATATATTGGCTTATTGTTAATTAATAATTATTATTGTTAATGATTAATTATTAAAAGTGGGGGTTTACTGAATGCTGGCAATTAAAAAAAAACAGTTATCCCTGTTAATATGCGAGATAGAGAAAATATTCATAGATTAAAATGTTTAGAACTTTAAATTCTCAACTAGATTGGTTATATTTTCATTTGGTTCCTCAATCTCATCCTTATTCCCCCAGCTGACAGGTGTACCACAGGGGTGTATCGTAAGTCCTTTCTTATTCCTTACCTATACTGTCAACATCCCATCACATCCGGAAAGATCCCTTCTTACCTATGCAGATGATACTGCAATCATGACGTCCAACTCAGACCCAAATATGGCATCGGCATCTTTAAAAGAACACCTAGCTCTGCTAGAATCCTGGCTAACTCAATGGAGGACCAAGGTCAACAGCAGCAAATCAAGCCATGCAACATTTACTCCATATAATACAACTCAATGCCCCCCCCCCCCCATTGTGGGTATTGTCAATGGACAACTTCCCACCTCAAATCAATAATCAAGCCATTCTTATTATCTTTCATATCAGTTGTTTGTAATATTTAAATATTTTGTTGCAAATAAACGAATAAATATTAAAAAAAAAATAAAAAAAAGATTGGTTATATAGTGTCCCTATATATATACTACATATGGATTTTAGCACATGTTTTAGTTATAAATTGAGAATATAAGATGCTGTAAGATTACCAGTGTGGGAAATATACTTAGTTAACGCAACCAACAATTTAAGCCAATCAATTTTAATTAATTCACATGCTTTGTCCTTAGTCTTAAATTTAATAAAAGATGACATGTTTAAAAGGAGAGGGTTTCAACAATACACCAATTTATGAATGTTCCATTCTAGATTTTTCACACCACCTCTTCAAGAATATAGGGCCAACAATTAAATTTTATTCTAGAACAAAGATTTATAATTACGTTTGTCAGGAACATAAATAAGCTCCTTATATAGATCAGTGTTTTGGTCTTGGCCTTTAGCCTGTACATATGAGATAATTCTTCTTATTCTGGGCCCAATATTTTTATATGTTCTTCATGGTTTCATGGCAAGAGTCACCAATAAAAAACATTTTTTTCAGCTCAAACTTTATTCGCTCTGCCCTACATGTATCGTAGTTCATACATTTCTGAAGGGCTCGTTCCCTCAGAAATCTAAGTAGAAATCTGTAATTAAATTTAAGAAATACATCACTGGCACTTATTAATGCAGTATCTATCTAGCAAAGAATTATCATTGGGTTTTGTTAAATTAATGCTATTATTTTTTGGAAAGAGATGGCCCCTCCAGAGGTGGTATGTAAACCACGAAACATGAAAGGCAATATGAATAAAGTTGGCGTGGGAAAAAATGTTTTTTTTATGAAGTTATGAAGAACATACGAGATAATGGTTGCCTGCAAATCCTCAAGTACTCAAAATTGAAAAAAAAATTTTCTCATATTCACGAGTTATTTTTACTAAGACCAGAATTATTTAGTAATTACCGGAATAACGTTCTTTATAAGATTGCGACCTCAATTAACTTAGAATTTAAAAAAAATTAAAGTATGATATTTAATATCTGTAGCCCATATTCAGCCTTTTGAAAATAACTTTACAGACAATGGTTCATTCTTTGCTAAGAAATTTTAAAATACTTCCTCAGGAAGGGGCTGCTTAAATTAAGCCGAGTTCCCACGAGTGGACACGCTGCTGGTTTTACAAAATCTATTGTCGATTTATCCAGTAATAAGTAGCTGATGCAAATAGAACCTGAATTTTTTTCTAAACGTAATGGTCTTTAGTGAGTAGAAATCTACTTACTATTGGAGTAAGGTTTTTATAAAACGCTGAAAACTGAAAAAAATAATAAGAAAACATTCTAGTTGATATTCGAGTTACAGTAATGGTACTTGTTCACAGCAATTGTATAAAAGCTCGTCATGCAGAGGTTGCGTAAACTAAGCAGAATTCCTACGTGCTGGTGTAATAGACTACTTATCTCACCATATTTTTTCGAAACTCCCCCACACTAAACCCCCTCTTATCCTTGTCCGATTTTTGCCAATAACGAATAACAATGTTATATCTTAAATCGTTTAGTGGATAAATCATGAATATAGTATAGATGAAATAAACAAGTTCAAGACAAGAGTGGAAAATCGTAATTGATGACGTCATCGCGCTGCGTACTTGCATTATGTATCTCACATAATAAACGCCCGTTTAAAACAATATTTGGTTTTTAACCTTGGAATGAAGTGGTTCATGTTATAACAGCGTATTGTTAAAATGAAATGAGTAGGAGTGGGGCTTCACGGATGGCTAAAAATTAGAAAATACAAATATCTTGGTTAATATTCAAGAAAGAGAAAAATTATATATAGCAACATTTGTAGAGAAGTACATTTCCAATTAGTACTACAAAATGGAGATAAATGGAATTTTCGAAAGTCCACTCCTCGGAAACCCCTCCCATTGTTCCGATTTCAGCCATTAACGAACTTCATTTTTAGTTTTAAATTATTTAAATATAGTATTTGGTAACGATCAAACCATTGCAAAATTTCGACCGCTAGAAAATTAACAGACAAGTGTGTATGTATGTATGTATGCATGTATGTATGTATCTAGTATGTATGTATGTATGTATGTATGTATGCATGTATGTATGTATGTATGTATGCATGCATGTATGTATGTATGTATGTATGCATGCATGCATGCATGTATGTATGTATGTATCTAGTATGTATGTATGCATGTATGTACGTACGTATGTATGTATCTAGTATGTATGTATGCATGTATGTACGTACGTATGTATGTATCTAGTATGTATGTATGCATGTATGTATGTATGTATGTATGTATGTATGTATGTATCTAGTATGTATGTATGAATATATATACATAGTTTCGAAAGGACCTCATTTTCGTAATCTTCTGGGTGGGGTCAATGGACATTTGAAGAAATGTTTCGAAAATCGGCATGAGTACAACTTCGATAGCTGATTTCCAGTAAATATGTGTAATTGCAACCTTTACTCTACTCATGAAATGGTTAAATATAGAGTAAGGTAATGACTGAATATAAATTATAGCCTCTTAAATAATGATGCCCTTTGTGTGTTTAAGCATTTACCTCACATAATGAAGGTTACCCCCCTGCTGGAATGTCAAATTGATGAATGGACGGAATAATAACCGCTCTTTTAATCAAGATTCAAATCAGATAATCAAACTTAATGTATTGTTGAAAATATATTTTAGAAATATTAAGAAACCCGTTATGTCTTGGGTGACATCAATGGGATTCATTGGACTTTAATTAATCCTATCCTAAATGCAATATAGAGATTTGGAAAATAAATTAATGTATTAAAGAAGAGTTAGAGAGGTCGGAATTAAATTTTGTCTAAATGGGGCAGTCACGCCTGTAATGCCTTCATTACAAGTTTTGTAATAAAATACTGCATAATCAGTTCCTGCATAAAGACCTGTAGATAATTGCAAATGTATACTGCTTAATGATGTATCACTGTAAGGCCTAATTTGCAGCTTTTGATTCCGGCTTTGTAAAAAAGAAGGGACTACGGTTGCCTGCATATGGTAGATAGAGCGAGTAGAGTGAATATTTTGATTAATCTAGGTTTTTAGTAGATTTCCCTTTAGGGAAATCAGCTATTGAGGTCGTACTCATGACACAATTTTTGATTTTGTTCTTCAAATGTCCATCGATCGAGATGACAAAAATGGGGTCCTTTTAAAATTATATATATATATATATATGTGTGTGTGTGTGTGTGTATGTGTATGTATGTATATATGTATGTATTTCTGTTACCGCTTTAACGCTTTTCTTTGATAGTTACCAAACTCGATATTTAGTAGTTTTATGTAAAAAGAAAGATCGTTAATAGCTGAAATCGGACCAGGGAGAGGGGTTTAGAGGGGGAAAGTTCTGGAAATTCGAAATATCTCCGTTACAATACGCCGGATCGAAAATGTTTATAGAATCTTATCTACAAACTATCCTTAAACTATATGTGCTCGGATTGGTTGTGAAATATGTTCATTATAGATATTATTTAATTATCATAAATGCTATTTATGATTATGGTGTGGATTATTCAAAAACGGTGAGTCACAACTAAAATTTCTATTCTATTACTCCAGAAAAGTTACCCTTTACGATTAGCTAATTCGGAAAAACAGCGTCGTGGAGGGAAGTGTAATTGTACACATTGAAGTTTTGCTATAAAAAGACCATCATTAGTGAGTCTACAAATATTTCCTGGCCATCGCCGGGTACCTTAGCTAGTGTGTATATATATATATATATATATATATATATATATATATAATATATATATATATATATATATTTGTCTGTTAACGCTCTAGCGGTTGCAATTCTTGTTTGATCGTTACCGAACTCGTTATTTAGTAATTTTATGTAAAAGGAAAGATCAAGTTCGTTAACGGCTAAAATCGGAAACGGGGGAGGGGAATTTAGAGGGATAGAATTTGGAACATTCGAAATATCTCCGTTACTATAAGTCGGATCAAAAAAGTGTATAGAATGAATCTTATTGCGAATTACTACAAATAACGTACAATAAATAATGTAAAATACATTTATTATCTATCTTCAATATTAACCGAGATATTTGTATTTTTCAGTTTTCAGCCTTCAGTAAACTCCACTTCTAATCGTTTTACATAAATAATATTCTGTTAATGAATAAACCAGATTTATCGAAGCTTAAATACCAAATATTGTTTTCAAGAGACCTTTATTATACATATACATGCAAATATGTTCTGGTAACCCCCCCCCTTCTTAAGTTTTTGGACCACTTGAATTGGTTTGATTGAGATAAAACTTATTCTGATTCTGAGTAAATAGCTTTTAATCAAAATAATGAGTTATATCCAGATATACTTCAGTAATTGTTTTTTTTTTTCTGTTGGACGTTAGAAGAACTGTTTGTTTACATTTCAGACGCTTCCCTTTGGGAGGTTTTTTATTATCGTTTGTACTTATTCACGCAATATTTACGGTAGAGTTGTGTTACCAGTGTGTATATTTATCTATTGTTAAACTTCACGTTTACGCAACCCCTGCGTGCCGAATTTTTACATAATAGTCAGCAGGAATGTTGACGGGGCTTGAAAAAGTTTTTTTTTTTCAGACTAGTGGAAACTTGGTTAGGGCTATACCTTGGTTTACGGAGTACCTGCTTGTCGGGCTTCTTTCGCCCACAAATTAATCCGCGTACACAACACAAGAGCCGATTAGGAAGCGTAAAGTTTTGTTGAGAGTCAGTGTCAAGAGGAAGGGAGAGAGGGGTGGTAGTGCACTTGCTGTAATGGGCGGGCAGATGTGGGAGCAAGTGGCAGGGAGGAGGCACGTGGCTCTAGCCACCGGCCAGGCACTAGGTTCAGGCAATTGGACTACAGCCCGCGCGACTATTCCCCTTGCAGGAGGCCAGCCACCCTTCCATCTGCTCTTCCACAACAACGTTCTCACATGAATCAAGTTCGAGTGGCATTTATCCTCCTCGCTAATAGTTATCTTATAGCACTTGAACCAACATTATTAAAGATTATTTCTAAAAGGAAAAAAAATCCGCTGCGCCAACTAAGCAGATTTCCCACGTGTGCCACATATTTGCATTTATCTCAAAAAATAAAAGTTCAATGAGAACAGTATTTGGTATTTATGCTTTAAATAATGTACAACATGATATGACAGCTTATTGTTTATATGACATGAGTAGGAGTGGGGGTTTATTGAAGGCTGAAAACTAAAAAATCCAAATATATATATCGTTTAATATTCGTGTTAGAGAAAATACGTATATGAAAACCATTGATAGGAAATTAAATTTCCACTGAGATATCTTCTATACAATTTTTCGATCCAACATATAATAACGGAGATATTTTGAATTTTCAAAATTTCCCCCCTAAACCCCCACCCTTCTCCTTGTCCGATTTCAGCTGTTTATGAGCTTGATGTTTCCTGATAGTTTGATAACTTAATAGACAAAAATTTCGACCGCTAGAGTGGTAACAGATATATATATATATATATATATATATATATATATATATATATATATAATGAATGGACCCCATTTTCTTTACTCAATTCTGAAAACTATAAAATGCAAATATCTCGATTAATAATACATAGATAGAAAAAAAAAAAACACAATATTTATGGGACATTACATTTTCAATATGATTGGTTCTATATAAATTCCGATTCTATGCATAATAACGGAGATATTAAGAATTTTTTAATTCCTCACCTCTAATCCCTAACTCCCACTCGTCGGATTTCACCCATGAACGAACTTGATCTTTCTTTTTACATAAAACGATTAAATATCGAGTTTGGTAACGATTAAAACAAAATTGCGACGGCTAGAGTGATAACAGACACAACACACACACACACACACATATATATATAATTTTGAACGGACCTCATTTGCGTTATCTACTAGGTAGGATCGATGGACTTTTGAAGGAATGTTTTGAAAACCGCATGATAAGTTCATCCTAAATAGCTTATTTCCCAGATGGGAAGTCTGCTGAAAAAACGGGGCTTTTTCGTTTTGTACACGTCAATTACCTAGAGTAACACATATCTATATATTGTTTATTCTCGTACTATCAACATAACCTACTTGTAGAAAATTGTTATTCTTTGTTTAAGTTGTATAAACAATTACAAGACGGAAAGTATACCATTTACTTATTACAAAAAAATGTAATAATACGTACATAAAGTACTTAGTTGTGAATCCAACCATCAAATGAAAGTCGTAAAAAGAAAAAAATCATCATTCCAGGTGGCGTTATTATAAAAAAAGAAGCTGTCGTTAGGAATTTGGAATACGAGCAGGTATGTGATCCCAAGATACAAAATATTCATTGAATATGGTTTTATTGTTTATATATTCTTGGCCAAAAAGAGATACAACTACTTCATTTTGTCGTGATGAGCTCATTATCTCACCAGAAACAAAATTAAACCACTAAAAGAATTATTTACGAGAGGTTTTTTGCTCACTCATTATTACAATAACAATAGGAGGTGCTGGAATGACTGTGGAAATTAATGAGTCATGTTTGAGCAAAAGACAAGACACCGTAAGTAAAATATTCCCACAATAGTGGGTATTCGGAGGCGTATGTAGAGACAAAAAAGTTCGTCACGCAGGGGCTGCGTAAACTAAGCAGATTTCCCTCGTGATGTTTAATAATAGATAAATCTACATACTGGTAACACAACACCACCGTGAATAATAAGTGCAAAAATACAAACGGTAATAAGAAATCTTTACTCTCCAGGCGAGAAGCGCTAGAAATGGAGACAAACAGGTCTGTCAACCCGACTCTCACCGGAAAGAAAAACAATAACTGAAATACATCCAAATATAACATATTTATTTGATTGAAAACTATTTACTATATCTAGTACTGTAATTTATAATGAATCAGAATATTTTTTATCTCAATCAATCAAGTTTAAGTAGTCCAAAAATTTATGACGGGGGGGGGGTCACCAGAACATATTTACAAATATGTCGTATAATAAAGGTCTCTTCAAAACAATATTTGGTATTTCAGCCTAGAATAATGTGGTTTATTACATAACCGAGTAGAGTAAGTTTAGCATGAGTAGAAGAGGGGGCTTGCTGAAGGCTGGAAACTATAAAATCCAAATATCTCAGTTAATATTCAAGATACAGAAAATATGTATAAAACAATATTTATAGCATTTAATTTGCAATAAGATTGGTTCTATACAAATTTTCGATCAGACGTACAGTAACGGAGATATATCGAATTTTCGAAAATCCTCCCCTCTAAACCCCCCCCCCCTTCCACTAGTCCGATTTCAGCCGTTAACAAACTTGATCTTTATTTTTACATAAAACGTTTAAATATGGAGTTTGGTAACGATCAATCAAAAATGTCTACCGCTAGAGCGTTAACAGACAAATATATGTATGTATATAATTTTGAACAGACCTCATTTTAGTCAGTACAGTTTTTCGATCCGACTTATAGTAATTGAGATATTTTGAATTTTCAAAATTCTCCCCCTTAATACTCCCCCTCTCGCTGGTCCGATTTCAGCCGTTAACGGACGTGATCTTTCTTTTTACAATAAAACGATTAAATACCGAGTTTGGTGACGATTAAATAAAAATTGCGACCGCTAGAGTGTTAACAGACAAATATATATATATATATATATATATATATATATATATATATATATATATATATATATATATATATATATAATTTTGAATGGACCTCATTTTCGTCACCTCCTGGGTAGGATCGATGGACATTTGAAGAAATTTTTCGAAAATCGCGTCATGAGTACGACCTCAATAGCTGATTTCCCTTAAGGGAAATCTGCTAAAATGCATATAACAACAATTGCAGAGCATCAATAGCCTAACAAAACTGGTTCTATAACATTTTACGATCCTACTCATAACGAAAATATTTTGAATTTCCGAATCCCCCCCCCGTCTAATCCATGTCCGAACATCATTAGTGTTGAGTGAAACGTTTAATTTCGCGTAAGGTATTGATCAAATAACATATTTCCTCCAAGGGTAATATACTTATACTTCATTCTGAAGGATGGTGTAAACCCAAAATGAATAGTATCAAAACTAGTTAAAATGGAATAAAACTGAAATATCTTTGTGCCGGAAATTGATCACAAATAATTTAATATTATGTATGTTGCCTTCTAGGGTTGAGACATCTTTCACATCATTTATAAAGCATGTCACTCATAGTGTAGCTTAAGATTAATAATGAAGCAGGTCTATTAAATTAAATATGCACGGTATAAATTTACAGTGTTCTGATTGGAGAAGTTAATATTACAATAGTTAATCAACAAAACTATCTTAGAAATTTTAATTAGAAGGACATGCAAAGTTTTATTTCCAAATCGTTTTTTGGGTAGGCTTCTTATGAATATACTGCGTTAATAACGTGTAGATGCTAAAATGTTTTACAAGCTTTTTTAAAGGAAATCGAAATACATTTTTGATGTATCTATCATATTTTTGGTATTGAGAAGAAATTTATACATCTAAGCTCTTAAGCTATTGTTAGCAGTGATATATATATATATATATATATATATATATATATATATATACAAAGAATAACCTGGGACATTATGCTTATTTAAATCTGTAAAAATAGAATAAATGCTATATTTCGTATCCTATTTATTTTTGTGCAAATGTGCTCCTAATAAAAGTTTTTTATTTTCTTATTTAGAGTAAATTTTCTTATGCACGTCACATATAAATCCATGAAGAAAATATGCTGATAAATGTTTATCTTGAGCGGACAATTAAGAGATGCATTTAAAATTGAAGGCATCAATATTTGTTTTTGTTTTTTTAAGAAACCGGATTGGCCTCTTTACTGCATTAATAAACGTAACAAATTGTGTACGATCACGAAAATTAGTTTTCTGTTCTTATTCCTGCAAAATGTTAATTTAGGCCCAATTGTTAAATAATCCTATGTAACAACTGATCCTATCCAATTGATAAGTCCTCATTAATCTTTATTTCATAATGGCATATTATGTCAAAAGGCGATATGTTCTAGGCTATATATATATATATATATATATATATATGTATGTATATTTGGTATTTATGATTAGAATAACATGGCTGATGATATAACAGCGTATTACTATTCTGACATAAGTAGGAGGGCGTCCGTCACGCAGGGGCTGCTTAAACTAATCAGATATCCCACGAGCTGGTATGAAAACTTGTGAACAAGGAAGTTTAATAACTGGCTTAATAATTATGTGAAAATGAGTGGAACATCAATAGTTTAACAAGACACTCTATAAAATGTTTTCGAGAAACGGGGATATTCCCCCTATTATTGATTTTTCAAATTCCCCCTATTATGGGTCCTACTTCAGTCATTAAGTAATATTATATCTAGTACTGAATGAAAAAGTTAAATATCGAGTACGGCATAGAACAAATAATCATTTTCGAAATAAGAATGTAAAATTGTAATTGATGGCTTCATCACACAACAAATTTCTATAAATCTCTCATAATAAAGGTCGCTTGAAAACAATACTTGGTATATAAGCTTAGAATAAAGTGGTTCATGACATAACAGCTTATTGTTAATATGATATGAGTAAGACTGGGGGTTACTAAAGTCTGAAAACTACAAAATCCAAATATGTCCGTTAATATTCAAGATAAAGAAAATATGTATATAACAAAAGTTATAGATAATAAAAATTATAATATGGTTGGTTCTATAACATTTTTTGATCCAACTAGGTATATACTAGGTTAGTCATTTAGCTTTAAGGTTCTATAAATACTTAGTTATTAAGTTTTTGTTACCCCTGGGTCGTAGCTGGAGCATGTTTCTCTATTTGGCCCATTTATGGGCAGCATTCCAGGGGTTTGGATACTTCTTGCGTTTGGTGAGAAATAACTTTAATTTTGTGTAATTATGATATATGTATTGTATTGGAATTGTGTTTTTTTTCTATTGTAAATACTCAAATGCACAGTTTATATATATATATATATATATATATATATATATATATATATTTCTTTATTTCCTTCCTGAAGTTACCCTACAGGAAGGGAGTTTATTAGCCACACGTCCCGTGCAATAATTAGTACATAACGTGTGCTTGATACATAACATTTTTTTTTAACTATAATAACATAAAATATTTGTACAATAAATTATTTAAAACAAAAAAAAGGGAAAAAAAAGAAAAGAAAAACTAAAACAAATTTTGGATTCAATAAATGAATAATTAATTAATTTAAGTGTATTTCAGTTTCAAATAATTCAAGAAGTCATACATTTCTTCAGCAAACTGTTTTAATGGTTTATTATGTTTATAAAATAATAGTTTTTCCTCAACAGGCCAATTTTCTTGTCGGCATTTTAATTTGGATTTAAAGGCTTCTCTTTGGTCCGTTAGTAGTCTGCAGTCATAGAGCAAGTGTCTGTATGTCTGTTCAGTAGTAAAGTCGCAGTAACAGTTTGGTTGATCTGTTAGGCCAAAACGATTAAAATAAGAATTTGTTGTTCCGTGTCCAGTTATTAATTGTGTCAAGTAAAAGTCTGTTGATATTAATTTTTGTCCTAAGTACTCTTTAATGTCTGGAATAAATATCTTTAAATGTTGTCCTTTCATAGTCGTATTCCATTTCTGTTGCCATGTGTTAATTGTGTCAGTAAGTAATTGTGTTTTTGTTATTTCGTTGTAGCATTCTGGAATTTTGATATCTTTTGACGCTGATTTTGCAGATAAATGCGAGATCGTTTCCCAAAATTCCCGAATGCCCTTTGATCCAGCAAAAGTTTATGTGGATATTATGTTGTTTAAGTCTTGTAAGTAACTGTCTGATTTTTTCTGTCAAAGGGTCATGAATTGTATAATTTTGAAGTGATTGTAAAGAATTGTGGCTATCAGTGTAAATGCTGATGTGCGTTGAAGGTTGTTTGTCGTCTATGTACAGTAAACTATTTAAGATTGCAATTTTTTCTGCCTGATTATTGGTGCACAGTTTTCCAAGTCTGAATTTTTGTATTTCTATTAGTTCATCTCTTTTAAAAACTACAAAAGCACAACCGACGCGGGTTTCATCCTTACTGCCATCAGTATAAATGCTTATTTCGGCATTATTGTATGGATTTAAACAAATACTTGGATATAACGACGGATGGAGCCAGTCCTTATAATGGATATCTCTTTCAATTTCTTCAGGCAGATAGTTCGAGTTGGCTGTTGAGGTTTTCAAAAGAGAGAATTGAGTTACGTACTGCTTTGCAATGAGATCTATTGGTATTAATTTACCTAATACACACACATATATATACATATATATATATATATATATATATATATATATATATATAATTTTGAATAGACCTCATCTTCATCATCTCCTAGGATCGATGGAGATTTGAGGAAATCTTTCGAAAATCGCGTCCTCAATAGCTAATTTCCCTTAAGGGAATCCTGAAATGAAAAATCGCGATATTTCGTTTCCTATTGGTTTTTCAGCAAATATGCACGAGGCAGAAGTTGCTTATTTTGCCATTTAGAGTAACTTTTATGATGTATACACTTTTGTCGAATACCAAAGTATAAACGATAAATACGCTATAAACTATAGCGGGAGTCAACAATTTTATTGCGCACAATGAACCGGACTAACCAGAAGTTAGTATGTGAATTAGCATTAACTTCTCCATGAAAATAACCTATATTAACAATTATATGGGCGAGTATGTATGAGGTTTCCAAGGCGTGAAATGAAAATATTTGTTTGTCGTAAAGTACACATAACAAAAGTTGTTTATTTTGATATTTAAAAAAACATTAGTTATAAAGCACTATAAACATATTCGCTAAATTCTATTGCAGGAGACCAATTTTATAAGTACTCATTAAAGTTTATTTGATATAGGCACATTATAACAAATGATCATATTGTAAAGGCGGGAAGCTTTTAAAGGCAATAATAAGAGAGCACTAGACTGAAAATAAAATTATTACAATGTTAGGGCGAAAATAAAAATATTAACTAAAATGTTAGGGCGTGCGGGAAGCTTTTTTTAGGCAATAATAAAAGACATTAGACTCAAATAAAAGTTTTAAAGAAATAATTTCCTCATAAGAAAGCATTAGACTGAAGTATTTACTATTCTTGTGGAAAGATGAGGGTGAATAATACAAGTCACTATTTGAGTTCTCCAAAGAATCAAGAATATATTGAATAAGCAACATATAATAAACTTTATAGTAGGCAGCTAATTTTATACAACTTAAATCCTAAAGAATGCTGATTTAGAAACTAACCTTATGTCTAATTGAACCAAACATTAACATTTATTGACATAGAGGTTGAAAAAAGAAACAAAGGAAATTTAATTTTATAAAATACTTTAGCGGCAAGCCAATAATATATATACAATATAATGATCGATCGGTCCTATATTATGAGTACTCATTTAATAGTTTGCGTAGATAATGCTAGCATTATAATAAAAAAATAGGTACCTGTGGGAACATACGAGTATACTTCCCTTGAAGTGGATTTTTCTTCCTGTGTTATTTTGTGTTCCCAATGAGATTCTGTCTTCTAACTGGTGAATACTGGTTGCGGAGACCTTTGTTTTCGATGCGGCGATCCTTTTCTGACACTAGAGTTGCGGGCGGTGAATACTATTCTTTCTTTTGCTGAGCCAACTACCCGTCCTTTCTCACTCGGGCGAGGGAAACCAACTCACTGTATCTTTGAAGCGGGGTAAACTTTTACTGTAGCGGTAGAAGCGACCCTGGAGATGGACAAAGCCCAACTGTCTGTTCCGCTTGAAACCAGCCGGTGCCTTCTTGAGCTAGCGCCGTAGTTTCCGCTATTGGCCACCGCCTTTATGATCTTTATCTATTGGCCACCGCCTTCGTGATCTCCATATGCGGCGGGTTTGAGAACTAAGTGAGCGCGGGAAATTCAATTCAAAGACGACTGAACACATATTGTTATGTTTATTACAAAATCAGTGAATTCTGTCAAGCGCCTTTGTAATTTAGCCTTATTTCCTGTTGCCGGCAGATCCATTTTACCCAGCTCCTTTTTCAGATGTTCCACTTGTAGTTCTTCATACTTCATTTTTGATGATTTTTAATTTTGTAATCCCACTTCTGACACCAGTTGTTACGTTTATTACAAAATCAGTAATGAACGTAGTTGATTAGAGTTCTTTTGGATTACAAAATTAAACGCAAGCTTTACCAGTTTTTATCACTGAACAATTTATTTATCAATGCACTACACACTTGGTTAATTATTCTTAACTACTGCTCACAGTATGCACTGATGATAGCTTCACTGTTTTTGTTATTACACAGTCCAATAACTCACTCACGATCACTGAAGTTCACAAAAATACGGCACTGCACTGGTCTTCGCGAAGTTAACGGCACTATACTGTGCTTTACAGAGTCACGGCACAACACTGTTCTTTGTATAAAACACTACCGCACTGCACCTAAGTCGCACTGATGCGCTGATGATCACTTGAAGACAGCTGAGAACAAACTAAACTGTACGCTTTTATAGAGGAACGGCGACATCAAAGGAAACTGTCTCGAAGGGACTAGACACGTGGTCTAGAACAGTCCCACCCCTGTAGACTCTTCGGGCGCCAATAGTCCTTCCTCGGTCGGCGTTAATGACCAGAATGGTTGACACGCCACAAAAAAAAAATACGTGACTATCTTCGTTCAATCATTCATGTACGTAGTTTTCGTAACAATATGTTTTTAGAATTAGACTTAATATAACTGTTTTATTTCGATCAGTGGTTGTAAATTTCCGCCCCCCCCACCTAATTTGGCATTTATTTTAATTAGAAAATAAGTTCATTATATATTTCCAATAGAAATGCAAAAAATGAGAGCATTTCGATTATGTAAGCTGTATAATGTATTATTTAAACAAAGTCATACTGAACTTGCACAACGTTTAATAGTGAAATCAAACTTTTTAATTGTGGTATATATTATCTTATTTTCTCCAATACGTTGAAGTTATTCAAATGACTATGTACTATCTTTAACTACTAAACGTTATTTGGTAATTTCATTAGAAGAAAAGACAATATAAGTATACGTTTAAAGTCAATATGATTTGAGGTCCAAGGAGGGCTACGATCTGTTTCCCTAACCTCGCATTTAGAATATACATTAATTTTTTTTTCAGGGTATCATTGTTATTTATTTTGTACCAGGTATAAAAATTACTACTAAATCCGAATTGTCTAATATTTTGAATAAATAATTTCATAAAGCAACGTTGATAACCCCCAAACGGGAGCGGAGGTTTTAGGGAGGCTCATACAGTTAATTGTGTTAACTTATTTGCTGTAAAATGCTGTATCTATTGGAATTGCTTTCACCTCACATTTACAATTATGTATATAATGTTAGGTATAAAACTAAGCTCAAACAATGTGTGCTTCGATTAATTTTTGACAGGAAATATGCAGATTAAAGATGGTATTTAATTATAATAAATGCTATTCATGATTATGGCTTGAATTATTCACGGAGTCTCAAACAATGGAGAGGGATTGAAGAGGAACGTATTTTCATTTATTCTTCAAAACTAAAACTTCTATCCTATAAGTACCCAACCGTTAACTGACCCTTACGGAAAACCAATACACCCAGACAGGATTGTAGTTGTACTCATTGAAGGCTTGCTATAAAAATACCATCATAATTCAGTCTACAATGATTTCCCAGGTATCGCCAGGTACCTTAGTTAGTGTATACATATAATTTTGAACGGACCTCATTTTCGTCAAATTTTTCGAAAATCGCGTCCTAAGTACAACCTCAATAGCTGATCGCTGATAGCTCCTTGAGGGAAATATGGAAAAGTAGATATTGAAGTAGGTCAAATGACAAAACATCGTCAGCCTGTTAATCAGGCATGTGAGAAATCTGCTTAGTTTATGTAGCACTCACACGACAGACTTTTAAATATATGTTTGGGAGCAATTAGAGCACGGGAAAGGTCCAAGAACTACTGGAGAATATTATCCCCACACCTACTAAAAGTGTAGTACGTATATTGCCATTGGTGTTAGTCGAAAGACTTTAAGCTTTAAATATATAGATGATTATAACGTGAACACTAATAACGGTCCAGTTTATAATAGATAATTTTCAGTCCATTGCAATATTACAGTTATCTCTCTTTAAGGATACAAGAAGGAGTTTAAAATATGAGTAGAACCAATTTTGAGCAGTATCTAAAGCTACTGTAATAACTTAGGAGAATTTCCTTAATATCTTCTTTCTTCGTGAAACCCTCGAAAATTTATTACACTGAAATGGAAGCGACTTCCACAGTGATAGAAGTTATATAAGTTTTGGGATTTAATTAAAAAAGGACAAATAATTAGGGACCACCCTCCAGGTTCATTATCTCGCCTTTCGTGGTTGTTTCTCTTCTTTCCATTTAATTAAAACTTTTTCAGAAATTAAACTTGAGACAAATGCAGAGAAGAACTTTAATAACGCAAAATATATTTCAACTCTCAATAATTTTTAAACTGTATTATTCCAAAATGGTGTGCAATGCTCTCCAGTTCTCAAATATATTAATTGGTATATCACATTCAACCTAGCTCCATTAACGAACACTAATGATTAAGGACTTACAACTATTTACTAGATACTAACGTTGAACACTTGAAAACAAGTTTAGAAAATGGTACCGCATTAATGGCAATATAAATAGCTGATTCCCAGCAAAGATAAACTCTGAATCGTGAATAGTAATAGCATTGTAAAAACTTTTAACAGATTTTCCTTAGGAGAAATCAACTACTGAGGGAGGTTGTGTTTGTGTGAATTTCGAAAATTTTGTTAAAAAGCCCATTAATCTACCCAGATGACAACACTGAGGTCCGTTGAAAACTATATATGTCTGTTAACGCTCTAACGATTATGTATATACTCAACCGAAAAAAAAACCGGACACTTCATTTTTGTCGTATTAAAAGCTAATTTTCAGCAATTTTCTTTATGTGGGTATTCTAGTTATTACAGAGAATTTAGAGTCTAAGTCCATTGAACTAATCCCTTCAGGATTAGTAAACAATTAGATAAAACTCAGATTAGATTTATTTGTCGTGAAGTTGATCTATTCTAAACTGTAAGTAGTTTTTCGCATATTTAAACATCTTTAATTATTAACCAAGCATTTTCTTTAATTAATGTTTTATTTTTATTTCGGTCCAGAATAATGGGTCTTTCAAACTTAGATGGAAGGCCGGAGCTTACATTACATTGCCGAAACGCTTGGGGTAGCGAAGTCTACCTTTCACTGTAATAAATAATAATAATAATAAATAAAAATTATTCACTTTTGGCAGATTTTGTTTAAATAACCTATAGATTAACCAATTATTTTAATTAAAAAGATTAATATTCATATATATTAAGTATTTAACAAAATTATAAGACTAAATCTAAGTGTCCGGGTTTTTTTGCGGTTGAGTTTATATATATATATATATATATATATATATATATATATATATATATATATATTATTCCAGCTAAGGTAACCGGTGTAGCTCGGGAAATCATTATATATACACGAGCTAAGATGCCCGTTGGTGCTTAGGAAATCATTAGAGGCTGAATGATGACGGTATTTTTGTGTGGCGAGGCTTTACCACGCACAATATGTTTACCTTTCCCAGTCTCAGTGTTTAGGATTTATACCTGAATATCTAGTAACTAAAGCGAAATTAATGAATTTAGTCTTGAAGAATAAAAATATATACATATGATTTCCCAATCAATCCGTTTTCTGAGATTCTGTTCAAAATATCGTGCTCCGGAAACATTTAGACTGGACTTCTATAATTTTCTTGGGTCTTGCAGAATAAAATTGAATCATAAAATAAGAAATAATTGACCAAAAGAAACCCACATCCCCCTCAACTCCTCATCATTATGTACAAACAGATACCAAAGCCGAAAATTGTTGATATTGTTTTAGTTCCATGTGATTCGGAAAAGTATCGTGAAATTTCGAGAAAAAATCGATGTACACACTGAAATTACAATTTTATTTATATACTAGTTAAAGTACACCAGCTTAGCTCGGGAAATTATTAGAGGTTGAATGATGATGGTAATGTTTTTGCAAGGCTTTACTATGCATAATATTTTTACATTCCCTGTCTCGTAACTAAACTGTACTTTTAATCTTGAATAATAATAAAAAAAAATGATTTCCTGATCAATCCGTCTGCACTATTAAAAACATCGTGGGCAATATTATTCATAATCATTGATAACATTCGTCATTATTAAATACCATTACTAACGTAGTTTTGCTTTGGAAATATTTAGACTGAATAATGAGAGTGAATGTTATTTATTGCAAGGCTATAATAATCATTATTTCAATGCATTTCCTGTCTGTGTATTTACTTTTATTAAATTTTACAGCTTTCTGGGAACATAACTATCGATGTACTATTGCTGATTATGTCATTTTAAACGTTAAAGAGGTTACTATTCAAACCCAATTCGTTGTTCAAAACTTTATGAGTATAAATATCATAACAGTGGATTGCATTTTGTTATTATTAACTATATAACATTAATAATTTCTATTCCCAATAGCGGTTTCAAGAACAAAAAATGTACCTATTTTATATATTCAATAACCATTATTAAAAATAGTCTATCGTCTTTTCATAGTAAGCTCTGTTATGTCCAACATATCAACGGAGCAATGAAAACCAACTTTTTGGTTTACACCAAACTGTGCCAACTTCCCCAACACTTTCAATCTCTTTAACATCGTTTTGATTAAGTGACTTACGATATTTAAACAAATCTATATTTCTGAGGAGATCAAGCAATAAATGGATTGTAAGCTATTAGAATGTAAACTGTAGAATTAACATTAGTGTTTAATGATTAATCAGTTAGTTTCTATTTGTTTTAACATTACACACCATTTAATTTTTAGTTGTAGTTTAAAGTGCATATCATCATTGATTATGTTCCGCGATCAAAGATCATATGAAAAGAATTCTCTAAATCTCAGAGTTTATTCGTGGTGCTTTCTGGTAACTATGTCAACCTCTTTACTTTTCTTAGGTCTTGCAGAATAAACGTGAATCATAACAAAATAATCAAAACAAAACCACTTTCACACAATTCTTCATCATTATTTAGAATTATATGGTCAATTTAAATAATATTCATTCATAGTATTCGTCATTACTACGCATCGCCTACCTCTTTCCCACCAAAAGCCGTTAGAGCCCAATGAAATTATTGAAAACAAATGTTACTCTAAATAGCCAAATAAACAACTTTTTTTATGTGGACGTTTGCCAAAAAAAAAAAAAAACCAAAAGAGATATCACTATTTTTCATTACAGACCTCCCTTATAGCCCTCACTCCTGTTCGAGGTCAATACATTTATTTTTTCTCAAAATTTTCCGATACTTCTACGTTTCACATGGAATTGAATTTAAATCAACCATTTTTCGCTTTTGGTATCTGTTTTTTTGTTAGTTAACTTTTCACACCTAATAACCGAATTTTATGAAACTTGGTACATGTATTACTACTTACCCAACTTAGACTTTAGGCTATATTAATATTCTCATTGGCCTGAAAGGAAAAATTGCGATATTCCGTTTTTTTATTAGTTTTTCAACAAAAGTTGTTTATTCTGTTTTGTAGAGTAACTTTTATTATACACTTTTGTCGTATTGCGAAGTATAAACGAGATATACGCTAAAAACTACAACGGTAGTAGCGATTTTATTGGTCACTAATGTCTGAATCGAACTAAACAACACGTGCTACGTAGGTTAGTATTAAAACTTGATTATGAGCTATATTAACTTTTCTAGGGACCAACAAAAGTATGGGGGAGGGGTAATATGGGAGGCCTGAAATGAAAAATCGAGATATTTTGTTTATTATAGCCGTGTAATGAATAACATTCAGTCACGTTCCTCAGTCTAAACATTTCCCGACACACACGATCTCCGTAATGGTACTTAATAATGATGAATAAATGATGTCCATCCCTTGACGATTAATGTTGTCCACGAAATTTTGAGCAGTGTAGGATGAATTTATTTTTGTTTATTCTTCGAGACTAAACGATTCTATGCGTTCGCTTTAGTTACCAGAAATTCCGGTATAAATCTAAAATACTGAGACGGGGAAATGTGAAAATATGGTACATAGTAAGGCCTTGCCAAAGAAAAAAGACCGTCATCTCTAATGATTTCCCGAGCAAAGCCGAGTACCTTAGTTAGTGTGTATATATATATATATATATATATATATATATATATATGTGTGTGTGTGTGTGTGTGTGTGTGTGTGTGTGTGTGATTTTTGAAGAGCACTGATGATGTGGTCGTGAACGAACGCTGTCAAATAAATGTCTCCTAATGGATGGATAGTGTTTATTTACCTCCAACCCTTTTGACGATGGTGTAAAAAGTCTGGAAATAAAGAACAAAGAAGGGTAATGTGATGGGAGTATGAATGAAATAGTACAATTCTTCTTAAGCAGTTTATTTATTTTGTTTGTTTAAATATGAAACTATTCACTTGTAGTATAGCTAATAAATATATTCTTCAATGCTTGAAAGGGAGGAAGACAGGCTGAGGGGTTTATATGGTATATTCAAGCTCTGGAGGTAAGCAAAAAGCTGTGGAACTCGTTAAGTAGAATGACCTGATATGAAAGATTTAGGATAAAAACCCTGTTGAAGTGAAGTGTGTGATTTTCGTGTAGAGGCGGAACCACTTATCTGACTCAATCTATAATTTTAACCTTTACTGTGCCCTCAGAGAGCAAGAAGTAAGAAGACTAAGATGACGGAGCTATTTGAAGCGGTGCTTTTGTATTTAAGAAAGTGAGGATATAAATAACATAAGGCTGAGGGAGGTGGTGGGGTGGGGGTCGAGAATGGAGGTAGAACCTCACAGAGGGAGAAACTTCGATTTTCATTTCTAATCTAATTTGTCCCCTTGGCGAGCCTGTGTTTAACTCATTAGGTGTGCAAACAGGAGGCCTGCTCCGTCCCTGGGCTGAGTCTCCAGGCTTCGTCTTACCCAGCCAGCCCCAACACAAATATTAGCATTCCACCTCCTCCTCGCCCTCCCCCACCCCACCACCCCTCCCTACCTACCTTCAGCGATAATTGCACCCTTCTAACATTTACCTTCCTACTAACACATCCCTTCGCTCTCCGCTCCTTTATCTTCGCCCGAATAATTTTGTTTCTCTTTAAAATTTATAATTATTCATCAAGCTAACTATCAAATGTAGGATTACACAAGTACATCACTCTTCGCCCTCAATAAGACTCGCCATTTTTATCTTATAAGAAAAGGGCCGTTACTCTGTTGGACCCGGGGGAATTGGTGTAAATAAAACGTTTTAACAGAAAGTCAGGTTAGGGTACTCATTGACAATCAATCCTCTTAGTATATAGTTGGAAGGAATGCTCACCGAGTTCCCGAAATAACCGTCTACTATTCGGGGCTACAGACTTTGTGGAACGTAGGCTTCTCGCTCTTATCTTAAATTAGTTAGTACGGTCAATAGGATCCTCCTACTGCGAACCCATAGTCTCTTCTATCCCACTTACACCTCACCTCCTGAGTACATTTTTCACGTTTTATTCTCACAAATGGTTATCAATCTTTCTTAATACCACAGATTCTATTAGTTTATCGGGACAAATCCATTAGCTTGGCATCGCTTCTCGTCTTCCAACCGCACGCTGTTTCACAGACCTTTCCACTCCATGGCCTGAAGTCTTTGATGATTGTCCACGTTTTACTGGCGTACATACCTGCTGTTCTGAGGATTGTTGTGTTACTTTTCACCTTTTTCTTTCTGGAAAGATTTCGATTGCACAAATATTTCTCGCACAAAAGGTGACAAGAATTTGGTCGGTGTGTTTATTTTAGCTCTTAAATCTTTTTTCACACTCTTGTAGTAACTAATTCTCCGCGGTACTTGAAAATGCTAAGCCTGAAAATCGAAAACACTTCCGAATCCACAGGATGACCATTATATGGTTTTTCCCTACTTATTAGCAGATTTCCTTTAAGACTCATGACGAGATTTTCGAAATATTCCCAGAAGGTGACGAAAATAAGGTCCGTTCAAAATTATATATATATATATATATATATATATATATATATATAAAATTGTAATCTCTGTCTGTACATTGATTTTTTTCTCTAAATTTCACGACAACTTTTCGTTCCACATGTCATAGACACCATAACTGCATTTTGTTTCTTTCGTGTATGTTTGTTTGTTACCTTTTCACGCATAAATGGCTGAACCGAATTTTTGAAACTTGGTATGTATATAAACAGGAGTGGGGGTTGTGAGGGAGGCCTAAAATTAAAAATATCGGTATTTCGTTTTCTATTGATTTTTCTGCAAATATGCACTTGACAAAAGTTGTTATTTTTTTTATCCAAAGTAGCTTTTGTTATATTCGCTTTTTTCGTATACCGAAGTAGAAACGAGATATACACTAAAAACTAAAGCAGATGTCAACAATTTTATTCGGCGCAAACGACAACCGAATTAAACAAAACTCTGTATGTTAGCATTAATTCTTCCATAATTATAAGCTATATTAAAATTTGTAGGGTCGAATGGGAATGGGGGTTATAAGGGTGGCCGGAAATAAAAATTCACAATATTTCATTTTTCATTTGTTTTAAGGCAAACGTGCAATTACAAAAGTTGATTACTTTGGTATTTAGAGTAACTTTTTTTTGTACATTTTTTCGGTAACAATGTATCAAGCAAGTAATTTGTTTATAAATATTGATATGCTTAGCAATTACTGCCAATATGAACTATAGTTATTTAAGTGAAGCAATGTTGATAAAACTTAAGCGGGGGCGGATGTTGTCGGTAAGCTAACACAGTTAATTGTATTAACTAATTTCCTGTGAAATGTTGTATTTTTTTTTTTCGACTCCTATTTACGTATCAAGCATATAATGTTATGCTCGGATTGGTTTTTGAAAGTAAATATGTACACTACAGATGAATTTAATTATAATAAATGCTATCCATGGTTATGATCTGAGTTATTCATGGTGTGTCAAACAGAGGAGAGAGATCAATTAGGGACTAATTTTCATTTATTCTTCAAAACTAACATTTCTATGCTATAAGTTACCACCTGACCTTTACGGGAAAACCATTAGCCCAGGCGGGAAGTGTAGTTGTAGACATTGTAGCCTTGTCAAATAAATAATAGCATCAACATTCAGACTCTAATGATTCCCGAGCGAAGCCGGGTACCTTATCTATTATATATATATATATATATATATATATATATATATATATATATATATATATATATAAAATTGCAACCTCTGTCTGTACATTGATTTTTTTCTCGAAATTTCACGATAACTTTTCGTTTCACATGTCATAGACACCATAACTGCATTTTGTTTCTTTCGTGTATGTTTGTTTGTTACCTTTTCACGCATAAATGGCTGAACCGCATTTTATGAAACTTGGTATGTATATTACTACTAACCCAACTTAGACTTTAGGCTATATTAAAATTCTCTGGGATGAACAGGACTGGGGGTTGTGAGGGAGGCCTGAAATTAAAAATATCGGTATTTCATTTTCTATTGATTTTTCTGCAAATATGCACATGAATAAAGTTGGTTATTTTGTTATATAGAGTAACTTTTGTCATATACACTTTTGCCGTATACGGAAGTATAAATGAGTTATACGCTAAAAACTATAACGGGAGTAAACAATTTTATTTGGTACCAAACACTCAACTGAACTAAACAATAGTCCGTCACGCAGGGGCTGCGTAAACTAAGCAGATTTCCCTCATGAAATTTAGTAATAGATAAATCTACATACTGGTAACACAACACCTTCGTGAATAAATACATACGGAAATAAGAAATGTTTCATCCAATTTCAATAACCTTCCGACAGGAAGCGTTGGGTTAGAAATGTAAACAAACTAGTCATCCCGCCTCACTCCAGAAAGAAAAACAATTACTGAAATATATCAGAATATAACATATTAATTTTATTGAGAACTATTTACTATATAGTACGGTAATTAATGAGTCAGAATAATTGTTATCTAAATCAATCAAATTTTAGTAGCCCAAAACCTTAAGACGGGGGGAGGGTCACCAGAACATATTTGCATGTATCTCGTTTAATAATGGTCTCTTTAATACAATGTTTGGTATTTAAACTTCGAATGATGTGATTTATTATGTAGCAGAGTATTGTTTATGTAACATGAGTAGA
>CM032233.1:86922500-87112500 GCA_019009955.1 Riptortus pedestris
TTAAGTTCGGTTTAATCGATAGCGCCCAATATAATTGTTGGCTCCCGCTAAAGTTTAAGCGTATATCTCGTTTATACCTTGTTATAAGACAAAAATGAATATCACAAAAGTAACTCTAAATAACAAAATAAACAACTTTTTTTATGTGCATATTTGCCAAAAAACCAATAGGAAACGAAATATCGCCATTTTTAATTTCAAGCCTCCCTTACAACCCCCACTCCTGCCCATCCCTAGAAATGTTGATATAGCTTATGATAATTAAGGCGTCTGTGCTAATACACATACCGAGTTTTATTTAGTTCGGTTCAGTCTTTTGTGCCAAATAATATTGTTGACTCCCGCTATAATTTTTACCGTGTAACGCATTTACACTTCGGTATACGACGAAAGTGTATATAACAAAAGTTACTCTATATAACAAAATAAACAACATTTGTTATGTGCATATTTGCCAAAAAACCAATAGGAAACAAAATATCGATATTTTTAATTTCAGGCCTCCCTTATAACCCCCACTCCTGTTCGTCTCAGAGAATATTAATATAGCCTAAAGTCTAAGTTTGGCTAGTAGTATTATACATACCAAGTTTCATAAAATTCGGTTCAGCCGTTTATGCGTGAAAAGGTAATAATAAAGGAGATATTAAGAATTTTCGAAATTTTCCCTCTCTAAACCCCACCCCACCCCCTGGTCCGATTTCAGCTATTAACGAACTTGATCTTTCTTTTTGTATAAAACGATTATATATCAAGTTTGGTAACGATAAGTCAAAAATTGCGAACGCTAGAGCGGTAACAGACAAATATATATACTGTTTTGAACGGACCTCATTTTCGTCATCTCCTGGGTAGCATCGATGGACATTTGAAGAAAAATTTCGGAAATTTGCGTCATGAGTACAACCTCAAGAGCTGATTTCCCTTGAGGGAAATCTGTAAAACTAGAACTGGAGCCAACAATTTTGTTGGGCACTAACGATTGAACCGAACTTAACAAAACTCGGAATGTGAATTAGCATTACTTCCATGATTATAAGATATATTAAAATTGTTTAGGTCCAAACGGGAGTGGGGGCTATGAGAGAGGCCTGAAATGAAAAATGGCGATATTCCGATTCCCATTGGTTTTTCAACGATTTTCTATAAAAATACCATCATTAGTTTTCCGGGCATTGCGGGTATATTAGCTAGATTGTATACAGAAAATACTTACATTATAGATGATATTTAATTATAATAAATGCTATCCATGGTTATGATTTGAATTATTCACGGTGTGTCAAACAGTGGAGAGGGAATGATTAGAGACTTATTTCATTTATTCTTCAAATCTAAAAATTGTTTTCCATAAGTCGCCCAACGGACCCTTACGAGGAGAAATGGGCCCAGACAGGAAGAGCAGTTGTACACGTAGAAGCATTGCCAAAAACAAAATAGAATCTTTCCGTCTCAAATGATTTCCCGAGCGAAGCCGGGTACCTTGGCTAGTATATATATATGGATAAAATTGTAAAGTCTGACTCTAACTTAATTTTTTTTTCGGGATCTCACGAACTATTTTTGTTTCTCTTGAAATAGAAACGATATCAACCATTTTTGGCTTTGATGTCAGTTTATTGGCCTAAACTACTGAACTGAATTATATGAAACTTGGTACGTATATTAGAATTAACCCAACATAGACTATAAGCTAAAAATAATATTCTCAGAGACAAAAAGGAGTGAGTGTAATAAGCGAGGCCAGAAATGAAAAATTGCTATATATCGTTTTCTCAACATATTTAAAGGGCACAAAAGACTAAACCGTACTCAACGAAACTCTGTATGTGGGTCGGTATTATCACCTCCTTGAATTTAATCTATATTAAATTGTTTAGGAACGATTACACAGGTCTCCGACTAAAAAACTGCAAAGAATTTTGTAACATTTTCTTATAGATTTTGGCCTCGCAAAAACAGGAATAATATTCAATAAATTCCATCACATAGATATTTTTATGTGATTTGCAGTATTTATATTTATTAGTAATAAACTTATGTGTGCATTGCTTTGATATACAGTATGACTCATCTGAATGGCGCCAATTCATTGAAAACTAGTCTTAAAGTAGTATTATTGCACAATGGAAATAAATTTGCATCGCTTCCAATGGGACATTATGTTTATATGGAAGAAAACAATAATGATTTGGACATTTTCCTGGAAAAAAATCAAATATCAGGACCATCAATTTTGGGTTTGTGAGGACTTCAAAATACTCATGATACTTTTGGGTCAGCACACACATAGGCAGGCTAAACTAAATACCCATGTTTCCTTTGCTTGTGGGATAGTAGACCCAGAGATCATTACTGGACTAAAAGTGATTGGCCATCCCGAGAAACTTTATCACCTGGAGTGAAAAATGTCATCAATACTACTTTGGTACCATCCGAGAAGGTTTTGATGCCCCCTATCCATATCAAATTGAGGTTGATGAAACAATTTGTAAAATCGCTGCATAAGGATGGGGACTGTTTGAAATATCTATGTACAAAATTCCCATCAGAAGCAAAGTTGAAAGAGGAAGTTTTTACTGGTCCCGACATAAGAAAACGTTTAACCGGCAGCAACCCTCTTTATGGAAAGTATGAATGAGAAGGAAAAAGAAGATTGGGTATCGTTCAATGATAGATAGATAAAAATTCTGTATTTAAGTATAAACTTTTTACGGTGGGTCCGAATTATTACAAAAAAAAAAGAAAGAAAAATGAAAACACATAAGTAGGTACAATACTTCTCTAAAGTAATACAATAATATTGGTGATTGATAAAATAAATAATTTGGCTATAATTAGTATATCAATAAACAATGAATTTCATTATAGTTAAAATAGCTTACTCAACATTGGGTGATATTCAAATTTGATACGTAAGTAATCTTAAATTAATAGAAACAAAAATAAAAATGAAGAAATAGAAAGAAAAATAAATAAAAAAATAATAAAATAAAATAAAAATATAATAATACGTAAATGAAATAAAAATTATATGTATAATAATAGACAAAATAAAGAGACAATTCTTCTAAATCATCAATCAATTCAAAATATTAATTACGAAAAATAAATAGATAAATAAAATATATAAATAATAATAATAATAATAATAAATGAAATATTTACTACTTGTGTAGGAAGTGATAATTCAATCAAACATTATGAAAGCTCGTACTTTCAGCGCATTAATAACAGATTTATAGGTATCAAAGGCCTTAGATTTGTCTTCTATTGTGAACAGTTGCTTGAGCTGTATATATGGTGAATCGGTAGAGTTAATATGTTTGGAGATGAATGCTTTTCTGATGTGGCTATACATAGGGCAGCGGAAGAAGAAGTGGTGCAGTGTTTCCTCTTCATGAAGATTGCAAATGCTGAATAATTCCTCACAGTTAAGTTGTATGAACTGCCATTCCAATAAATTTTGAGAATCTTGTCCGAAGAATGTCTGCACTGTGCTATGATTCTTTTAACGTGGATGTTGTTAATACAAGTGAGGTACTTCTCCACATCGCATCGTGCGTTGAACGATTGGTGTTGCTGGGAAAATGAATATTTAAGAACTTGCTGGATATCCAATGCTTTTAATTTTTCACTGTAACTTGTTAAGACAGTTTCTTTGTGATGTCTTCCAGGAATGCATCATATGATGATGGAATGTTTTCGTCAGGGTGAGATGACATTTTTTTAAGAAGCGCAGAACTGTAGCTCTCTGATTTCGAAGGGCCCCAAATAACTACAGTGTATGATTTCTTGGGAGGGATATTTCCGATTCTAGGATTTATAACAGTTGTCTCAGTAAGAAGCTGTAAAAGACAAGGAAGATGATCAGAAGTAGCTAAAAAAAGGCGATATAATGAAATCTGCTATTACCGATAAGGCAGGTATATTAGCCAAGATAAGGTCAATGACACTGGAACCTTTGCCTAGATAAGTATAATGAGCTGGCTTATCAGTTAGTGATCTACCGTTGATATTAAACAGTGCCCAGCTTTCCATTAGTTCTAGCAATAACTTTCCTTTTTTGTTAACCCTAGAAGTACCAAGGGGGGGGGGGGGCTCCTTGAGCCCACAACTTTTTGTTTTTGTTCCCTATCACCCAATTTTAATGGGATATTTTTGATATTTTATGTATTCCTCAGAAAAACATCCTAGAATGAGGGTATAACAACAAAATGAAATAAAAAAATTTCTATGTTGAGAAAAAAATGTTTTTTGACGTATGGGCTCCAGGAGCCCCCCTTAGTAATGCAAGGGGTAGTTATACACTTAAGTACCAAGGGGGGGGGCGCTCCTCGAGCCCACTGATATTTAATACTACTTTCAACTAGTAATTCAAGTGTTATTAATTATATCGCTCAAATAATAATTACTTTGATGTAATTTTAACATACACAAACCTTCTGAAGTTTTTTTTCCCCAATAAAAAAATATATATATCCTCCCCATATAATTTTTTTTTCATATAAAAATATATTTCTGACATGGTAATATACATAATATATAATTATTGCTCCTGACAGATACTTTTTAGAAAAGAGATCTGTACAAAACCTATAATTTGGCTTACGTAGGAACTTTACAAAGCAGAAGGAAACATATTCCCGACATTTTGAAAAATGTCAAGGGAAGAGAGCTCTATTCTTCCCTATTTTTATATTTAGTAAAATTGTGTGTTGCTGAAAGGATTGAAAATCTTGTGGGCATTCCTAGATCTTCAGTGAAGGCCATGGAGCATGTTCTAGAGCGATCACTAACTTATCCCCAATTGGAGGAACAAGGTACATCAAGTGGAAGGCTAAAGTGTTACACTTGTGTTAGAGAAGCCAAATCAAAAAAAGAAAAATACAACCACCTATCAAAATCTAAGCAGTGTTACTTCAAATGTAAACGTTCAGTGTGTAACAAACACTCGGAAAAAAAAATTATAGCGCAAAAGCACCGATAATTGCAATTACGAATCTGATAATTAGATTTTCTTAAATTATTATTCTGTTATAATGTTATAATAACTTAGATATAGATAACTTTTTATTCTAACAATGTTTAGATATGTTCGTCAAGTAGAATAAAATTATTTTTAATTTAAAGTCATCCTTCTTTCCCCATCCGAACCTTTTTTTAAACATTTTTTTTAAATTCTTTATTTACTTTTTTTTAATTTTTTTTTTCACAGGTGTCATAAGAAACGTTCATTTAACATAATCCAATAGAAATAAAAATTTTAAAAAATTGTAGAACCAAAATAAAAGTTTTTTAAGGTTGTGGGCTCAAGGAGCCCCCCGTTGGTAATCCATGCGACCTGGGAGAGGTCGGTAATACTAGGGTTAATTAACACTGAGTAATTACAGTGTCTTTACTTTCTCTCTCCGGGGACATGCATGAATTTTCAAAAATATCTGCTTGTGACTGGTTCAGTGCTCCTATCCGACAATTGTAATCTCCGCCTAAATAAAATTATAAATGTGAAAACTTGTTGAACAAGTCAGCTAAAATATCGTTTAAATTTTCAAAAAATACTTCAAGTGTAGTGTTGGTTTAAAATAAAAAAGTCCTAGAATGAATTGGTGATTACCATAACTTATTTTGCAAATAATCCAGTAAGGGGACTTATGAAGTATTCGGTTAGTACAATTTTTCTTGACAAATATAATTAGGCCTTTCCTTGGATTTTTCCTTAAGTGCAGTGCTATGAATAATATCGTAATCTGAAAAAGGTGAAGATTCTGGTGTCCAGGCATATGTCAACAAAGTTTCACATAAACATATTAGCTCACATCTAAGTAAGAAATTCACTGAGTCATCATCTAAAGAAGTAAACCTTTCCATGCCATTACAGTTCCAAAAACAAACATTTATTAGTTTTTGCCAGTTAATTGCTATTTATTTACTGTACTCAGTACTGGAGGCTTATTACTTGAACCAAAAATCCAATTTTTAATTGTAGCTTGGGAGGAGCTTTTTTTAATTGAACGTTTTCTTTTCTTTTTAATTTGATTTACTCCCTCCTTATTTGATACTTCACTATCAGTAGTATCTGTTTCTTCACTTAATAGTTTTTCTTTTTGTGAGCCTCACACAGTTTCTTTTAACTCTGTTAACTTTATGTCTGTCATACTAAATGACTGTCCTGCAATTATTAATTTGTCATTAACCAACTTGGAGGGGACATTTTCAAACCTTACTTTTAATAAAAAAGGATACAAAAGTTTTCTCCTTTCTCTAACCTCTCTGGAAAAATCTTGAGAAATACTTATTTTACTTCCTTTCAATAAATAAGCTGATCTAAGCACCTTATTCTTCATTAGAGATCTACAAAATCTAAACATGATAGGTCTACTTTTTGATTCCCTCCTTCCTAATGGTTTAATGAAATCTATCTCATTAACAGAAAATTCAAAATTATCTCGTTATCAGAAAATTATTTATTCTGTAAATAATTTCAATATTATTTCTTCTAGTGAGTCTAAAGAACCGTTGTGTAAGTTTTCATCTATGTTATAAATATTTATATATTTTGATCTCCTATATCTATCTAGCTCATAGGTTAAGCGGTTACATTGCAATTCCAAATTTTTATTTTTAGTTTCTATTTCCCCTATTTTATTAATTAGATCTATAATGCTTGATTTAATAATACATGTGTGACTTTTGACTTGATCCAGGGTAATATTAATTGAAGATATTTCTGAGGACAATGTTTTTATATCTTCTTTCACTTCTTTTGATGATTTCATAAAATATGACTTCAATTCCTCCATAATTTGTAAAACCGTATCCAGTTTTTCCATTATTTTTAATGGTGGAAACGTTTATAAAGAAAGGAAACTAGAAAGATTGAAAAGAGAGAGAAAAAACACCAAATGATTGAAAGGTTCTAGGGAAGGTTACAATGTCAGACTTACTCCAAAAATAAAGAATTCCTTCAAATTTCAGAGAAGTATTGCATCTCTCCTGTAGAGTGAAGTTCAAAATGGCACTTGGAAACAATCACAGCACAAAATTAATGTCACAATACCGTTTTAGGAAATAAAAACACACAGAAGCAGTTCTAGCCTTGTTGACTTATCAGCGCACCCTATCGGACCGGTATTGCTCAAGGTTGTAGTCCAAACATTTTTGGGAAATACTAAGGATCCTGACTACAAAACCATTGTTGAATGGATGCTAGCATACAAAGCTCAAGGTTGCAAAATGAGCTTAAAGGTCCATCTTTTATACTCCCACATAGACTATTTTCCTCAAAACCTGAGAGCTTACAGTGAAGAATAGGGGGAGCGGTTTCACCAGGATGTCCGTGATATCGAGAGACCGTACCATGGAAGATGGATGTCACTATGCTAGCAGACTACTGTTGAATGCTTAAGCGGGAAACTGAAGATGGAAATCGGAAAAGGACTCGGCGAAGTATCAAGGAAAAGAAGAAAAGGTTTCATAAAAAAACATGAATAAGTATAATATTGGTATTATATGTCTCAAAATAATGTTTCATTGGTTGTAAAAGAAAATATTATCTTTGATAATTTTGATATTTAATCTTTTCTGTCAAAACAACATCATATTTGTTATTGGCTGAAATCGGACATGGAATAGTGCCGACTTTACTCAGGATAGTAAAATGTTATAGAACCAATCTTGTTAAACTATTGGTGGTATACATTTTTTTTCTATACATTATTTCGTAACTCAAATATTAAACGAGTAACTCGTACTCTCTGGTTTTCAGTAAGAATATGTGGAGAGATGAGTTCACTAGTGTGTTACAGCAGCAAGTGGGAAATCTGCTTAGTGTACACAGGCCCTGCGTGACGGATCTTTTTGCATAGAAATAGAGAATATGTTGTGAGATGAGGTCATATTTATGCTATACCTGTACGTGGGAAATCAGCTTAGTTTACGCAGCCCCTGCTTGACAGACTTTTATTTTTTCTGTTGAAACGTTTGTGATTCAGAATTTATGACTTAAAAATATAAGTTTCAACCTTAATAGGGTTTGTTAATCTCTGCATACGTTGTGCATTGATGCGTCAAAATTTATTGGAAACCATTCTGAGTTCTGCATGAGTGCATATTCCATCTTTTAGTTATACTAACATACAGTAAAATCTTGTTAACCACACAGGATGCTTTATTTTGGCATTATCACTCCCATTTGCGTAAACATGGATGTTCCAGATGAAATACATTTTACGTAGTCACCAAATTCTGTATGTCGTTTTAAAGCATTTTTCTTCGCTCCTTTGAGATCGTACTCTTCATTAAATTTTATAGCATATAGTTTGGCTCTATTTTTGCTTGAGCTTCATCTTTAAATTTCCCCAAAACTCTCTTATTTAGTGTCGATTAGCAAGGGTGCTCTAGTGGACAATCTGAAGTGTCTAAAAAGACAATGAAATTCAATTTATTCTGGTAAATATCTTCGCTCTACATTAGATGAATGAATGTGTATATATTCGAATACATTCAGTTTAACCTTTCATGCCCATAAAATGGCAATAGCAAATCATTGTGATATTCCTACATGAGCGTCTTCGATATGTCTAGGATGCACATGCATATGTACGAATATATAGGTTTGTCAAAAATGATTTTCCACTCAGCGCCAGATTAGGCCCATATAGTGTCCTATATGTAAATGTGTTATTAGCAATAAGTTTTTCTAATGTTTTTCCATCCATCTGTTACTAGATGGATGTCAATCCTTTTAGCAGTTTTCTCTTAAGGGAAATCAGCTATTGAGGTCGTACTCATGACGCGATTTTCATAATTTTTCTTCAAATTTCCATCGATCCTACCTAAGAGAGACGAAAATGAGGTCCGTTCAAATCTGTGTGTGTGTGTGTATATATATATATACATATATATATATATATATATATATGTATATATATATATTTGTCTGTTACCGCTCTTGCGGTTGCAATTATTGTTTAATCGTTACCAAACTCGATATTTAGTTGCTTTATGTAAAAAGAAAGTTCAAGTTCGTTAACGGCTGAAACCAGACCAGGCGGGTTTAGAGGAGGAGAATTTTGAAAATTCAAAATCTCTCCGTTGCTATACGTCGGATCGAAAACAATTATAGAACCAATCTTATAGCAAATTACATATATTATAAATATTGTTATACAAGCTTATTCCCTATCTTGAATATTAACCGAGATATTTGCATTTTTCAGTTTTCAGCCTTCAGCAAACCCCCACTTCTACTCATGTTACGTAAACAATACTCGGTTATGTAATAAACCACATTATTCGAAGCTTAAATACCAAATATTGTTTTCAAGAGACATTTATTATACGGGATACATGCAAATATGTTCTGGTGACCCCCCCCCCCCCGCTCTCTTAAGTTTTTGGACTATTTAAATTTCATTGATTGAGATAAAATTATTCTGGTTCATTATAAATTACAAGTACAAGACATAGTAAATAGTTTTCAATCAAATTAATACGTTATATTCAGATATATTACAGTAATTTTTTTTCTTTCCGGTAAGTTGTCAGAACTGTTTGTTTACATTTCAGATGCTTTCCGACGGGAGGTTTCTTATTATCGTTTGTATTTATTCATTTAATATTCGCAGTGGTGTTGTGTTATCGATAAGTAGATTTATCTATTGTTAAACTTCACGCAGGAAATCTGCTTAGTTTACGCAGCCCCTGCGTGACGGACTTTTTCTTATTCCTTACTTTGTTTTTACAAATATTGTATTATTAAATAACTTGTAGAGGTTTTCTTCAAATTCGTCACTGGCTGATTTTCTTAGGGTATTATTAAATTCAGTATAGTCTCTGAGCCACGGGGACTGGTGACTTTTTAAAGCTCTGTGGATTTCTATCAATTTTAGCGCATGGTTCAATGCTTGTTTCCAACTCATATAATGAACAACATAATGGTTTGTATTTCCTAAATGTGATTTTATATTTTTATTAACTGGCCCATGGGGGACTATAGCTTCTGTAAAAAATGGAAAATCGTTGTGTAGTTTGTGCTTATGTTGAGGGTAATCTATATCAACGTCCAATATTAACCTACAGGATCGTCTCCGTGTACCTAGTCAGGTCTATACTTGTAAGCTCGACCCACGCGGATCCAGAAAGGACGATGATGGCACTTAGCCCAACCGTATTGATTGTTAGCATATTCGTATGTTATAGATTGTGTTGGGTTATTCTTGCTGTATCCTGGAACGTACTTATTGTTTACCTCAGCAAATCGGTGTGATACTTGACAGATGCCTCCTCTGATGCCTGATTCTATCATCAATAAGTAAGGCTCCTTCCTCTAGTTTTTTCCCTACAGTTGAGTCTATGTAATCATATGGAAATATGTCATTTCTACAAACCAGTTTCATGTTTTCGATTTCGTTGTTTCTGGATGTTGTGGTAAATTTTTACTAGTTTCTCTAAACTTGAAGATGTTATAGGATCTCTTTGTAATAAAATTTATATCCTCTTTCGTGAGGATATAAATTTTATATTTATTTTATACTATTATTAAATAATTTTATATTTATTTATTTTGTTTGGTGAGGATATAAATTTTATATTTCTCCTCTATCCTCCCAGGCCGGTAGGATAGAGTTGCCAGAGTCCGGTGAAATTCTTCAGCCCATAGTTCAAACCAACATAAGGGCTCTTCTTGAAATTAATCAAGGCATCACTAAAGATTATCATGACAGGCATCGCCTTAGAAAAGAAACAATATTCAAAGAAGGAGATGAAATTGTGTTTAGAACAAGGAACGACCATTGGCAAAAGGGAAGAGTTGAAAGGAAGGGAGAAGAGCCAAGGAGCTACTGGAAGCTGCTGAGACGGAACAGCTGCCAGATGAAGAGCTCCAGAACGAAGGCGAACGCCAAGGACTTGAGGAGCTCCGGAGATCTGCTGCTCTTCGCCAGCACCTCTGAGGACAATCTGCCTCGCCCTGGCCTGCTCATCTCCAGGTTCGGTCGTCCTATCAAGCCTCCTGACCGTCTTAACTTGTGATCCCGTCTTCGGGGGAAAATGTTATAGGATCTCCTTCTAATAAAATTTATATCCTCTTTGGTGAGGTTATGTAATCAGCCATTAATAAGGAGCAGTTATGATCTTGTCATCATTGAGTTAACATCTGTTTGATTAGGTTAGTGTTAAAACCTTAAAACAGAAGACATGAAGCGAAATTTGCCGATTCATCTAATTTTCATTCTTCCGTATTTCATTCATTCTCTAACGTATTTACTGAATGATATATACTTTTCTTCAGTGCTTGGCATTACTTCTACTATTCTGTTGTTACACCCAAGTTGTTTTATTATGAAGTGCGCATCATATCCGCGCAAATAATGGATAAATATTGGAATGAAGTTTGGATTTGTACATTTCAAGTTTCAACTGTTTTGCGCACTTCCTCTTACACAACCGTAAAGATGATCATGGTCTGACACCTTCTAATCACCCACTGTAAATTTTTTCTTGCATAAATAACATTCTTCAGCTAAACGACGTTCCCATTAACTGTTATATAGGCAATTCTTCTATTGGCTGATTGTGGCTATAAATGTTCTCAATCTTCTGTATTATCTCTATTAGTTAGTTATAATAAGGGGATTGCTGATCAATTTTCGAAACATTCCCATAAATGTCCATCGATCCTATTCAAGAGATGACAAAAATGAGGTCTACTCAAAACTAATTATATATATATATATATATATATATATATATATATATATATATATATATATATATATATATATTGCCTGTAGACGCTCTAGCAGTCGAAATTTTAGTTTTTGATAAATACCAAATGGGATATTTAAAAGTTTTATGGAAAACTAAAGGTCATATTCGTTAATGGCTGCAATCGAACAATTGAAAGGGTGGTTTAAACAGGATGGGGGGGGGGATTTCAAAAATTCAAAATATATTTGTGTCTACTAGTCAGATAAAAAAAATGTATGGAACCAAGATTATTGCAAATTGAAAGTCTATAAATATTTTTATATACATTTTTTCTATATCTTGAAGATTAACCGAGATATTTACATTTTTTGCAGATTTCCCATAGGAGAAATCAGCTTTTGTAGTTGTACTCATGATGGGATTTTCGAAACTATTTTTCTCAAAGAGTTTAGGAGATCTGCTTCCATACATGTTCACCAGGTCAAACGATGCTATGACGTGATCGTCTGAAAAACATTTATTACTTTAATTTCCAATTAACTCTCAGCTAGTATGAAGGGTGAATGCAGGTATATACTAGTATAGTCCATAAATATTTGAAACTTTAATACTTGCTCCCAAATTTGAAATAATTGGTGAACATGCATGGAAGCATGCCTCCTAAACAGGTTATTAAAATTTTCAATTTCTTTTTTAAATGCAAAGAGTTCAATCCTTTCTTTTCACCGGATTTGATTGATCTGTTGGTCGTATGTTTAGGCTAAAATTATTTCAAATTTGGAGGCAGGTATTATAAAATGGATGAAGGTTAAATTATGGGAAGATTTTCTGGAAACTAGTTATATTTTGCCCAGCAAAAACCCGTACCGAAAGATAATACAATTCTGGAAAAGTTAAGAAAAGCATATGGATGACACTTTTGTGATTTTTAATGGTTCAAAAGATGATCTGAATAGTTTGTTGAATTACTTAAATAGCTGTCATGAAACTGTCAAATTTAAGCTTGAAGTTGAGGGAAAAGGAATGTTGCCTTCCTTGGGCATGGAAATAGAGAGGGTTGGAACCGGCCATAAGTTTGGAATATTCCAGAAGCCATCATTAACCGACTTACTCATTCCCACCTTCATCCACAACACAAAATGGACTTATATTTCTGATCGACAGACTATTCGATATTCTTCTGGCCCTGGAGAAGTAAACCACATCAAGAACATTGCCGCCAGGAATAAAATGTTGTTAAAAAAAAGGTTGAAGAGACGAGCAGCCATGGATACCAACCTGGAACCTGAAGGAACCAAGAACGAAAATGTCACGCAGGGGCTGCGTTAACTAAGCAGATTCCCCACGCGAAGGTTTACAATAGATAAATCTACATACTGGTAGCACTACAGTGAATAAATACAAACGGTAATGAGAAATCTTTCTGCCAATTTGTAAGTCAATAATATCTACAATGGAAAGCGTCTGAATTGTAAACAAACAGGCCAGCCAACCTCATAGCGCTGAGTAGATAGATAGACCGGAAAGAAAAACAATTAATGAAATATATCTGAATATAACATATTTATTTTATTGAAAACTATTTACTAAAGATAGTACTGAAATTTGTAATGAATAAAATCATTTTTATCATAACCACTCAAATTTTAGTAGTCCAAGAACAAAAGAAGAGTGGGGGGGGGGATCAACAGAACATATTTCACAAAGTAAAAGTTCAATGAAAACAATATATGGTATTCAACCTTGGAATGAAGTGGTTCATAATATAACAGCTTATTATTAATATGACACAAGTAGGAGTGGGGGTTTACTGAAAGCGTAAAACTATAAAATCCAAATATCTCGGTTAATACTCATTATACGGAAAATATGTATAGAACAATATTTATAGTAAATTTAAAATTTGAAGAACAATTTTGAAAATTGCATCATGAGTACGACTTCAATAGCTGATTTCCCTTAAGGGAAATCTGCTAAAATCAGGCTCTGGAGGTCCTGAAACAAATTTGCTTTCTATAATTTAATCTATCGATACATTATGAAAAGTTAGAGATCACCAAATTTTTATTTTGAGTATACATACTAAACTTTTGATATAAAAAGGGGAAAAACCAATAAACTACAAAAGCTCGGTGATCTCACAATACTTGTAAGGCTCTGATTGGGAGCTGAAGGTAGGTAGCATATTTCGGCCGGCCACTCAGATTCTGATATCTCCTTTCCAGACTTGTCATCACTGATACAGATATTGTTGAATTTTGTAAAATCTTTCTACCTGCTTGTAAGTGTTCAAGTATGTTTTATTTTAAAAGGAAAAAAAATGTTTGATTACTATGCTTTCTAAAATATTTGAAGATCACTCGTTGTTTGTGGAAATAATGTTGGTGAAATCTTCTCAGGACTACCGATATTCTTCCATATAGGATGATTCCTTATTAAAGTTATTTGATATTTTTTCTTTCTTGACCAGAAGACTTTTTCATCATATAAATTCAAAATGTTCAGCAAAAAAGTTTAAATCCGAGGATCACAAATATAGCAATTCATTATAATTATTTTTAATTTATTGTTGACAAAATTACAGGTCAAACATCATAATAACATTAGTAATAAATAATTATTTTAAACTAAGTAAATGTGAGAATATTTCAATTAAAACTCAAAATTGAGAGTCAGTTTTTTTACTTCACTTTGGTTTTTCTTTTTAGATGCTTTAATATCACATTTACAAAAGCCCAGGAAGTTTGGTAAATATGCCTTATGGTTTATTGAAAAATAGTAAAATTTAGAAATACTAGGTCTATTTAAAAGAATGGAGCACCATTTCATATTATTAACTTTATCCTGAGAATCATCATGTACACTTTTATTCTTGACCCGACACTGTATTCCTTTTTAGTTGAACTAATGCAACAGCTTCTCCATCTATAACAGATATGTGTCCTTAACCCTTTCCTTGCGCAAAGCCACTATAGTGGCTTTGCGCAAGGAAAGGGTTAACCTGTTAACAGAGTTGCTCATCATATGAAGTTTCACGATCCAAATAAATACATCTATATGTTGATGACCTGGAAGAAAAACACAGAATTAATAGCAAGTCAATAAAATGGTTTGGTTAGAATTTGTTAATGTCGTCTAAACTTATCTTGTATAAACATTTTTCAATTGGAAACTAAAAAATCCATTATACTTTTAAATGTTACAACAGGGGTGGGGGGGGACATAAAACCAACTACATATACTATATATATATATATATATATATATATATATATATATATATATATATATATAATTGTAACCTCTGTCTGGACATTCATTTATTTCTCGAAATTTCAAGATAACTTTTTGTTTCACATGTCATAGACACCATAACTACATTTTGTTTCTTAGTGTCGGTCTGTTTGTTACCTTTTCAGGAATAAACGGCTGAACCGAATTTCCGAAAATTGGTATGTATATTACTACTAACCCAACTTAGACTTTAGGCTATATTAATATTCTCACAGATGAACAAGAGTGGGGGTTATAAGGGAGGCTTGAAATTAAAAATAGCGATATTTCGTTTCGTATTGCGTTTTCGGCAAATGTGCACATGACAAAAGTTGTTTATTTTGTTATTTAGAGTAACTTTTGTTATACTCAATTTTGTTGTATAACAAAGCATAAACGAGATATACACTCAAAACAAAAGCGGGGCCAACAATTTTATTGGGCACTAACGATTGAAACGAACTTAACAAAACTCGGTACGTGAATTAGTAATAACTCCCCCCTGATTAATTATAAGCTGAACCAACATTGCTAAAAACGAGCAGGAGTGGGGGTTATAAGGGAGCCATGAAATAAAAATTTGCGATATTTCATTTTCTATTTGTTATTCGGCAAACGTGTACATAACAAAAGTTATTTATTTTGTTATTTAGAGTAACTTTTGTTACATTCACTTTTGTCGTAAAATGTTATGTTTTAGATTTATATGATTTGAATTAGTGTGGTTTTAAATCTCCGTCACTCCCATCCTCATTTATTTATTTATTTTCCCTAGAAAATAACTTTATTTATTTTCACTACAAATGTAAACTATAAGAGCATTTCTATTATTTTATTTGTATAATGTATTATTTAAACAAAGCCATGCTCAATGTGCACAATTGCGCTATGCTTAAACTATATGTGCTCGGATTGGTTTTTGACAGGAAATATATACCTTATGGATGGTATTTAATTATAATAAATGCTATCCATGATTATGGTTTGAATTATTCAAAAACGGTGTGTCAAAAAGTGGAGAGGGATTGATTAGGAACACATTTTCATTTATTCTTCAAAACTAAAATTTCTATTCTATTAGTCCCCAAAAGTTACCAGGCCCTTTCGGAAAAACAATACATCATGGAGGGAAGTGTAATTGAAGTTGTGTGTACACATTGTTTGTTTATTTTATTTACGTCCACTTTATGCTACTGTGGCTAATCAGGACGGGTTATCTACAGGTTACCACCCTTTTTAAAAAAGAAGAAGAAAAGAAAAGGGTGAAAAAGAAGAAAAGAAAAGGTTGTACAAATTGAAGTCTTGATATAAAAATACCATCATTAGTCCGTCAACAATGATTTCCCGGGCATCGCCAAGTACCTTAGCTAGATTGTATATATAAAATACGTACATTATAGATGATATTTCTCATAATAAATGCTATCTATGATTATGATTTGAATTATTCACGGTGTGTCAACAGTGGAGAGGGAATGATTAAGGACTTATATTCATTAATTCTTCAAATCTAAAATCTTTCTTAAATTGGAAACAAAATAGAATCTTTCCGTCTCAAATGATTTCCCGAGCGAAGCCGGGTATCTTAGCTAGTAATGACATATTTTCTAAAAGTCTAGACTAATTTCAAATAAATCAAATAATTAAAAAGTCCGTCGCGCAGGGGCTGCATAAACTAAGCAGATTTCCCACGTGAAGTTTTACAACAGATAAATCTACATACTGGTAACACAACACCATCTTGAATATGGGGGGCGGGGCATCAACAAAACGTATTTGCATATATCTCACAAAGTAAAAGGTTAGAAGGCAAGAACGGAGAGAGGTTAGGTTACACGAGTGCCGAACAGTTACGGAAATGGCCGAACTAATCCGACTAATATCCTATAACACTGACTTATAGCCGCACACACACTTATTAAAAATGCAAATATCTCGGTTAATATTGAAGATAGAGAATAAATGTATAAAACAATATTTATAGTAAATTTAATTTGCAATAAGATTGATTCTGTACAAATGTTTGATCCGACGTATAGTAACGGAGATATTTCGAATTTTCGAAAATCCTCGCCTCTATCTAACCCCCCCTCCCACTAGTCCGATTTCAACCGTTAACGAACTTGATCTTTCTTTTTACATAAAACGACTAAATATCGAGTTTGGTAACGATCAAACAAAAATTGCGACCACTAGAGCGGTAACAGACAAATATATAAATATATATATATATATATATATATATATATATATATATACATACAGTTTTGAACGGACCTCATTTAGGTCATCTACTAGGTAGGAGGATCGATGGACATTTGAAGAAAAATTTCGAAAATTCCGTCAAGACTCCAACCTCAATAGCTGATTTCTCTTAAGGGAAATCTGCTAAAACTGTAAGTCACACTAAAGATAAGTGAGAGAAAGGAGAATAAAATGAACGCCATGAGTAGGCAAAAAGTAAAGAAGGAGATATATGTATGAAAATGAAGGAATTCATAATTTTATATTACGTTTAATTTTAAATTTATTTTGTCATATTTCTACATTCATGAATTACATTGCACTTCATTCTTATAGAAATCAAAATTTGAATGAATGAATCTGTGTCATAATGAGAAAAAAAAATACAGAATATTATAATGAATAGTCAGAATCCATTCTATAGACAAATTAGTATACTGGGTAGGGTACATAGATGACATACTGGTCTGTTTCAATGGCTCTAAAAAGAACTTAGAGAAATTATAAAAATATCTTAACACTCGTCAACAAACCATTTCATTCACACAGGAAATAAAAGAAGTCATGAAAATTAATTATGTTGATTTGACAATATCGAGGTATACCAATTCCCACAAGTTTTCGATTTTTCGGCAGCAATTGCAATAATTTAATACAATACGAACAAGTACAAATAATGTCATTATTATTCAAGTTATAGAAAAATGTATAAAACTAAAATTGGAGGAAATAACACGAGTAGCAGAATTGGTTGTGTATAATATTTATTAATATTAAATATCTGAGTCAATCAAAATTATGACCAACAGATATTGACACAAACAAAGATATGAATACTTAAAAAAATGTATCAAATGCCTTTCATATTTCATTATAAACCTCATAAATACTAAAATCAAACTCATGCTATTATTTTAATTATTTTTTCCATATTTTCATCTAAACTGCTGAAATTGATCTATCATTCATAATAAACCCAGTCTAAATAAAGCATATTTAAAGGCTGAAAATATTTTTAAAAGCATAAATATAAAATTAGTAAACACACACGCACATTCACAAAGTATATTTCAAAATATTACTGACATGTTGTTAGACAAATTCTATATGCTGTATAATTGGTGCTTAATGAACTCTTAAAATTGCATGGCTTAGACTTGAACTAGTATATTGCTTATTCAATATTAGTTTTTCCAAATGCCTTACAAACTGCTCTATTTTACATCTTAGAGTATCTAAAATATTTTGTTTTGTGTATTTCTTTATATTAGTGATAAACAGTGAATTTGAATAAGAATAAAAGAACTTTACTAAAGTTATAGCTATTCATTGAGGTGTTTTAAGTCTTTATGAAGTAAATGCACAATTAGTAAGTCATTCAGAACTTTCTTTTTAACTCTTACAAGATCAAAACTTAAAACTTTTATTTTTAAAGCTGCAGAGTATTTCATGAAAATTTCATAAATAGAAGAGTTATGAAAAATTTAGATGTTAATTTTAGTACTGATAAATTCATTTAAATGTCTAGAAATCTTTAGCAACAGAACAAAGTTATCCACAGTGTTAAAACTCTTAATTTTAATGACTATTTTTAGCAATGCATTAAGAAAAATGGGTGCACTCAAAGTTTTCAGTCAAAAAGACAGATTTGACAATATTAATCATCTATATGTACTCCTCAACATTGTGCTTTAATGTTTTGATCAATGCATTAGTAATTAACTAATAATACTCTAGGGATCAAATAATTATAAATTAATATGGTAATATATATGTAAAATATAATATGATATAAGTTATAAACTATATATAACAGTAAATAAATCTACTACTTATGTATGAACATAATTTCAATGTTCATTTACAACACAACAACAACAATTACAACACAGAGTATTAACAACCTTCAAATTCATGAAAAAATTAATAAAAAGTTAGAAGATTAATCATAAATAAACATAACTCAGTTTGAGTTTATCATAAAAGGTAGAAACAATTATCCCACTGTTTCATTAAATGAATTCTTAAACTCATATCAAACCGATGGTTGATGGACCGAATGTGGAAATACACCCTTGTCAAATGGTTGTTTTTTTTTTTTCCTTTCCTAAGATTTCTATTTTACTAAAGTTAAATGTGTAGTTATTTTTTATTGCATGTTCTGGCAGAGCCGTCTATCCCTGGGACTGACCCACAGTACTTTTACCGTGTTGATTTATCCTTTTTTTTTTTTTTTCAGTCGTTGCTCTGATTCCCCCATCCATCACTACAATTGTTAAATTATATTTATAAATATTGTACTTAAAATCTGAGTGCTCTGGAATGAGCTACTTTTGCTCATTTGTTTTTGTATTGTTTGAGCAGATTTCTCTTAATATATATATATATATATATATATATATATATATATATATATATATATACTAGCTAAGGTACCCGGCGATGCCCGGGAAATCATTGTTGACTGACTAATAATTGTATTCTTATAGTAAGACTTCAATGTGTACAAATACACTTCCCTCCACAACGTAATGTTTTTGCGAAATAGCCAATCCTAAAGGGTAAATTTTGGGTATTAATAGAATAGAAATTTTAGTTATGAAGAATAAATGAAAATGTGTTCTTAATGTATCCCTCTACACTTTTTGACTCACCGTTTTTGAATAATTCAAACCATTATCATGAATAGCATGTATTACAATTAAATATCATCTATAATGAACATATTTCCTTCTAAAACCCAATCCGATCACATATAGTTTAAGCATAGTTTAACACGTAAGGTTATATTCATAATAGTAGATCTCAGTGGAAATCACTTCCCGTTATGCCAGCATTTGACAGGAAATAAGTAAACTCAATTAACTTTATTAGCTTCCTGTCTATTTCCGCTCTCACAATAGAGTTATCAACATTCTTCTCCTTAAATTATTGATTCAAAATATTATTGTAATAATTTATCTACCTGATGGAATTAAATAATAGTGTTACCCTAAAAATAATTTCATTTATATTCAAAAAGCTAGTCGAAGGAAAGAGATCGCAGCCCTCCCTGCAACCTAAGTAATAATTTAACCAATCACATCGAGTTTAAACGCATATTGTCTTTTGTCATTATGGCATTTAATTGTTATGATAGTACATATTTGTTTCAATATCATGAAGATATCGGAAATAAGATAATATATTACCAAAATCAAAGAGTTTGATTCCCTACTACTTCCGCTATCACTCCTTGAGGAAATTCAGCATGATTCTGTTTAAATAATACATTATACTAATTAAATAATGGAAAACCTCTTATAGTTTGAATTTTTATTGTAAATAAATAACAAAGTTATTTTCTAGGGAAAATAAATAAATGAGAGGGGGGGGGGCGGAGATTTATAATTTCACTAATCCGAATCATATTTAGAACTAAATAATCGAAAAAAATAAGACTAAAACATAACATTATTTGTCATAATATGCCTATATTAAAAACACTTAAATAAGTACTAATAAAATCGTCGACTCTCGCTATAGATTTAGCGTATATCCCGTATTTATTTCATTATACGACAAAAGTGAATGGAACAAAAGTTGCTCTAAATAACAAAGTAAAGAACATTTGTGCACGTTTGCCGAAAAACAAATAGAAAATGAAATCTCGCAAATTTTTACTTCAGGCCTCACTTATAACTCCCACTCCCGTTCCAACCAATAATTTTAATATAGCTTATAATCATAGAAGAATTAAGGCTAATTCAAATACCGAGTTTTGTAAAATTCGGTTCAATCGTTAGTGTCCAATAAAATAGTTGGCCCCCGCTTATTTTTTTGGTGAATACCTCGTTTATACTTTGCTTTAAAACAAAAGTTAATATAACAAAAGATACTCTAAATAACAAAATAAACAACTTTTGTTATGTGCATATTTTCGGAATAACCAATAGGAAACGAAATATCGCTATTTTAAATTTCAGAACTCCTTACAACCCTCACTCCTGCCCGTCCCTAGAAATGTTGCTATGGCTTGTTATAATGAAGGCGTTAGTGCTAATACACATATCGAGTTTTATTTAGTTCGGGTGACTCTTTTGTGCCAAATAAAATTGTTGACTCCCGCTATAATTTTTAGCGTATAACTCATTTATACTTCGTTATACAACAAAAGTGTATATAACAAAAGTTACTCTAAATAACAAAATAAACAACTTTTGTTATGTACACGTTTGCCGAATAAAAAATAGAAAATGAAATATCGCAAATTTTTATTTCATGACTCCCTTATAACCCCCACTCCTGCTCGTTTTTAGCAATGTTGGTTCAGCTTATAATTAATCAGGGGGGATTTCAAATGTGCACATATTTGCCGAGAAAGCAATACGAAACGAAATATCGCTATTTTTAATTTCATGCCTCCCTTATAACCCCCACTCCTGTTCATCTGTGAGAATATTAATATAGCCTAAAGTCTAAGTTGGGTTAGTAGTAAAATACATACCAATTTTCGGAAATTCGGTCCAGACGTTTATTCCTGAAAAGGTAACAAACAGACCGACACCAAGAAACGAAATGTAGTTATGGTGTCTATGACATGTGAAACAAAAAGTTATCTTGAAATTTCGAGAAATAAATGAATGTACAGACAGAGGTTACAATTATATATATATATATATATATATATATATATATATATATATATATATATATATATTTGTCTGTTAGTGGACCCAATTTTTATTTGACCGGTAACAAATTCGATGTCTAAACGTTTTATGTAGAACTAAAGATGAAGTTCATTAACAGCTGAAATCGGACCAATGTAAGGGGGGTTTAGAGGGAAGGAATTTTGAAAATTCAAAATATTTCCGTTATTAGATGTCGGATTGAAAAATTGTATAGAATATATCTTAATGTAAATTTAATGTTCTATAAATTTTGTTATACACATTTTTTCACTATCTTGATTATTACCCCAGATATGTATATGGAATTTTATAATTTTCACATTTTAGTAAACCCCCACTCCTATTCATGTCATACTAACAACAAGTTGATATATCATAAAGCACTTTATTTGAAGCTTAAATACAAAATATAGTTCACATTGAACTTTTACTATGTGAGATAATGCAAATAGGTTGAGTGATGACGTCATCAATCGTGATTTTAATTCTGTACTTTAAAATTTTTATTAGATCTTATCATAATCGATATTTAACATTAAAGATCATAGTCATTGATGGCTGAAATCTCCGTTATTATAATTCGGAACAAAGCATGTTATAGAATCAATCTTGTTAAATTGATGTTCTACAATTGTCATTCCATTCATTTTATTGTGACTTACGTACTTGTTTCCCCCTTACTTGTCTGTAAATCTTATTTTCAGACATACAATAACCTTGCAAACAACAAAGTTTAATTTGTTCTATAAATAAATCATTCTTGGTTATTTTTGTTTTATTATTCATCATTTCAATAGCATTCTATTGGTAAATTCAGAAACATGATTGTCACGTCGAATGAGACCAGTTTCTACCCTCGTGGGATGGCCAAATATTGAACTTTTTCTTTAAGATCTATTGCATTTTTTTTACGTCAAATGGATTTTTTAAATTAAACAGCTTTAAAGGTTTCCCCAAACATTTTGTCAATTTATGTATGAGGGAATCATAAGCACTAATTACCGGCCTTAATAGTTTATCAGGTTTGTAATTTTTATTAATCAATAAACAATATAATTTGATTCCCTCAATTTTAATTTATATATTAATTAAATTTATATGTACAACCCCTTTCATGTCTTTTCACATCAATTATTAACTTCAATAATTTAAATAAAGCAATCAAAAATCAGCAACAATAACTAAATAATAATATTTTTTTATTTCAATATATACTCAAATAATTAAAAATATAATAACATAGGATACTTTCTTTATTATAGAATTTTCAAAGAAGCCGTGGAAAGAGCTAAATTCCCTAATAATTTCAATAAAGAAGAAAGCTATAAACTCATCAAACAGTGAACCAACTGTTTTTTATTCCTGAAACATTGGAAACTTATCTTGGTGAAGAAGAAATAACACTAAGAAAAGTCCGTCATGCAGGGGCTACATTAACTAAGCAGATTTCCCATGTGTATTTGCATTTATCTCAAAACATAAAGGTTCAATGTAAACAATATTTGGCATTTAGGATTCAAATAAAGTACTTCATAATATAACAGCTAATTGTTAATATGAAATGAGTCGGAGTGAGGGTTTACCGAATGCCGAAAACTAATAAATGCACATATCTTGGTTAATAATCAATATATACATATTTTTTAATATAAAAAACGTATATTTTAACATTAAATTTGCAATAAGATTGGTTCTATACAATTTTTTTGATCCAACGTATAATAATAACGGAGATATTTTAATTCTTTTGAAATTCCCCCTGATTTCAGCCAATAGGGCACGGCATTCAACCTTTAGTTCTACATGAAATGCTTATATATCGAGTTTGCTTACAATCAAATAAGAATTGCAAACGCTAAAGTGGTAACAGACAAGTATAAATAAATAAGTGTGTGTCTGTATGTGTATATATATATATATATATATATATATATATAAAATGTTGAACAAACCTTATTTTTGTCACCTACTATAGAACGTTTCACTTCGAGATGGCAGTATGTATTTTCAATGGGGTGCTCTGTCTCCCTCTTGCATATGCCTCGCTAGATAGCTCTGTCCTCCTCCCTCCGTGCGGCGTTGCCGCTATATCTCAAAGCTGTCCAATTTTTACGGGAAAAATTCTGTAACGTTCAGAATTTATCGCTCCATCTGCCTATGCTAAAAATTTATCAAGAAAATAAAATCTGTTTTTGCAATTAATTGTTTTTTGTCCATTTTTTACATAAAATTTTTAATGGAAATTCTTGTTTCTCTCGTCACTGTGATCTTATTTTTTAAGATATTAGTTTGAAATTCGACATGAAGTTAGTATATATTATCTTTATTCGTAGCAAGGAACAATTTTTTTTTCAACGACATTCCTTTCCATGTTTTTGCCATAATAAAAATAAAAATTGAGAAATCCTATTTTTAAAAAGTAGCCTGCGGGGAATTTCCGTTCTATAATTGTTTATTAAGTTTTGTTATACTCCTTTTAAAGAGGACAATTCAAATTTAATTTTGAGCCTCCTCCGAACATTATGGGACGCTGACAACTGATGCAATTAATGTTTATATGTTGTGGGAGCGTCGCGGCACGGCGGCAGGAGGAGAGCTGGACCCCCCCCCGGCTCTCTCCCGTTCTTTCTTATAACTGTCTATCCTACCATGATTATTTAAAAAGCCTCAACTCAGAAATTGTAAATTTTACTGGGAAGCACTTTTTTTATTAATCTTTTTAATGTGATTTGAAGTTAATAACTTAAATATATCTTTCAAAATGTAATTTTCGACAAAAATTGGAGTTAAGGCCTTTTATAAACTGAGAGCAATAGAGGACTGTGAACAAACAGGATTGGGATGATTATTTATAACAATAATATTAATATATATCTTTAATCCATTAATAATTATTCATTATAATCATAATTATAGTTGCATAATTAAAAAATAAAACCATTTTAATCAAAGAAATTCCTAATAAAAATCTTTAATGACCTTCAAAAATGTCTATTGAAAGCAACTTAATTTTAGAGTATCTAATTTCTTAGCCCATCTGCCAAGGAGAAGAAGCCTATTAAATTTAACGTTTAAAGAAAAAACTATCCATTTAGATTATTGGCCAAAATAGTCAAAATCTTAAGTATGCTTCATGCCTAACAATCAAAACAAAAAGCACGAAAATGTAATATTATATTAAGAAAATATAATATTATATTAGGTGCTATATAAAAACATCAGTACTTGTTTCTTCGTCTGACAGAGGTTCAACTCCGCTCATTCCTTGCGAGTCCGTAAGCGATTGAGTGGAGGATCCTGACGTCGACCCCAGTCTTATTATGAAAGGCTCTAAATCGTCTTGTATCTCATCTGCCTTCCACATCGCCTCCTCTATTTTTTTAACATGCTCCGCGTAATTCTGCCAATTTTCAGATTTGACTTTCTCATAGCCTTATCAATGCTGCCATTTCATTCTTTTGAAACCGGGTATTGTTCATGGCTACATAGTGCTTCACTTGAGCCCACACAAGTTCTATTGGATTTAACTCGCAATGGTAAGGTGGCAACCGTAGAACTTGACAGTTACTTCTTTCGGCCATAGTGTCTACTCTGTACGTAATGTACTTGGTTTTGTGAAAGTTCACTAATTCCAGCAAGTCCCTCTTTAAGCTGTCCGCTTCAAATGATATATATTTAGATTCCAGCCATTCCTGAAGCTCTTTCTTAGTGTTTTTGGACGATGGGATTTGTTCTTGGCGCCGAGAATGGTACGAAGCGTTGTCCATAACAATTACGGTCCCTTCAGGAACATTTGGGAGTAGCTGTTCTTGAAACCACTTTTCGAAACATTCACCATCCATTTCCTCGTGGGCATCTGCTGTATTTTTTTTACATAAGAATGTAAACTCTGCTCCGCAGACGAACCCTTGCTCGCCTCCAGCATTAACCAGCGCAAATCTCGGTCCTCGTGCTGTGGGTTGCTTCAGACCAGCAGATAGACCTGCGACATATAAACATTAATTGCATCAGTTGTAATCGACCCATAATGTTCGGAGGAGGCTCAAAAATAAATTTGAACTGTCCTTTTTAAAAGGATTATGACAAAACATAATAAACTATTATAGAACGAAAATTCCCCGCAGGCTACTTTTTTAAAATTGGATTTCACAATTTTTATTTTTATTATGGAAAAAACATGATAAGGAATGACATTTTAAAAAAAATTGTTCCTTGTAACGAATATAGATAACATAAACTAACTTCGTATAGAATTTCAAACAAATATCTTAAAAAATATGATCGCAGTGACGAGAGAAACAAGAATTTCCATTAAATTTTTTAGGTAAAAAATTGGCACAATACAATTTATTTCGATTGTGTATCTTGTTTTGTTGATTTATTCTTAGTATAGGCCGATAGAAGATTAAATTCTGCACATTTCAGAATTTTTCCCGAGTTTTTCAGAAATTTGGCGGATTTGAGTGAGATTTGGCAACAGCGCACGAGATCTACAGCCATCTCGAAGTGAAACGCGCTATAGGTAGGATTGACGGACATTTCAGGAAATGTTTTGAAAATCGTGCCATGAGTGTGAATGACCTCAATAGCTGATTTCCCATAAGGGAAATCTGCTATAATGCAGATCCGTATGGCTGATCCAACTCGGTATCAATGAGTATGCCCCTGGAATCTGGTAAGTATAAATACATAGCTTACCTTCATTCACAGTTAATATACACCCAGGAAGTTAAACAGTATGACTTATAGAAACAATAGTCAGAAATAAAATAAAGTGCTCAAAAATGAATAGGGATATTGGCTGTTTTGAGGTATGTATGGGGCCTAACATATATATAGATATATATATATATATATATATATATATATATATATATATATATTTATTATAAATATCATTAATATTTATGAGAAATTATTGTCTTTTTTCCCCATAAAAAAGAGATTTAATTAAGATCGATTTAATTAAAATTAATAGGATAAGAAAAAATAACCAATATTCCTATTCATTTTTGAGCAGTATATATGGCAATGACAGCATTAGCTGAAATCTACAGTTTGTTCAACTATATTGGTAAAAGACAAATAAATTACAGATAGAATAACTTACGTTTTATTCAATCAGAAATAGATCCAAATGAAAACATAGACTGGAAGGAAAAAAATCCCTGTACTTTTTTCCTCGGTAGGTAATTTTAATTTCTTTATTGATGTCACACCCTAGAAACTGAAGAAGGAATACAATACTTTAAATATTTTATTTATTAATCTAATTATATATTACTTTTATTTAAAGAATTTATCGCTAAATAAACTGCTATCCCCCTTTTGGGAGTTCATGAGCATATTCATACAGTGCATTGAGGTCTATGTCTTATGTTATGGTTAACTAAAGAATAAATGAAAATGATCATCTGCAGTAAGGATTCTAAAGTATACAATCAAGTTTTTCAAGAACTTAATAATATGTTAAAGAATATGTGAATGTTTTCCAATTTATAATATATTTTAAAATCTTTATCATTTCTGCGTTTCTAACCTGGATAAAATTCCACTTAGAAGATTGAAGGCACTAACTACAGCTTTTAATTTCTTTTTAGTTCCTCTATAAAGACATTTTCAAATTTATATTATAGAAACAACATAAACAGAATATATATAATATTATAATTATATATAAATAGGTGGCAACATTAGATTCTAATGTATACCAAATCTTATTCACATTTCATTGACTACAAGGATAAAGCAAAAATAATTTAACAGCCTCATACAACCTGACAAATCCAATTAAATTAGAAAATTAATACATGGGATTTTGTTTTTGACCAATTAACTATGTCTTTTGAAATATTCTTCCAGATAGGAAATAAAAATAGGAACAATAACAAATAATAGGGTTTTACTTACAAAATCTTTAACAAAGATTGGGGCAATTTAGACGGTATATTTTCACATATTTGAATATAATAACTAAACATTGAAGAAATCCAGTTACAGAGGTTATAGAATATTTTAAAACACTAAGACTTGAACATCTAGTTGACCAATTTCCAAAACATCTAACAAAATCATGTGGAAATCTTTTAAGGCTTGCAATGGAATAAATTTGAGTCTATAGCAGAGAGTCTATCTACCATCAAAAGCTATGCCCAAATGAATTTAACTTTATTAAAAAATATAAAACAAATTATGAAATATATAACAAAAATATATGTAATTCTCCAAAATAAGTTAACCAAAAATCTAAAAAACTTGATAAACAATTTGTAAAAATAAATTAGTTACCTGGAAAAATTATTGCTATTATATAGATACAAAACAACCCTCAGAGCTGAGTACACAAATCTCATAAAATTAACTAAGAACACTACTCTCTTAAGTTCTTTGCAACTTTCTTAAGTTCCTCACAATTTCGTCTATTGCTGCGTTTTTATTTGTATTCTTAAATAAATTCCTCTCACAGTTCATGTAAATTAATTTACTGGGAGCTCTTGATCCAAAGCGTTACTCACCTCCAGTTTTGAGTTTCCAAAAAAATCTCTCGCAAGAAACCTTAATGCATTATTGTATAATTATAAGAAGGTATTAATAAACAGAATACAAATTACTTAAAAGGCCTGATAAAAGGACTGACCGCACCGTAAAGCAAAAGCAGAGATAACCACACACGTGACTTCCCTTCGGTTTTACAAAGAGGTTTGTCCTCCTCAACAGTTAATCATTGCTCATCAAAATTCAGAGTGTCAGCACAATCATTTTTCCAAGGATAGCTAAAATACATCATAATTGATAGCAAACTGTTAGCAGATTTCTCTTAAGGTAAATTAGCTATTGAGATCGTACTCATGACGCGATTGTCTAAACTTTTCTTCAAATGTCGATCGTCCTACCCAGGAGATGACGAAAATGAGGTCCGTTCAAAATTATAAATATACAACTATTTTATATATATATATATATATATATATATATATATATACTATTAACGCTCTAGCGGTCGCAATTATTGCTTGATCGTTACCAAACTCCATATTTAAACGTTTTATGTAAAAATAAAGATCAAAGGAGGATTTTCGAAATATCTCCGCTACTGTACTTCGGATCGAAAATTTTTATAGAACCAATCTTATTGCAAATTAAAAGGTCTATAAATTGTTATGTAAATGTTTTCATTATCTTTAATATTTATCGAGATATTTTAGTTTTCGGCCTTTAGTAAACCCCCATCCTACTCATGTCATATCAACAATAAGCTGTTATATTATGAAGCACTTTATTTGAAGCCTCAATAACAAATATTGGTCTCATTGAACTTTCACGTACTGAGATAAATGCCAATACGGGACGCATGCAAGTGGTATTTTATAGTTCGGTAATAAGTTCAGGCCTATCAACTTTCGTTGCATTAGCTGTAGTGGTTAAGGAAATACTTATTTAAGTCGTTAAGCTCTTGATTAAAGTATTTGGGCTCCAAAATAGCACATACTTGTAATAAATTCCCATTCACTTCAACGCGCTCTTCAATGCTGTTTGCAGCACAATCCAAAATATTAAAATACAGACTTTTAAACTTTTTCATTGGAGTACTTCTTGTTTCTGAATTTTAAAATTCAACTAACATTTTTAGCTCTCTCTCTCTCTCTCTCTCTCTCTCTCTCTCTCTCTATATATATATATATATATATATATATATATATATATATATATATATATATATATATGTCTGTTACCGCTATAGTGGTCGCAATTAGTGTTTAATCGTTACCAAACTCGATATTTATTCGTTTTATATAAAACGAAAGATCAAGTTCGTAAACGGCTGAAATCGGAAGGGGGGGGGGGGTTAGAGGGGGAGAATTTTGAAAAATCGAAATATCTCCCTTACTATACGTAAAATCGAAAAAATGTATAAAGTCAATCTTATAGCAAATTAAATCTACTATAAATATTGTTATATACATTTATTATGAATATTAGCAGAGATATTGGCAATTTTCAGTTTTCAGCCTTCAGCAAAACCCCATTTCTACTCATGTTACATAAATAATACACTATTATATAATAAACCACAGAATTCGAAGCTTAAATACCAAATATTGTATTCAAGAGACCTTTATGATATGAGATACACGCAAATATGTCCTGGTGACCCCACCCCCGTCTTAAGGTTTACTAAAATTTAATTGATTGAGATAACAATTATTCTGACTCAATATTAATGACAGTACTAGATATAGTAAATAGTTCTCAATAAAATTAATATGTTATATTCTGATATATTTCAGTAATTGTTCTCTTTCCGGTGTGAGGCTGGCAGACCTATTTGTTTACATTTCAAACACTTCCCGTTGGCAGGTTATTGAAATTGACTGAAACATTTCTTATATCCGTTTGTATTTATTCACTTAATATTCTCGGTGGTGTTGCGTTACTAGTATGTAGATTTATCTATTACTAAACTTCACGAGGGAAATCTGCTTAGTTTACACAGCCTCTGCGTGGCAGATTTTCTCTAAATGCTACAGTAGAAGTTGAAATAAAAGCAATTTAATATAAATATGTTGAAATAAAATCAATTTAATATAAATAGTAAAGCAATTATTCAGTTTATATATGAATTTAGTTTACTTATTGTGCTTCCTATCATCCCTCGTGTATTCAGGACTATATGTGAATAAAATAATGACGTATCATTTCTCTAAAAAGGAATTTATCCATGCAAATGGGAGTTAAAGCGTAATAAATACTAAACAATTACAAATTAAACTCGGTAGAAAAAATATTCTTGAAATTCCTCTATTTCCTTACTACCTCTACAATGTTATGAAGAAATAAATATACGAAAATGTTAAGAGATAAGATCTTAATATAATTAACATCACCTTTGCAAGTCGTCCATTTAAAAAAAAAACTGGGAAGTTAAATGAGTATAATTTATTGACTGTTGGTACATAGGAAACATGACTCTGTGGCACGAAAAAAAAATAATTTGACCTTTATTTTATTACAAGTAAACATAAGAAATCGCCTTATAATATATGCATTCACTATTAAATAATGCTAACAAAAAAAAATTGCTAATGATTTCTTTTTGGAGGTTCATAACAAAAAATATTAATCGTTATTATTGAAAACAACCTTTTAGGGCTAATACCCACCGAAAATAGACAATTGAATTAAAATTGGAAATGAAAGTTATAACACCACCCTCACTATATTGTTAAAATTCAATTTTGGAACTAAAATATATCTTACATAAACTCTCAATGGCGTAAATGTTCATCACAACATGTATTCAAGTAGTTCTGTTAATAATATAAAACAATAATTGCTCACAGATCCATTTACGTAATCAAAAAAAAAAAATCTTACATACTACTAAACTATATTTACGTAGCATTATTAATATACAGATCTATAAGTAATAATATATAATTAATTTTTGAAGGCTGTGAAATTTGTTACATCAATTGAAAACCATGTAGACTTTAGGATAAGTTTCAGAAATGTATACTCATTTATGTGATGTAATATCTGTTTAATAGTAATGTATGGAAGATAAAAAAAGTCCGTCACGCAGGGGCTGCGTTAACAAGCAGATTTTCCACGTGTAATAATGAAAGTTTGGTGGAACAGAGCTATTTTTTATAAATAATATTTTTGTAATTTCAATTTTTTTTCGTAAGCAGAAGTATCATATAGAACTTATACTTTTTTTTTTTTTAACTTGAATTCACAAAAATTCATCATTTACATCAAATCTCTCTCTTTCATCAAACGTAACTATTTCTTTCCGAAATAATAAACAATATTTAAAATAATCCATTTTGTATGAATTAGTACCGAAACATAATATCTCTTTAATTGCAACATTTATATATTTATTAACGTGCACTTTATGCTACAATGGCTAATTGGGACGGGTTATCTACAAGTTACCACCCTTTTCTAGCCACAGTGGGTCTAAGGATTGTATTTAATAAGTTCGTCACTAAATAAATTCCTATTTGCCCAGGTGGCAATCGAATTCTCCACTGTAGGCTTACCATGTGAGATTAAAGCCGACGGCATCGAAAGAGCCTGAGCCCCAAATTACAACATGTGGTAAAAACGATGTAAGATACATACCAACAAGGTCAAGTATTTTTTTTGTTACACTTTTTCTTTCCTACCACATGTATTTCATGTGCAGGGTTCATTGTAAAAGGTCCATTGCATAAGAAAATTATTAAGTTTGGTGGAAGAGAGCTATTTCATATAAATAATGATTTTATGTATATTCAATTTATTTCCTAAGAAGAAATATCAGATAAAACCAATTATTTTTGTTACAAGTCCACTATGTAGGTTCCTCTATGTCCACTATGAATGTTCCTCTATGTCCACTAAGAATTTTCCTCTTTGGCCACGATTTCCTTCATTGGCTATCTTTGGACCCGTTGTTGGTTAATGTGTAGCTATTTTTTTTAGATTACAATGCAAACTAACGTAAGCACGTCATTTCTAACTCATTTTATTTATCTCTGTAGATTGTTATTATCTGCTTCTTTTTGTAATTATAGGCAAAGATGAATACCCCGCCCATTAGTTTGGTTGTATTAGGACCAGATAACAAGAAGATTCACTATATATTGAAGAAAAACGCCCCTTTAGCTAATTTGATAAATGATTATTGTAATAGACAGGTAAGTCTGTGTTCATTCATTATTTGTTATTAATTATCAATATTCAATAGTCAGTACTTTTAAGATTTATTTCTGTTTTATTAAACGATTTTCATATTATTACTATTCAATTGTGCTTTATCTCTGAATTATATAGGATCTACATCAGCCTGCAGTCAGGTTTCGTTTTGATGGGATGCCTATAAATCCAAATGACACTCCACAAAGCCTGAGTATGTCTGAAGGTGACTACATAGAAGTATATCTGAAGATGTGAGGTAAAGAGAAGAACAACTCCTTGCAGGACACAGGACTGGAAAGTTGATGCTCCCTCCTTTTTATTCATTCTTGAATACTTTTATATTTTCTAATAACAAAAGAGTTTTTGTTTTGTGAATTTCTGGATTACATTCTTTATTGATCAACTCAAAAATTAAAAGTTTGTTTTGCATAGTTCTTTTCTTTTTAATACAAACTAATGCCTAATCAGTAGTGTGCTACACCACTTTTTCTAATAATCTAAAACTGTCCACCATGGGTAATGGTTTTATGATATATATTGATATATATATATATATATATATATATATATATATATATATATATATATACTAGTTAAGACACATGGTGTTGCTCGGGTTGTGTTAATAATAAAAGTATTTGTTATGTAAGGTTTCACTATCCACAATATATTTATATCTCCACTCTCCTGTGTGTTTATCCTTTTTCAAAATATCATGGGTCATATAATTCATAACCATGGATAGTATTCTGTATACCGAACCATGTGAGAATAGAAGTTTCTTTTTCCAAAAGCGGTACAAAGCACACCAATGACAGCTATTTTATTTACATACTCACCATTATTAAAAATGAACTTTTGTTTGCCTCGAAAGTAAACTGTATAATCATAATGATACAAATAGGATGTTCAGTAAAGTATAACATATTAATAGAGAAGTGTTAATAAATACCAGAAATAATTGTGTACACTTCAACAGCACTTCACTCCCCCAGTGTTCATCCTTTTAAATTATTTATTTATGAGATTTAATAAATTCACATTTCTTAGCATAACACTACATTACTAAAATCAGCATAAATTCACATCTAAGCATAAACCAATGTACTGTCAGGAGTAGTAGGGCAAAAGTGATTCCTGCCATTATATGACAGACAGAAACAAATATGTGGTGGGATGAGATCAGTAGTGTGTCATACTAGCACATGGAAATCTGCTTAGTGCATGACAGACTTTTTATTCATAATATTGATGAACTATAAACATCCCAAAAGCTAACTTTAGAGATAGGCTTGGGGGAAAGTTGGTAAAAAGCCTACAGAACCCAAAGCAACATTATGAGTGTATATCATCAATATGTGTCATTGCAACCATGTATCCTCAGCAATATATACTTTTATTAGATCTTTCTTGATGTTGCCTGTTACCACACTAGCAGTTATAATTTTTAATTGATCATTATTATATTCAATATTGAAGCCTTCCGTATAAAATTAAAGATTATATTCGATAATGGCTGAAAACTGTCCAGAGGAGGAACAAGGAGAAAAATATATAAATACCTCCATCATTATGATCCAATGGAAAAATGTGATACAACCAACATTATTGCAAATTCAATTTTTTTATGATTTTTGTAGTATACATTTTTTCTCTAACTCTAGCATTAACCAACATATTTACATAAGCCCCCTACTCAGTCACCTCAAATTAGCAATAAACATATATATATCACAAACCGTGCGATACATTGTTTTCATTAGGGTTAGAGAAGGAGTAAAATCGATTATTCAAAACATCCATTATTATGAATCGGATGGAAAAATGATACATGCAACCATTTTTGTCGCAATATGCAATCTTGCTGCAGTAACAAACAACAAAATGTACAATGTAATGTTCTATATTTGTTGGTTTGTATACTTTTTCTCTAAATCATATATTAGCTTAGTGACTTGGCGGGTGATTCTCCCTGCCTGGTTCCTCTGAGACATGGTAAAGTTCTTAGGACTAACATACATTCCAGTGCACTGAAAAGTTTACTAAGCCTCCCTCTGCCAGGGGATAAACCACCACCTACAAAATACATAACTGTAGAATTAACTTTACATATTAGAGCAACTGCCTGGATATGTGGTTGAATTTTAATCTTTCCTTTGAGCGATGGCACGGATCATCCATATTATATTAAACTAATAAAAATCGGATGTGGGCATCTGTGTACTCTTGCTAATTAAGTAAATAAAATCTTTGGTTATATTTAATTTGGAAGTGATATAATGCATCCCCAGTGTTCAAATGCATCAGGTCAAAGAATGGCAGGACATAATTTATAGATCTTTTCATGATAAACGAAAATGGATGTATACAATATTTTTGTAACTCTAATACGTATGGAGAAATTTTAATTTGTCCCCTCATTTAACCCCTCCCCCCTCTCTCTCCCTTAGTCAATTTTGATCAAAAAGGGGTGTACAAGTAGTCCTTATAATAATTCTAAATATGAAATTTCAGCATTCTAAAGGTAGCCGTTTTTGAATTATGCAAGGTACGTACATATATATGCATGTACTTATATATGTACAGATCTCATGCCGAAACTAGTCAATATGGATTCAGGGGAGATCAAAACAGATAACTCCATTGAAATTTGAAAACTAAAAATTTGTGTAATTAAAATACTTTCTCTACCTTATACAAACAAGTAATCTATTAATTCATCCTCTCGCTAAACTCAATATTTTTTCTGGGCACCCTAGAGGTTGGTCTCGTCTCATTAAAAATATTTCCTGCTCTCAGTATATGAAATTTGTGATAGGTCAAAAAATTTAAAATGTGGGTTCTGAAGCATAGTCCATTTTGTGTTTTACTTTAAACTTAATTTTAACCAGTCTGTAATACCTGAGTTTTTCTTTTGATAGTAACCCTTGAAAGGTTCCTGATTTGTTTAGCTCTATTTCTCATTTTCCAAGATCCTCATTGCCACTATGTCTGTAAAGAGACAGACTAGAATTGCCACACACTAAAATTGTAGTTTGCTGACTCATGCTAGCTAACACTTTTCACTAGTCAACCTATGTAGGTGACAGAGGGAGTGGCTCCCTAACAATTTTGGCCACAAGCAAACCCAAGCTTCAATGTCCTGATACCCTTTATGCTAGTTAGGCTCACTATGGTGGAGGCAACACTAAACCACTAGAAGTTCTTTTATATGTCTTTCCTTGTGAGTCTATGTAAGGGGTGATAAGAGGGACTTCTTTAATGGTGTGATAAGTGATAACAATGTCTTTGTACTGCATTGTAGATTAATTTTTACTCAAAATCAAAACAAAAGAGAAGGTACTAATCTGCTAGTAGCATGTTTAAAACAAAAATGTTCAGCACCAGAGTCAAAGATCAGTTTTCCGGCCATTCTGCCCCAAGGCTGAATGTAGTAGCTTCTCTCCAATATAGATATAGCGGGTGGTGGGCTTCTAAACTCTTCTAACTTTAAGGACTTTAAACTTCTAAATTTAAGGACTACAATTTTAGCAACTTTGCAAACAAAATGATATTTTACACTTAAATTACATTGCTAAACCTTGAATTAGCATATCCAAATGTTCATGTTTCTTTGTATATTGGCTTGTGAGGAAACAGAATTGTTAAGACCTTCATATTCCTAACCACAGCAAACTCTACAGTTAGTTTCACACAGGTTTTTATGTCATTGTCATTGGCCAACTTATGTTTGTTATGCAGTCAGGTTGGTGGTCTATTGTACTCCACCGCATCTAACTGAGAATTGAAGATGACTAATATCAATTTATGCACATTAGCACTTAGTTGTACGACTTGCCAGACAGGTGCAAAAGGATTCTTTTTCTCCATCCCCAGCATTCTTACAAAGGTCATGTACAATGAACAATGATATGTTGCAGGCTCTTCCTATTTGTTTGATTCTGCAGATCCATTCATAGATGCTGAACTTTTATAATAGTGCACAACAGACTTTTCCTATTCATAAACCCGGTGCCACAGCCATTCTGTCTAGTACCTCTATGTCCATTGGATTTCTTGTAGCCCACTACATCCAAATTAAATTGCATCAGCCCTATCATCACATTCTGGTCACTCCTGGCCACAATATGTTTATCACGTTTCATTTTTCAATACAAAACCTTAGTTTTTTTTCTGGTGTTACTTTTCTTTTTCTCTAAAAATTTTTAACACCTGATTTTGGTGACTGGTGGTTGCTCCTCACCCCAAATGGGCCCCTCTAGGGATAGTACAGTGAGGCCCATTCTCAGCGCTCAATGTTTCTATTTTTACCTTTTAATGGACCATGAACCGACCAGTAGAAACTGTCATTTTTTGTTCTGTTCTAGTATTTTTAGAAGCCTAATTATTGCATCAGTTTTGTGGTAAGGTTTCATTAATAGTGTTGTGGTAAAAGTCGTTTGCTTGTATATTTCCATTTTCTATTGTGTTTAGCTTTTATCTTTTTGTGTGTCTGTGTAAAAAGATCATGCTATCTTCTATGTTCCTAGTTTCATGGCAGTTGTTATTTAAATGATTTGCAAAAATAGAGTGTCTTTTATTTTTGGATTTTGTACTAAGTTCCTCTTTAATAATGTTTGAGTTAAAAGTCTTCTGCTTGATAATTCCATTTTCTATTATGTTTAACCTTTGTCTCTCTGTGTGTCTAGTAAAAGTGTTATGCTATCTTCTATGTTCTAGGTTTATGACAGTTTTCAGTTGGCAAAACTAGGGTCTCTTTATTTTCTGGAAAATTTATGCGTTCATTCTATCTTGTCTAGTTCTTCTTCGCACTTGTCCTTTGTATGAGTTTTTGCTTGTGCATGTGAGTTTATGTACTTAGCTCATTTCATACTTGTCTTTACTTTTGATCTTATTTGTTGGGCAATGACTGACTGTCTTATTGGTTTTGAATGTCGTGGATTCTTTTATCTAAGTTTGTGGCATAGTATATTCCTGTCCTATATAGGTGACAAGCTTGATATTTCATAAGCACTTCAATTAATGTCAATTGTATGAATATTGTTTATATTCTTCATTATCATGTCTAGTATACATGTTATATGCTATTTCATATATTCTCCTTACTCTTTTCATAGTTTTTCTGTAGTAGAGGAAATGTTATCAGCCTCCATATGATATGACGAAATGCAGATAGAGTGTGATGCGTGTGTGATGATTCAATGTTTTTGTATTAGTGTGTGTAGGTTTTCTACCAAGTCCCTACTCTAGTGTTTTTGTTTCTTTTTTCTGCTCTGATTATGAGGTGTAGGAAATTTATAGTTCTGTCAGCTTCTGCTTCCAATCTAACATACTTGGGCTTTACTCTGCTTGTCTTTTAATAAGATAATGATGCAAAATGTGTCATCTACTAGTTTAAAATAACCTATTATTTTGTAATGCTTCATGGTTTTGTAGGAATATTTCTTTTAATATAGTTGTTTGTTTGTCATTGTTTAAGCTATATAAATTCAGAATCAAAACGGTTTTTGTCAATTCTATAATTTCTTAGATATATTCTTTGTCATAAAAGTCACTTAGCTCGGTAATTTCTATAGTTTTCCTACCCAGGGATGGAAGGAGAGGTCTCTGATATCAAATAGGACTAGACATATTCCCTCTGCAATGTGTATCCCTTTTATTTTGTTTCTTAATTCAGTTTAACTATTTTGTGAAAGTCATAATTTTGTCTATCACATTCCAGAGCACACTTCCCATACGCTGAAATGATATGCTCTAGTGATATCTCACATTCTATTTCCAAATTTTCTCTCACTAAGAAGCCTGTGTAAAAAAGAGTTTGAATTTAAGTTGTGCCTGATAGGTCTAGTGGAACTTAAGGTAACCATACATAAGGAAACTTGCATGAGTAAGAGTTAATTAAATGCATAAAATAAAACAAAAAATACAGATAAGTCAGTTAATATTCGAGTTAGAGAAAAATGTATGGAAGAGCACTTGTAGGACAATATCTTGTCAATAATTTTATTAATTGAACATTTAGGGATTCAATACATTATAATAGAAATATAAATGATTTTGTCTTTTACTCCTCTTCTAAATCCCAATCCTCCTGGTTCGATTTGGGATGTTAGTAAAGAACCTTTAATTTTACAGGTAATGTTTACAAGGGCACATATAACTCTAATCCATGATTCTCAATGAGAAAAGTCCGTCACGCAGGGGGTGCGTAAAGTAAGGAGATTTCCCACATGAAGTTTTACAATAGAGAAATCAGCCTAATAATAACAGTAGTATTAAGGAATCTCTAAACCTATTCACGAGGGACGAATAGTTACGGAAACAGCCCCACTAACTCTCGGCGGAAAGACCCGAATATAGCCGACTCCTGCCCACCACACACATAATACAAATGCAAATACCTCGGTTAATATTCAACATACAGAATAAATCTATAGAATAATATTTATAGTAAATTTAATTTGCAATAATATTGATTCTATGCAATTTTTCGATCCGACGCATAATAACGGAGATATTTCGAATTTTCAAAAATCCCCCCCCTCTCACTGGTCCGATGGCTGCCATTAACGAACTTGATCTTTCTTTTTAAATAAAACGATTAAATTTCGAGTTTGGTAACGATCAAACAAAAATTGCGACTGCTAGAGCGTTAACAGACAAATATATATATATATATATATATATATATATATATATATATATATATATATATATATATATATATATATATATATATATGTTACAATGAAAACAATGTGTCTTATTTAAGCTTGGAATAAGACGTTTTGTGGCTTATTGTTAGCATTTGATAAATAGAATTGTGGATTTAATAAAGCTGGAAATGAAGAAAAAAAATAACTGATAATATTTGAGATAGAGAAAAATGTATATAGCAACAATTCTAAAAAAATACATTTTCCTATGAGACCCAAAATAAAAGATGCTTAGAATTTTTATTTGACCCCCCACTCCTTCCGATTTCAGACTTCATTAAATTTCATAATTAGTTTGACAAAAGAACAACCCAAATACCGAATTTTGTAAGGATCAAAAAAAAAAGTAGATAAATTAATTTTATTATTTACAAAACTACAAAAACTATTTACAATTTATGCTATCATAAAAAGTTGTCTTTCTATCCTCTAAAATATATGCTAAATGCTTTTTCACAGATTGCCACTTTGGTTTTAGCAGATTTCCCTCAACGGAAATCAGCTATTGAGGTTGTAATCATGAGGCAATTTTCGAAAAATGTCCTCAAATGTTCACTGATCTACCTAGTTTATGACGAAAATGAGGTCCGTTCAAAATGATATATATGTATACCTATCTGTCACTGCTCTTGCAGTCACACTTTTTGTCATATCGTTACAAATTTCAATATACAAGCATTTCATGTAAAACTAAAGATCAATTTCGTTAATGGCTGAAATCGGGCTAGGGGAGTTATCTGCTTGCCACCAATTCAAAAAGGTATTGACATAGATGAAGGACCTCTACAGGGTTGAAAGATTTAATAGGGTATAGTTCAAATGGTCTCTTGAACACCAGAGGGCATGTTTTAGAGATATATATACAGGTTCAGGGAATATGATGAATTTCAAAGCACTATTTTAAAATGTTCAAAAAATTAAGCAAACAAATATAAATATTAAAAACTTGAAGGTTCTACTAAAATAAACATGGACATAATTAACATAGTAATTTCTTATAGGAAATAAGAATGTCCATGGCTATCCACCCAAAGTTATCAATATATTTATTGCACCATGACATTTTCGCCTACATTGGCCATCTTGAGATAAACCTATAATATAATATAATATATTGCGTTTTCAACATAAGAATATATAATTCATGATAAGTGTCATATGTTATAACATATAATAGTAAATATCATAATTTCACCTCTATCAGAATAATAAAATATTAATAGCACATATGATGAGCATGACCAGCTCTTTTTCAATATCAATTAAAAAAAATTATAAAAAGTCAACTTATTTAACTCATTACTTAGTGCTTAGTTGGCAAGTAGAGATAAGGTCACAACACACTACGGGTCCCACTACAGTCACAAACAAAACATCAATGTCTCCAAAACATCCTTTCTATTTTATAATAAATTGTATATAATATATTATGAAAAATATAATCGCCCTAAAACTTGGAATAAAAAAAGAGCATGGACATATATTTTTAATTTATTGATTATATTTGCATAAACTGTATTCACTTTACTAGAATCTGTTTTATAGTTTCATTAATATGTTTAGATCTATAAATAGATTCTACTATCTTCCTGGACTTTGTTTTATTTACTTTGTATAATATTTTGGTTTTTATCAAAATTAAATTTGTGTATTTCTTGTAAATAGTGTTGTACTAATGATGTCTTATTTGTTTTTGTGTCTGCTTTATGTTGGTGCATTTTTTTTTTTTTTTTTTCAAATTTTGTCTAATCTCTCCAATATAAATTTTGTCACAATCATTACAATTAACTTGATATACTACTCCTATTTGGTTATCAAATTTTTATCTTTTCTTTGATGTTAGTCAAAGTATTTATTTATCTTATTATTATTATAAAGCCCTGTTTTAATATCAAAATCATATTTTTTAAAATATCTTGTTATAAGGTGTGTTAATTTTGATAATTATTTAACCAGGTAAAAACATAATTGTGATAATCTGACATCACAATTATGTTTTTACCTGGTTAAATAAATACCAAAATTAACACAAACTATAACAAGATATCAGTAGTTTTTTATTGTCAACTATCAGTTTATGTTATCAATGGTATTTATAGGATTCATAAAATCAGTAATGCTCTTTTATTTTATAAAGATTATAATGAGAAAATGATATTACTTTTGAACAAGTCAGACTCATACACTTTACACTTCGATTAAATGGCTTAAATCAAATTGTATAAACCAGATCAAAACTTGAGACCCATAATAAATAATATTGATATAAATTAGCAATTTTTTTTCACTAAGCCTTAAATGCAGTTAATTTAAATCACCCATATGATTTTAAAAATTCATCAGAATTTAAAACTACTTGATAACATCAAATTGTATGAGAACAAAGAATATGACATAGCCAGTTTTGATGTCAGAGTTTATTTTACAAACATTCCTGTAGAAATATATTTGAGAATAATTAATGATAAATGGGACCAAATCATGAATCAATAATTATTTTTTAATTGATATTGACAAAGAGCTGGCCATACTTCTCATAGCTGTTATTATTATTTTACTATTCTGATAGAGGAAAAATTATGATATTTACTATTATATGTAATGATATTTGAGTTACACTTATCATGAATTATATATTTTTATGCTGATAATGCAAAGTATATTATAGGTTTATTTGAAGAGGCCAATATAAGCCAAAAATGTCATGGTGCAATAAATATATTGATTACTTTGGGTCAACGATAGCTGTGGACATTCTTATTTCCTATAAGAAATTACTATGATAATTAAGTCCATATTTAATATACCTCATCGGATCTAATTTTGATTAAATTAAGTTCAATTTCAAATCTTTGAGAATAATATTTCCATTCTTTTTCCACAGGAATAATTTTATCAAACAAAACTTTCACATTAGAAAAAAAAGATGCATCTTCATCTTATTGTGTATAGAATTTGTTCTTCTTGGTAAGTTTCATGGTGCAATAAATATATTGATAACTTTGGGTCGACGATAGCTGTGGACATTCTTATTTCCTATAAGAAATTACTATGATAATTAAGTCCATATTTAATATACCTCATCGGATCTAATTTTGATTAAATTAAGTTCAATTTCAAATCTTTGAGAATAATATTTCCATTCTTTTTCCACAGGAATAATTTTATCAAACAAAACTTTCACATTAGAAAAAAAAGATGCATCTTCATCTTATTGTGTATAGAATTTGTTCTTCTTGGTAAGTTTGCAGCACCACAATGTAAAATATATAGCAATTGACACTCAGTATAAATAGCCATGTGTAGCATTGTAAATGTCCATAACTCAACTGACTAGTGAGGCTATTCAATCAAAGCAAAAACAAATAGTGTATATCCAATAAAACAGCTGGCATCAATCCTTAGAATTTAGTGATATCCCAATGTCTTGATTCAAACAACAACAAACACGCAATAAGCTCAAACAACCACCCCATTCTACCATTAAAACTGCTAAAATAATCATTTCATTATTTTCAATAAATATAAAAATAAAATAAATAGAAATAACAATTCTAATTGGGTAACAAAAACAAAAATTTGAACAAATAGACTTCACTTTATTCTAGTTAGGAAATAACACTACTTGAGAATGTATGACTAAAAATAATAAATCAAAAGTTTGAAATGAAAAATAATGATGCAACATAACTTTAAAAAATGAATTATGCATAAAAAAATATTACATTACTAATATGCATACATTTTAACATATGTATGCATAGAAAATTATATACAGAAATCAGAAGAGAAATAACAGCCATCATTAACCATATTTGTACAAAATGTTACATATTCCTCTAAGCGATCCATGAATATAAATTTGTTAACACTGAATATATTTTCACATTTAGATAAAATTTACATATAATTTTATAATGGCAATATTTACATTTTCATCATGAAAAATATAATAAAATTATATTTGAAAAACATGATATTAAACACATTCTAATATGCCAGTCAAGAAGAAAAAAAATTATCACAAATCAAATTATAATCAATAAGTCTTAATATTTTAACATGCATTTTATTATTATTATTCTTAAGCCAAAAAATAATAATAAAATAAAGTGGAGGTGGTATTTAATTTGATCATGCAAGAGGAAGTATTAAACTATTAACATCTAGTTTTAACTTCTTAATGAAAATACACATCACTGTTAGATAAATAAAATAAAACACCAAACTGTGAAATGAAAATAAAATGTTCACTGGTACCCAAGCACCTTCCATTTAAAATTTTCTAGATTGATGAGATGATTGCAGAGATTTTATTAAAGACAAGATTAATAATTTAATTAAGTGCCAGACAATTTGTAGGCAATTAAAAATATAAACCAACTGTCCAATAGCCCTGATTGCAAGAATTTATTTTATCAGATTGCAGGGATAGAAGTATATTAATGGAATTTTACTCTTTCATCCCCTCTTACATGACATGGAACATTCCAATATCAAGTAAAATGGGGCACAACTTGAAGTATTAATTATGTCAATATTTTGTTTAAATATCAGGCATTTCTCCAAATAAAAGGGGGGGGGAATGAAATAAATTTATCAACTTGAACAACCAGGAATAGAAAGACTAAAATATGTAGCTTACAATCATGAAACCAATATAATATCCACTGGAAAGCACTACTATCAATCTATGGCAGAAATACTACTCGAGACAACAGACAAGTAATATGAAAAATGTTTCCACAACTATATGCCTATAGTATGAAGTTCAATAAATGGCAATTTTTCCAATAAATAGCACACATTATGCCATTCATTGCACAGATATAGATATTAGCATGCATACAAATTTAAGAGTAAGTTACAACAAGTTTAATCATTGTCTTTCATCACTTTAATAGTCCTGTTATAAAGGTTTTTTTTTTTTTTTTTAAAAAAGAAAAAGGTTGGTCAAATTTTTTTGCCAAACCTGAGGTTGTATAAATTACTAACTACTTTCCTTAATGTTCTGTGATTGGATACTTTCATAAATTAAGTGTCATGATGAGTGAATTACAGGTTAGGTACAAGTATATTTATTTTGAATTTAACTAATCTCTGCAACAAGACTTGGTGACTTGAGATAGCATTCAAATAAAAACAGACAGTGGAATTAGCAAAAAAAAAAAAAACATTTGTTTAACTTATTTAAATGGATTCCAAAAACACAGCCTCTGTGAGCTAAGGTATGACAATTTAAAACTCAGACAGATATCACATAATAATTGTACCTTCAAATTAGTCATATTTATCATTTTTGATGTTTTTAAAGTTCTGTCTTTAGTCATTTGTATTTTTAATTACTATAACAAAATACAAGGCTTCTTGCTTTAAATTCTATTTCGTGTAATTGTACTATTTTTGTTAGTAGTCAATATATTTTCTGTTGCCTGGGAAATAACTGATAGAATAGACACATTAATATTATACAACTTATATTAGGCATTGGTGTGTATTTATATAAACTGAACAGTCCTCAATTTATTTTTCATATATTCATCCTTGGTAAACACTACCACATTAGTTAAAATATATCAATTTTATTAATGATTACTTTCTGGTAGAATAAAAGTACACTATCCTTCCCAATCTCTCTGATGTGAATGGCTAAGGTCAGTCACAAACGGTGCCCGACAGGAGGGTATGTGACATTCATATCACTTTATTGTCGAGTTTTGGTGTGGCATCCTTATTCAGAGCATGTTACTCCTTTATTTATGAAGCTTGTTGTTGGTCTTAAATAAATAAGATTGGAAATCAGAGGAACAGACCTAAGAACATTGCCTACTGATTTTACAGCAACATAAATATTAGCATGAAATTCAAACTCGATCATAGCCATCACTTATCCTTCACAAAGCAATCCTCCCCCTCCACTTGGTTTTTTAAAAGTACATATAAAAATTATTAAAGTATACTATACAAAGTGAAGTAGAATAAAACATTAGAAGTTATCAATTTCCACTATGCATAAATAAAATAAACCCAGTGCAAATTAATTATATACCACAATTCCATGTAGTTCAGAGAGAAGTGTAATCTAGGAACCATATTTTTGGTGCACCAGCAAGTGCTCAACCATAACATAACATTAATACATTTTTCTTCCTTAATTCCAAGTAAAACCATATACCCGTATAGGAAAATGTGTATTAATAACTAAAATCATAATGAAATATGATCAAACATACTCAAAATATGGGAATGTGAAAGGGGGAGAGTTTATTTTGTTACTACACTTTGATATGAGCTTCATTTGAGGCTTCCATAGAAAAAAAATATAAATTTCAAAAACATCTAGCACTGTATCTATCAATCTTAAGTTGTTTCTTTTAAGTTGCATTATAATTGGAGGTGCTTGGATTAAAACTATGAACAAGTATAAACATGTAATACAAGCGCTGAACATTTAAAATAAGCTCCAAATAAAAATAAGAAAACCAAAATTCATAAGATATTTCATCTATTTTGAAATAGGATTTTTTTGTAAAGCGTGTTTTAAGTATTTTCTGTCACTGGAAACTCTTAATATAGATAACCTATTGGCCACTTCTCCAATTTTTAAATGTGGTCTCAGTGAAGTTCTTGAGGGCATTAATTAACTATTAATGGATTAAGGTACCCTAAAAGAGTGGTACAAAATGTATGATCAACACCAATAGAAACAGATTCCAGAGATGGTAACTTACGAAGAATTTTGGACTGCATCATATGGATTATGTAGGACATTTTTATGTGGAATCCCACAGTTCATATCCATGATCGTGGAAATAATCCATTCAAAATTTGATCACTAATTTGAAATGGAATTAAATAAAAACAGGGCAGATTCTAGTTTGAATTGAAAGTTAAGTGTAGAGATAGAAAACAATAAATAAGTTACTGGTTAATGGAACTGGCAACCAATGAGTAAAAACTTAATGATCCCTTAAAAATATGAGTGAAACAGTTTATTTGGGGTTTTGACTTGTTTTTATCTTAAAGAAAATTAAAAATTCAATGACAAAATACATTTTATTTTAACATTGAAACACTAAACTATATGATGGTCTAAATATTATTTTATTGTTAGTGTCTTTAGGAAAGTTGAATTAATTTAATTTAGTGCTGTAACATAATGTTAAAAAAATTTAATATGTACAGAAAATTAGAAAACAATTTTTAAGTACTGTATAACTAAAAAAAAAATAATTAAATGATTTTGAATCTAAGCTAAAAAGAAATAACCCCATTAAACAAAAAATAATAACTTCTGTAACCAGATGAACCCAGAAAACAACAATTTCAAATTATGAAATCAGGAAGTGAATGAATAAAAACAAATATTGAACCTGTATGAAGAAATCTGAAATTATGATTAATTAATAAATAGATTACCTATAACTATTAATCAATATTGCACATTTTGAAAAATGGATACATGATACATATTTCAGGCACACTAAAGTCAAACCTGGCTAATAACTTAACATCTGTTAGAGAAATGAGCTGCTCATATTGATGTGCAACATATTTTTGAAAGATAAAACAAGTGTTAATCAAAACTGAACAAGCTTCAATTATAACAATGAAACTGATACCTCATTATCTCAGCAGATGTCAGTTACCATGTTTTACTTTGAAGCACTTCATTTAAATTACATTAAATTATTCAATTCAGGATATTGTTAACTAATTATTTGTTAGCCAGTGTGATAAAAATTAATTTTTCAAGCTTCAAATTATTAGTTAAAATATAACTGTAAATTTTTAACTCTTTTAGCTCAATAGATCAAAAAATATATAAAATTAAGGAAACTAACTGAAGATTAAACACACTAATCTGTTTATCTAAAATAGATATTATTCCTTTAACACGCCCAATATGAACAGTGGGATCTGTTATTTACACAAATCCAATTGTTACTAGTACTATTGTGTGTAATGAACCCAGCAAAAAACACATTGAAAAAATAACTAATTGACATTAAATTTTTTTAAAGTCAAAATAAAAATTTGGAGTCATTGTGGCTATAGTACTGAATTACTATGCTACAGGTGCCAAGTTCATATCCCAATATCACTCTCTAAATATATAGTATTTACTTATGCATTAGATTAGATTTTTGTCTGTTCTCTCAGTACTCACTTGGCACTGTAAAGCAATTGATGAGCTACTCAAATAAGAAATAGCTATCTTCAGTTTGTAATGACACTAAAATGCAGCAAGGAAATATGTGAAGCTGGCCACCTGTCCTCCCACCAAAGCAGTGTGGCAATCCTTGGCCTTTCAAGGGCCAACAATTTTTATTTTCATTGTAATTTGAAATTCTACAATGAATGTCTTAACATAAAGGCTATAAATTTATATAAACATTTTTTTTAGTCAAATTGATGATATATAAAGAGGTAAAAACAAAAGGGAAGAATTTAATAGCACAAGAGTTTACTCATGATCTTAGCTGAAATTTGCCAAGGCTTGACCAGATTACTCACATTCTGCTACTAATTTCTTTAAGTATAAAAAAAAAAAAGAATCCTTGCATATACAAAATGGAAAAAAGGAACCATAACCCAAATTAATAGCTTCCTCTACTGACAAAACATATTTTCACTTGCCAAGCCAGACTTGTAAGGATTTTCAAGTGGACAATCAGAACAATCAATTAAAATGCACCCTGTTTCCCTTTTATGCCACATGATTAGCACAAGACAGCAATTGTGTGCTCAATAAAATGACAATTGGCTGGCTATCTCTACTTTATTTTTAAATAATGGTCTTTATTTAGGGTCAACTTTTGTGCAAATAGCAAATTAATTTCAAATTCTAACTCATGAAAAATTAATGTAGATCAGGGAACATTATTAACTATAAGGAAAGGGTTGATCCCAAACATCCATCATGTAACGTAAAATAATATTAAGCAGGAATGAATGGTGATGAAGTCCCTGAATCCCTATTTCCCCCCATATAAATAATCTCTACTAATAGCAATTAAAAGAAAAATAACTAAAAAAATCTATTCATAACTATCATCTAACAAGATCTAGGCGAGGATATAAAAATACTGAAAGAATTTTCATTATCAACCCTTTCCATTAGTAAAACCAAAAAGTAAAATATATACATAGGTTTTATTCTTTAACCATTTACAAATAATATTCAAATTGTATAGGGGCAGTGATAGAATTTAATACACAGATATGTGGATATCTGTATTCGAAACAGGAAAAATGAAAGAAGTAATTACTTATGGATATTTAATACTTACTTAAACTAAAATAAAAATATAACATAAAATATATACACAGGAAAAATTTTGATTTCATTACAAATTCACTGTAATGAAACATAAACTATATACTTACTCATTTCATACACAAATATTCTCACATAAACAAAGATCATCAATGAGAAAAATTAATAGGAATGAGATTTAACATTTACATGCAAAATTAAAATTTCGAAAGTGGAAAAATCCTTTCAAGAAGGACTTCTCTTCAAGAGTGAGGGTGTAATTTTTAAAGATCAATACAAATGAATTATATCCTGCCAGAAGAAATGTAACTATCCAAGTAAAATGTAAATAAGAATAATTTCGGAGGACTATTGCTCCAATTGAACTTTGTGGCAATATCTTAAAACTGCAGAATTTTCCTGAACATGACAAAAAAAAAAAAAAGGAGAAATATAGAAAATATTGTAGGATAAATTAGAAGCGAAGAAACTCAGTCTCACATGGTGCCCTGAATAACCAGGGAGTTTGGATGCTACCCTAACTTAACACCCAACATGTTCTGCTCTCAAAATATATTTATTTAAAAAATGTAACCAAATGTCCATCCAGGTCTCACATGTATGAAAAAGGGTATTAAAAAAAACAGAGTAAATAAACCAAAAGGAACCTCAAAGAAAAGTAAATTTAAAAATAAATTATTTTAAGATTATTATTAGGAAGTATTAACTCTTTCTTTCATTATGTTCAAGAATACACTTATGGCACTTTTAGTCATTACTCTGATTTAAATGTAATATGAAGTATATCAAATACAGAGTATCTGTATAACTATGTATGTGTGTGTGTACACACACACACACAAACAAACACATTATCATAGTTATAAGCAAAAGAAGTAATCTACTATTTAAAAAAAAAAAAAGGCATAAACAATTTTCCTTTGGTGTCAACCCATTTTTCTCAATGCCTTGGTCTAAAAGAGTTATAAAAGTTGCAGTTAAAAAATCATTTCCTTAATGAACTATTTAATGCAACACAAATCATTATTAGAGTATTCTTTCTCTAAAGTAAAATAAAACAAAAAGATAGAAATTCAAGTTCATTTCAGATTGAATAAATTCAAACAGAAAAAACTTTAAGGCAAGAATATACGTTACTGAAGACATATATAATTTCATATCCTTTTTACTTATTTAAAATTTAAACACCTTCTGCAGAGGCATAAATGAGAGTTAATAAAGATGAGGACAGAGAGCAAAAAAGAGATAGAGAAAGAGACTCAACCCACCCTTAAACTATAGCTATACAGTAAACATACATACTTTTCGATATATTTTAATTTAAAGCTTGGATAATAATGACTTTTCATTTATTTTTATATCTAATTTAAAAAATATATATATTAGAAATGGCTTCATTGGAAATATACATACAAAATTAAAAAAAATAATAATAATTAAAATTAAAAATATAGAAATACTTTAATACTTCTTCTTATATATATACTAAGGACAAAAATTTGAAAAAAATGAAATAAACTGTAAAAATATACAATTATACAATCCACTAAAAAATTAAAGAACCATATATATATATATATATATATATATATATATATATATATATATATATATATATATATATATATATATATATATATATATATATATATACATATATATATATATACATACATATATATATACATACATATACATGAAAAAAAAATCAACCAAATTTGTGAATTCATAATTCTTATACATGGTAAAACATGCAAAAAATTATATCGTGCATACAAAAATACACGAAAATCTGAATAATGATGGTCTATAATAGCATTCATTTGAAAACTACATGTAGATAATTATATTTTTATTTTTTATATAAACACACACACATATAAATGTGGGTGTTAATTACATGCTTACAAGCTATATTGATAACAGCTACACACACATAAAATGACCTCAAGCTCACATGCGTACCACAGACAGATTTCGTACACTTACTCAGGCAAACACACACACACACACTCACACACACACACACACACACACACACACACACACATGTGTACACACCGAAGGGTGAAGAATATTGTAACGATATATGAAAATTACTTTTTTTTATATATAATTATGGAGGGTCACAATATGGTGTAGGTGTGTACAACACAAGTACACACATGTGTGTGCCTTTGTGTGTTTTGTGTCATAAACTTCACAAATAAATGGAAAACACATTCATAAAATAATTAATTTTAATGTAAATATAAGATATTTTAATGTACAATTCACAATAAAATTTGTTATAGATTAAATAAACAAATCAACATTTCATTTTATAACTTTATATGTATATAAATCACAGTTGCATGAATAACACTGTTATACAAACAACCACGATTTAGAGCATAATTTTAGATCTTTCACAATAACCTTAATAGCATTTCATTATAATATAACTTTTGACAAAGAATAAATGATTTATTTCAGTATCTAATATTTTCACTAAGGAATGACGACTTGGAAATTCATAATTCACAATTGTAATAAATAAATTATCAAGATAACTTGAGTTTAATAGATATTAATGACAATTTACACTCTGACTAAGGAGTTCCTTTACATTCCTATGGTTTTGACAGCACTTAGATATTCTCATAACAACAGTAAATTTGAATCAGTCACTGTTTCAAAATTCTTTCCAAAAACATTATTCTTGAATATTCTTCACAAAACCTCTCACGAAGAAGAAATATGAGCAGGAATAATCAAAGAAAAATATGTTCCATCTTACTAAACCGTACTATAACGCACAGAAAATAATTTAATATACATACTTATTTAATTTTAATATGTGTAGCTCTCAATAACATATATTTATATTCAAATATCACAACAGTAAACACCGTTAAAAGTCATTAAACCATATGCTACATCATGTCATGGATCCTTCTTGGAAGAATATCTCTAAAATATATATTACCACTAGCATAATATTGAACAGGAGCGCTGGTATTATTCCTCCAAGGCATTCCCCTAACTTTATGGAACTGCTAACGAATCACAAAGTTTAAATAAGAAGACAAGGTTGTGACTCTTAGAGAATACTGCAAGAAGCTGAACAGCAGCTGCTTCCTCCACCCTTACTCTTTTGTCGCTGGTCTAAAAGAAATAAATGGAATTATAATTGCTGTTAAAAATAAAATGTAATATATATATGCACACACACACTTATAGATATATATGAACTACTAAATTAATATTTTTGATGGTATACTGCCGAACAATGACCGGAACAACTGTTATCAATATACTCATGAAAAAGTAGCAAAAATACAAGTATTAGAGTTGTTGGCCAACATAACAATGTGGTGTATTGAATCAAATCCGCAACTTATGTCAATCATTCTCCATTTTAAAGTATTTATAAATGTGAGATGACATAGTTTTACAATGCCAATCACTGGGCAATAATTCATTGGGAGAGAAGAACTTTATTTATTTCTGAAATTTGACTTTCCAATTCCATTTTGTTCCTTTCGCTCCAATAAACTAAAAACAAAAATCAATTTTACACTATTTGGTGTAAGTGGCATTGCATACAATAAAAAATACTTGTAACTAATCAACAATAAAGCTATAATAAAACCACACACAACTCAATAGGATTGAACTTAATTAAATGTAGAGTACAAATACCAACAATTGATTAGAGATAAGTTTCACACAAAAATTAAGTATGTAGAAATATGACTTGGCCTATCTCTTATTTAACAATGACCTAATTTTTTTTCTTTGAATATCTCAATAAGTAAGAGGCAAGGCAAATTTGGGCAGACAGGAGTAGCAAGATCTATTTTGCTAATGCCTAACCTTCAAACTGGCTTTGGACTTTCAATGTAATTTGAGGGAAGAGTTGACAACTAGCCATAAGGGAATATACTAGGAACATAGCGAATTTAAAATATACTCATCAAAAGGAAGATAGCTAAAAAAATAAAATAAAAATGGGCATTGGAAAGTTGGCCAACAAAACTGGTTGCAAAACAAAAAATGCACAGGAATATAACATATTTTTATTTACCTTTAAATAGATTGGACCATCTATAACACCTTATGAAATCATATATCCAGTATGCACGGAATTATAAAATCAAAGATGTTACAATGTATTATTCAGAATTTTAATTGCAAATTACTACTATTGATACTCATTCATGAATCATAACCCTTGAGTAATGAAAAGAAAAATAATAATTCTGAATTTCCTTTTCATTTCTTTGTAACTTATAAATAAATATTTTATAAATAATATTTAAATAGAGAAATAGATATTGACTGCTGTAATTTTTATAGATGAGTAAAACTGGTAATGGAGCCCAAAATCCATTCCAGCTGACTAGTTTTTATTCGTTTTATGATTGAGCTAAATGTGATATACTCTCTCTCAAACCTAAATTCCCAATAAAAGTGTGAAAAATATATTAAGAAAAACAAAATATGATTCACTATTTCAGTTTTCCTGCTCGTTATAAGTATGGACTCTTGATTAATCTTTTATTTATAGTATTGAAGTTCATATTAATATTAGGGCCATTCGCTGAAAATATTCCAATGGAGCATTGGATGAGAGAATTATTGTAAAATAGAGGATCTTACAACTCAAATCACCAGACTTGTGGAATAATCTAACTCTTTAGTGGGAACTAATATTCTACTCTTTTAACAGTTGTGATTCAAGCAAACTACAGATAAAATATACATTAAAGTTTCTAAAATCTGGTTCAGTTCAAATCAGAAATTAGAGGGTTTTAGAAAAGCAATTACAATATTATTTATTACTTTCATCATTATTATTTTTCAATAACTTATACGACCAAATTACAATAATTTAGTTAAATTTAAATTACAGAGAACAAATATTTTTATTAATTATTTATGTTTTAGTTCAAGAAATATAAATAAATTTATTAGAAAAAAAGTTCAGATGGAGAAAAGCTTATACACTGTAATTTAGTCATAAATGTTGCCCCCACTTGTACTTTTTATTAAGTGCTCCCAGTGTTATTCCAAGGTTTAACAAACAGATTCACTCACACATAAATTACAATTTTTTTTTTTTTAAATGCAATCTTCCTAAATTACTTAACACTAGATGATGGGAAAAAATTAATTTAGTCTTAAATCTTGTCCCACTTGTACTTTTCTATTAAGTGCTCCTAGTGTGTTATTCCCAAGTTTTAACCCTTTATAGGGCAAGGGTGCATGGCCTCATCCCCTACTCAAACCACTCATTCAAACTCAGACTGAGCTGGGGAAGGGGGTTTCTTGGTATCAAACGACAGAAAATTCAAGAATAATTCCTTGTTTCCTCCTGAAATCAACCGGAAATCCTTGTAACTATTCTAGGAGCAGTCCTCTTAATCCAAGTTTGAATGAGAATGGGACGAGACCATGCTAGCAGCACTTGCCCTATAAAGGGTTAACACACAAATTACATTTTTTATTTTATGTGATCTTCCTAAAATAATCAACACTGGATGATGAGAAAAATGTAGGTCCATGTAGTACAAACTTAAAAAAACTAATATAAGTTTCCAGTAGAATTACAAAATTTCATAACTAGGATGACATAACACTCATAATAAACATATTAGGAATAATTAAATTAGCAAAATTGCACAAAACCATCCATTTTGGAATGAAGTCTTCTTCCAATATCCAAATAAATAATTAGATTTCTGTGTGGCCATCATGTTAACATGTATGCCTGAAATCCTCTAAATTAATAGGACCACCAGTCTATGTAGTCTATGTCTATGTTCTCATGTGTTTAGTATTTTTCAATGCTTATTCCAAGCCCAACATTTTGTGCTGTTTTGGTGAACTAATAGACTGAGCTCTTTCTATAAATGGTAAATGGTTCCTGTACATCCTTAACTATCTTAGGTTCATGAGTTTCTTTATTAATATAAACCATTCTTCCAGCTCTTTGCTTCTTTTTATTATATTTATTGTTAATGTTGAACATTTTTAGCGAAGTATTATAGCTTCTTTGGCCACCTGTCATTTACCATCACACCAAAAGCTCTTTATCATTATATTAAGCTGCTTATCATTATATTAAGCATAATGCACTATATCACTAATCAAATATTAGCAAATTTTCTTTAAGAGAAATCGGCTATTGTGGTTCAACAATTTTCAAAAATAAAATCAGTCCAAGGTATTGGGTGGAAAATTTAAAATACCTGTTATTATTATTCAGATCGAAAAATGTTAGAGAACCAATCATGTTAAACTATTGATGCTCTACAAATATTGTTCTATACAATTTCTCGCAACTCATATATTAAGCAAGTTATTTCATGTTTTCAGTCTTCATTAAACCCTCACTTCTACTTAAAGGATTCTGACTTAGAAATAGAGATCATGATGAGGTGAGAATGAGATCACCAGTGTGTGGGAAATCTGCTTGGCTTATGCAGCCTTTATATGGCTGCTTTATAAATTCACCTATAAACGTATCCATTCCAAAAAAAAAAAAATGGTTTTGTCTCAATGGCTGTCTTTCTCATGTTCCTTTATTAATTTTCTTATAAGAGAATTTAGTTATAATGATGTCATAACCTAAAATCAGACAAACTCTCCAATTTGAAACGTACTATAATTAGCACATTCATGTATGCTGTTTTCTAGTAATTGGTATGGGTTAGAAATATAGAGGGCTTTCTATCTATTGTTCCTCAAAATGGGATTGGAAAACCAGGTCTATAAGACTTTACCTGCACCTTAAATCATCTGAACTTAAACATGGAATGAATGCAGCATCCTGTCTGTTCTATCTTGAAGCTATTAATTTTTTATTAAAAAATAAATTCAATGGAATGAGTGACTTATAAACTATCTATCCTTACCATACTAACTCATTAAACATGACAGCACATGAGACATTTAGAGTACCTTTGCAGGTTCTGTCAGATACAATATAAATTACAGATAAGAAAAAACAAGTAACTTTTTAAATCTTTAATTATAAACTTGTGTGTGTGTGTGTAAAGTTTAGAGATCACAATTTTGGTTCTACTGATATCAAATTTGATATTTAAATGTTTTATGAAAAATTAAAGATCAAGTTCTTTAACAGCTGAAATCGGACCAGTGGGAGGGGAGATTTAGAGGGCAAGTATTTTGAAAATTAATTAAACTTGATTAATAACCAAGAGATAATTGCATTTTGAACCGCGGTATTTGAAGCTTAAATACCAAATACTGTTTTCATTGAACTTTTACTATGTGAGATACATGGAAATATGTAGTGTGATGACGGCATTACTAAAGATTTTGCAGTCTCGACTCTACTAACGATCATATACATTAATGGCTGAATAAAGAGTATAGGCAGTTCTTACTATATCGCACCACTCAAACCAACTGATATATATTATAACATATTGTTGATGTATCCCGGGCATTTATTTTCACTCAATATGTGATTTTATTTTTAATAACACCATTTTTATATTAATTTTGTCATATAATATTTATATTTTCAAATTTCCTGACTTTTGTAGATAAGTTGTCAATACCACGTAATACCAGTGAAAGATTATACCTGTTGGCAATTATTCATATATAATCATATTTAATCTATACTTTTCTCTTTAAAAACACTTACATGTAATTATTTTATTTATGTGAAACAAGAATAAAGAAACTTTATTCATTTGTTAATTACTGAAACTCACTAAATGTTTAAAATATTTTTTACCCCGAAAATAATCACATCAATCTATCTACTTACATATGTGTGTGTTTGTGTACCAGAACAGCTATGAAACTATTCAATTCCATAATTTGACTAATATAGCAATAATATTTAAGAAATATAGTTCATCTATCATAGAAATTCTTCCTTATTAAAGGAATATTATTTGTTTAACAAGAATCATAATACACACCTTGTGAATTTGGTTCTGGTAAGTTTTCTCGAGGTACTAGATGCATTACAGTTGTTCTCCCAAAAGGAAGGCCAAGCGCACCAAGGGTAACATTGCTATGAAGAAACCTTCCCTGATAGATAAGACGCAAAATTTCAGCTCTGGCAACTGCTTCCTCGGCCCAATCTGGAATATGTGAAATAAATCAAATAATATAATATAATATATGTATATATGTATATATATATATATATATATATATATATATATATATATATATACAGTGTAGAAAAATAAATATATACATATTAATGCTAAGCATTGATAATTTAACTTAAGTTTTGATTAATATTTAGGGTTTTGCCATTTTTTTACAGTTTGATATTAGTATATACTGTTTCAATTCATTCCTTGTTTTCTTGTGTAGTGTAAAGTATAACCTCTTTTCTAGAACATCTATCCCAACTTATGAGGGTGGTATCATTTTATTTTGGTTAAATTTTTATTTTTTACTATTTAATAATGAACACTATGAAATAAGCAATGAACAATTATAATTGGCTCCTTTGCATTTCTCCTAAAATGAACTAGCAAAATGGTGATATACTATTATCTTATTTCCTTCCTAATTATCGTTCCTGGTAATTTATGATCCCATTGAAGTTATTGTTTGTTTCACTGCTTGCTTACTCACCACTATCTTTCACAGAAATTTATGTCATAACTATCCCTGTTATCCTGTTAGTTCTCAGCCAGTCTTGATTTTTCGAACTGATAACTTCTCAAATGAACCCAAGAAAATTTCCTATACTGAAAGAAAAGGAATTAAAATTTATTAATTACCTAAAGGAAACCAAGTGCTCAGGGACATAATTTTATGAGCACTTTTAAAGGTTTAAAGAATAGTGAATTCATGGCATGTAATTTTGTTTTTCCTTTTTGACATTTTAAAGAACTATCCACAATATAAACCAGCGATTGTCCATGGGTAATTATAAACATTAGTTAGAAAAGATAACATAGCATAGCAATGTGTTACTTGAACCCAAAACAAATAAGGGTTTAGCATTGTTAGTCTCAATATAAATTACTTTTAAATTCAATGTTAAATAACATTTTAATTCAGATAATTAAAAACTTAATTTCAGAATCTATATAATCATTACCGAAACCACATATATGTGATTTTCCTTTTTTCATTAAATGCAAATTCCAATAATTTTAAGTATGTTGATGTTGCAGGCTTTGCCTTCATTTTATTTATGTATGAAAATTTATAGAAGAAGAAAAACACTTTATTACAGAATTAAGTGTGGCAGCTCACCGATGGTGAGTTACTGACTACACACCTAAATCATTAATCACTTGGCATTAAAAATAAAAAAATAAATAAAAGTAAATATTAATTAAACTTAAGAAACTCCACAAAATTAATAAAAAAAATTGTATCAGCATAAGGTTTTAAAAATATTGGCTTGAAATATACAAGTAGATTTTTGGGTTCCTCGTAACCCTGAGTTAAGGTAGTTCCACAGGTAAAATGCAAAATGTAATGGATGATTAAAGACTATGCTCCAAAAGATAAGTTTATCATCAATAATACCGGGATTGCCCCACCATCCTTCATCGCCAACATCCATGCCATGTTGCTTACAACATGTCCTTAAAACAACAACAAAAATTCTGAAGCAATAAGTTCACTATAATTTAAACATTAAATTGGTTTAAAATATCTGGTATTTCTGTAAGTTTTCCAGAGAATAAACTTCATAGACTTTGATTATTCATTATAGAACTGGGTTTAATCAAAATGTTGAAAAGAAACAGTATTACATGAAACTTCTACTTAATTAAAATATTCATTTTATTTTAAGTAGAAACAGGATTAAGAATTTAAATTTATTTTCAATGAAACATAAATCTAAATCCACTAAATAAATATGTCTAGGAAGACTTTTGAAGAAACTACATTAATAAATTAGTAACATTTTTTTTACTTCAGTCTACAATTTGCTTAAATGCCTGGATTAATTTGTTAACAACCACTATGTTGAAACATCTTTATTTAACTGATAAATCTGAGTTATGAGTATATGCATTTATATTTTAAGCAAAAGAGCACCCAGAAACTGACTTATTTGCAAATAAATTTCTTTCCATTTTTAGCTACTTCAGCTACTAACAATGGAGAATCCGCCATCGTGAAGAATAGTTACATGCTCTTTATAATGTATTAGATATACTCGTAATTTTAAATTTCTCCAGTAGTTTCCATAAGTTTACTCATTTACCCTTACATCTTTACAATACAAAATTAAAATATTTCTACTGTCTTCCACAGGATTTTAAAATGTCTTAAAAAATCTTAACATCTTATTTCAGAAGGTCATTTTCTGGAACTTCAAAAATATTTGTAAGCCTCATACCCATGTTTGGAATTAGTAAAGAGATAAAACCCATATCTTGTTTCATTTATTATTTTACACATCATGCATTCAAAAAAATTTTTAGATTTAACTTCTTATATAGATATAATTGTCACCACCACTAAATCTTTCATTTCAATTATGTTAATTTGTTCTAAGTTATAATATTTAATCCATTAGAGTAGAATTGAAAAAAAAAAAAATTGTTTTCCAGTTTTTTCTGCATAAACCTTCTATTTGGACTATATTTGGAAGTGCCATAGTTCAATACATTTTGAAATTATTTATTGACAACCAGTCAGGATCTAGAGAGTATTGTAGGCATTCATGGAGCCTCCTGAACCGGTCAATTCTTACAAGGACTCACAGAGGGTCAAGTTATCATATGGTCTCTATACAAGCCATAGAGTGCTATGCGGTTAAAATACATTAGAGTTGTCATCACAGCACTTACTAGTTTGTTAGAAATCATATCATTACACAATACTACTACAGACTAAAACTGAACAACAAATTTGATTCAACAAAAAATTTGGAATTAAAATTAAATGGAGGAAAGAAAATGTATGATAAAATAAGAGAATGGAATGTACTATCATATTTTCTTACCTTCTGGCCAGTTATCAAAAACAAACTGGGCGATTTCACCTGCTGAATCATTTGCATTGAATAGAAATTCCTCAGTTTTGCCACTAACAAGAATCAATCGAAGGTTTATCTGAAGAAAGAAAAAAAAATCTATAATTAAGTTATAGTAAATATTATTTATTTATAAAATAGTTTTGGAAATTAATTGGTGACATGTTCCTTTGCAGATAATAACTTCATCGGATTTTCATCAATTTATATATTACTCTCCATGATCGACACCTAGTAATCTATAACAATTGGTTTTGGGCCCAAGAAGATATTTTTTAGGGACATAAAATTATGGAGCAGGAATATATGAGATAATGAAAAAAATACTTATCAATTCTTAGGGCCTATTGTCTTCCACGAGGGCCCATATAGTCCATGTATTTTACTCTGCTATATCTTTAAAATGAGTAAAGGTAACTACATAAAATTTGGCATCAATGTATACTTTGTAATAGATAATTTTTACTTATAGTCACTCCTACAAAATCCCTCTTTCTCTTCATTTGAGGGCCTAAATAGGGAGAGGGATGTGGAAAATTGTTGTTAAAGTGTTCTATAATATATCATTAGAAAACTGTAATTGAATACTCTCTATAAATATCAATATATGGAGCGTTAAACTCTAAAACTGTGGATAAATGGACAATCTAAATTGACTTTATTCTGCCCCCCCCCTGCTCCAATTCGGATCCTACTGGTATAATTTTTTTGAAATATCTCACAGTTATATTATTTATACCTTGTATTATATAAGTAAGGGGGTCAGGTTAGCCATGTGAGTTAAAGCATTGGCCCTAATCTCAAGAGGTAAACGTAGAGTGGCGAATTCGATTCCCACCTGTGCAATAGGAATTTATTTAGTGATAAACTCATTAAATATAATCCTTAGTCCCACCCTGGCTATGAAAGGTAACCTGTAGATAACCCATCCCAATTAGGTATAGTAGTAAAAAGGGACATTAATAAATAATAATAATTATATAAGTTATTTATAATAACTTTACATATATGTAGTTGTATTTACAGGGTAGAGCTGGTAGTTGTAGATAGTAATTCTCATTTCCATGGGAATGAGCAAAGAATGATTGAAATAACCAAATGAAGAGTATATTTGGGCTAAGAAATTAGGTAATTACAAAATTTGGAACTGCTTATATGTTTACAAAATAAATTATAAGATGGCTTTGATTTATATTATTTCAAAATCTGAAAGAAAGAAAACAACTCGGGAGAATGAACCTATGATAATATTCAATTAAATGGCGGAAACCTCAAATTTAAGTAATATATATTGGTTGGAAAATGAATCATTCAGTTTGAGATACGCATTCTTAATATTAGCCCTCCCCCCCCCCCAAAAAAAAAAAAAAATAAATGAGTAGTAGATTAACTAAATAACAATAAATGGTATAATATAGAAGAGTACTACAATTGGCACAATTAGAATATTATAATCAATATACACTCAACCGCAAAAAAAAACCGGACACTTCATTTTTGTCGTATTAAAAGCTAATTTTCAGCAATTTTCTTTATGCGGGTATTCTAGTTATTACAGAGAATTTAGAGTCTAAGTCCATTGAACTAATCCCTTCAGGATTAGTAAACAATTAGATAAAACTCAGATTAGATTTATTTGTCGTGAAGTTGATCTATTCTAAACTTAAGTAGGTTTTCGCACATTTAAACATCTTTAATTATTAACCAAGCATTTTCTTTAATAAATGTGTTATTTTTATTTCGGTCCAGAATAATGGGTCTTTCAAACTTAGATGGAAGGCCGGAGCTTACGTTACATTGCCGAAACGCTTGGGGTAGCGAAGTCTACCATTCACTGTAATAAAAATGAAGAATAATTTTTTTTTTTAAATGTGTTAATTTATCTTTTTATTTTTTTTTATTTTGTATTTTTGTGTAAATAATCAATAAAAATTATTCACTTTTGGCAGATTTTGTTTAAATAACCTATAGATTAACCAATTATTTTAATTAAAAAAATTAATATACATATATATTAAGTATTTAACAAAAAAATAAGACTAAATCTAAGTGTCCGGTTTTTTTTGCGGTTGAGTGTACTTGCATCACTATATTAAAAAATTCTATGCTTTGAAAATAGAAATAATTTACTTTAACCAAATTAGTTAAATAATCTCTAATAATTTAATTGCTTTATTAGTGTAGCAAAAATAAGTTATTTTTAAGTTTATCATTGAATTATATATTGATCTAGTAATGTGAAATTGAGTATAATTTTTAAGTGAAATAAAGGCTGACTAACAATCTGTAGCAGCTTTTGAAGTTATCACCATTTAACCAAACTGAACACAGCTCATTTAATCTGATTTTAGAAAAATTATAATAATATGAATTGGTTTCAAAGTCTCTTCAAAATAATTTGAATTAATGCTCAGTACTCATTAATTATTGTGAAAAATTACAAAAAAACAGTAACTGCTTTCAAAATTTTATTTTTTCACACCAAATAATTATTTTTAAAAGTATTCCATCAATCTGTCCTGTAAATTAATCACAAAAATTGTAATGCCATAATTTTTCAAATATAGCTTCAGAATAAAAGCTATTCATACTGTGAACAAAGGATATACGTTAAATAATAATCTTTCATATTCTGAGTTGGTATCCTCAGTAATAATAATCTTTTCTATTATAATAATCTTTCAATCATTGTTCAACATTGGAAATTTTTCAAGTAGTTGGGCTAGAAGAAGTTGACAATAGCATATCCAGCTAAGTTACGTACATGAGAGGAAACAAAAATATAATATGTTGAGGATATGAGGATATATATAGCAACCACAGACACAATGCTCTTTTAGGCCAGACAGAATATCAAAATCTTTCATATCAGAATTGTCGATATTGTGTAAGTAACTACAGCAAATGCCAAGTAAATTACTACATTTTGGATTATTATTTCAGAATGGAGGCTTTATGTCATCCTTAACATGTTATTAAAATGTTAAAAGCTTATTGTAATGTTTTTTTGCTAAAGTTTTTACTATCGATAAAATGTTATTTAAACCCCCCTCCCCCCAGTATCCTAAAGGGCTAATAATAATTCCCTAGCTAGCGAGGGAGGATTAAAAATTTTATTTATTGAGTTCATCACTAAATAATTGTCTATTGCCCAGATGAAAATCAAAATGCACTTGGTTTACCAAGTGCATTAAGAGTAATGTTTTAACTCGCATGGCCAAACTGAGCCAATTTACTATTGATAAACCTAGTCTATGTGTATGCTACATACTAGACAAATTTTTATAATCTGAAATGTAAAGTGAATTCTGGGTTTAAAGAATGTTGATTTGACATGGAATGACCAGCATACTAAAATTGTCTGTAAACGCGAAATTTAGGAACTTTATTGACGAACTTATATCCTTTCCAGTATTGTCTACTCAAGGTAATTAAAGAGCTACTAGCAAAGATAAATAACAATGAGAAATTAAGAATGGTACGATTAATATCGATAACAACATTATGACCTCATATCATAGTACTGAAACTGTGTGTGTCAAACCTTGAGCCTTCATGGACTACTAGGCTCAACTATTATTACTCATACAACTTAGAATTGTAAATGCAGAGCAGATTCAGCATTATTGACAATGCCCTGATTTATGATTTGTCAAAGTAATGTGACTGAGCATTGTAAATGTAGGTCGAAGTTAATCAAAATATTTAAATTACAAATTTTTCAAAAAGCCATTGACAATGCACTCATTTTTTGGTTTGCACAATTATTATGACAGAGCACTGTAAACATTGAACAATGCTACCTGAGCGATGTACATATACTAAAATTTAACAAAGTCTCAAGTACTAATAGAAAGCTCATATTTCAATTGGCTGATTTAATTTACTGATTGTTGTTCAAATGCTAATTTAAACACAAAATAAAAATAATGCCATCAATTAACATGCAGCTCTCAAGTATTCTTAGTTTTGATTATGTAAAATGACTGAGATTTGCCAAAATAATAGAATTTTAATTTCAACACGAAAATACCATGGTTACAGAACTTTTTGAAAGCATTACCATTATCAACAATGGTTACTACAATACTTTCTTTGAAATAAAAAAAAAAAATAAAAAAAAAAAAAAAGGAGATAGAAAAAAGAAAATATATATATCAGAACCAGAATTAGTTTGAAACTAAAGGTCTCCTAACTCCTAATCAAGTATCAAATGCACCAAATGATATTGCCAGATGACTTGAAACAAGAAATAAAAGGCAAAACAAAAACATCAGATTTGCAGTTGCAGGAAAACATCTACATACATGTCATAAAAGCAAAATATTTATTTGTAAATTCTTATTGTTATCATTAGGAAACCTGTGCACATTAAAGTATTGTCAAGATATTAATAAAGAAATTATATACACTTTTATTTGCGCTATAACATCTATTAACTATTTCCTTTTAATAATAAATCTAAAACAAATCCACAGATTTAAGGGAGATACAGCACTCAATTTGATATGTTTTGTAATCGAACAACCTTAAAACTAAAAAGTAGAGCAACCAGAACACGAATAGATTTATATATAGTATTTAACTTGTAAATAAAACAATAACATGACAGTTGCTCAATGGAAAATATCATTTACCCAGAAATGTTTAAATTAAGGAAAACATGGTAACAATAATTCGATGTCTCAAAACAAACAAAATGAAAGTTTAAGTTTTGCCACTAAACTGTCATTAGATTCAATCGGTTAATTTATTTAAAGATTTTAAGTGAATTGAAAAAAAAGAAAGAAAAAGATTAACACATAATTTGGATTAAGCCTTAAAGTTTTGATTCCAAATGAGGTATCATCCATATGACAGATAATCTTCACAACCCATCTTATTAGGTATAAAAAGTGTCTCATTATTTCACGATATGAAAAATATAATAGAAAACCTAAAAATAAATCATTGCATGCAGAACAAAATAAATACAGATATTGCAGTCTTCTAGTCGATTAGGGGTAGAAGATCAAAAACAAAATATTCTAGTTTGCATACAGTCTAAAACATCTGAGAGTTACGTATATTTATTCGACCGTGTAATGATTTACATAAAGTAAACGAAAGGATTGCAACAGCAATACCCAACCACTAAAACATTTAGTAAGCCATACTTCAGTATCTATAATTCGAATACAAAATTAACATTTATACAATTAAGTTTATGAAACTTTTAAACATCAGAACAAGGAATGTATTTGAAATTTAAGATGAACTATCAGTTACCAATAAATAATCAATTATCCACTTTTGTGCAATACAATTCGAAACCTGTATTAGTTTTTATACAAATAGCTGAATTAAATAAGCATAAGTAAAGTTTTGTAAAATACAATTTATTATTGACTGGAAGGAAACAAAATATTGACAATGTCAATTAATTTGCTCGAATAAAATGCAAAAATTTATAAAGAATCATATTTAATAGCAAACATTCACATGCAAAACTATAAACATCAAGTTCTTATTACATTATTAATGACACTGGTCAACATTATGAGAGGGATAAACCAAAATTAAAAAAAAAAAAAAACAACAAAAATAGATATAAATAAAATTACCTTATCTGCTGGTATGGGCCGGATCATTATTTCAGTATAATGTTCAGAAAACTATGAAATTACAAAAATATATATCACGAAGAAACAGAGGAAACAAAATTTTGATAATTGAGAAATTTCCCCCGATTCACCATTATAAACAGCAGTATCCTAGTGGCATCCCAACATACAGGTGAAGAAACAGCTAGGCCACGGTAGATATAACGATATTATAAACTGAATGAAGCACAATTTGACTTTCAAAACATATTCTTGAGAATTCTAAGAGCGGTGAGAATAAACACACAAAGATGGCGGCGACAACTGGGCTAAATGTGTCAAAGGATATGGGAGGTGTCAAAGACTGCGCATGCCCCCCCTCCCCAACTCCAAAGTACATACAGCCCGCACCTACTCTTACTATCTCTCTGCAAAAGTCCGTCACGCAGCGGCTGCGGAAACTAAGCACATTTCCCTCGTGATGTTTAACAATAGATAAATCTACATACTGCTAACACAATAGCACCGTCAATATCAAATGAATAAACATGATATATCAGCTTATTATTAATATGACTCTAGTAGGAGTGGACGTTTACTGAAAGCGTAAAACTATAATTTCCAAATATCTCGGTTAATACTCATTATACGGAAAATATGTATAGAACAATATTTATAGGCAATTGAATTTTAAATAGGATTGTTTCTATACATTTCTTCGATCCGACGTATAGTAACAGAGATATTTTGAATTTTCGAAAATCCTCCCCCTAAACCACCCCTACCCTGGTCCGATTTCAACCGTTAACGAACTTGAACTTTCTTTTTACATAAAACGACTAAATATCGAGTTTGGTAACGATTGAACAATAATTGCGACCGCTATATATATATATATATATATATAATAGTGTTGATGTTTTCGACAAGGTTATATTTATATATGGTGTTGTTATTAAAAAATAGTTTTTCACCAACGTTGACCAAAACTCCAAAAAGAATAACAACACCATATATATATATATATATATATATATATATATATACATACATACAGTTTTAAAAGGACCTAATTTTCGTCATCTCCTATGTAGGATCGATGGACATTTGAAGAAAAATTTCGAAAATCGCGTCATGAGTTCCAATGACACACTACTCATCTTTATTTAAAGAAAAAAAAAAAAAAAAAAAAAAAAACAATCCATGATTATTGGTAGAAGTCGGCGGTCAATAAAATCTTAATTTATGACGTCATTACACAAACTATTGGCATGCACGTCACATAATAAAGGTCCGTTGAAAACAATATCTGGCATTTATGCTTGGAATAAGGCGTTTCATGATATATTCTCTTATTTTTAAAGTGCAATGACTAATAGTGGGGGTTCATTGAAGGCTGAAATCTACAAAATGTCAATATCAATAATATTGAAGGTAGAGAAAACATGTATATAACAACATCGCATTTTCAATAATATTGGTTCTATACAATTTTTCGATACTACGTACAAGAATGGAGATATTTTAAGTGAATATTAAGTGAGATATTTGTGCTTTCTTCTTTTCAGATTTCACTGTACTTCCATTTTCATGGAATTTTTACTTAGATATAGAGAATTTATTGTGAGATGAGATCAGTATCTTTTCATACCGGAAAGTAGGAAATCTGCTTAGTTTAGCCCCTACGTGGCAGTCTTTTAGCAGGTCTCCTCTAAGAGATTTTCGAAAAATTTCCACAAATCCTGAGTTGGTATTTTGACTGGCGGAAGTGGCTTCTAATGTAGGTAGATGAAAGAAATTGCTACGCTCCCACTGTAACAATTTATTAAAACGATACAGTGCATCATCATCAGTGCCCTGTTGACACACAAAATCAATAATTACTTATCTCTATTTAATTTTTTTTAGGTAAAGGGTAAAACAAAAATGTTTTAATAGAGATAAGTATTTATTGTTTTTGTGTGTTAACAGGGCACTGATGATGATGCACTGCATCGAAAGCGCTCTGTCGTTTTAATAAATTGTTACAGTAGAAGCGTAGCCATTTCTTTCATCTGCCTACATTAGAAGTCACTTCCACCTGCCAAAATACCTTGGATAAAAGTCCGCCAATCAGGGCAAAACTAAGCAGATTTCCCACTTTCCGGTATGAAAAGATACTGATCTCATCTCACAAAATATTCTCACTATCTAACAAGGGGAGTGCACGGGCCTTTCCCCAACCGATTTGAACGAAAAAGTTTTAGCGTTTAGTACCTACTGAAAAACCAATTCTGTTAAAGCGAGAGAACGCACTTCCCAATTGTTCGTGTAAAAAAAATTGTTAAAGTTTGCCATAAAGTCTTGAGTGGTTCCCAAGACAACTTAAACGAGTCCCCCGTGGGCCAGGGGTAGCGCTTTCCTCTTGTAACCGGAAACTTAAGATCGAAACTCGCCGAGAGCTGCTATTTTTTTTTTCTTCTAGGGCGCTTATTTAATATTAATAAATAAATAAAAAGTTTTTTTTAATTTTTAGCGTGTTTCATATATTTAAAGAAAATTCGAATGCATTCTGTTTAAAAGATAGTACATCAAAAATGTTGAATAATATTTGTTTAACTCTGCTGTTATAACTGTTATAACATTTCGTGTACCACAGGTATTTAGGAAAAATTCTTTTGGGCTTGCTTTTGATCCACTGGAGTAAGTAATTTGTTGTTGTGAATTACTGAGCTAATTTCCAATAGTTATTTTTGTCGTAATTTTTCACGCCTATTTAGTAATGGGTTCAATAAACTATCATAGCTGATACACCATGCCTAATTCTTCTTAGGAAATCTGCTACATACTCGAAATATAAAAAAGAAGTATTTCATCGAAGAGTAATCCGGAGAACGTATTCATAACATTTCAGGATTGAAAAGGTACCACAGGCTTAATGAGGTATACATTTCTAGGAAATAATCAGCAGATTTAGAAACAGAGCGAAAAGGTCAATACTATACCGCTTGAAAGGAATGAACAAACAAATTTGCTGCAGAAGAAAGTAATATTTAATATTTGGAATTTTTCAGTCTACCTGATATTCGCACTTCTTCATTGAGATATCCTTTAACAGAATTTTAACGGCGCTCTTCCAAATTGATAATTAAGACCATCAATTTGGAAGGGAAGGGTACCGTAGGATTTAACTTTTAATTGTTTTGCCATATGTTTGTATTTCTTAATTAATTTAGCACTATTATATAACCATTAAATTGTAATTCCAGGCAAAATCTTTTATTTTAGTGTACATAATAGCATGTCTATTTCTTCTGACTGGAAAATGTCTACATCTCTTTAATTTACAGTGTGGAAAAAGTATTTGTATACCCCGTTTTTTCTTTAAAAAATAAATTGAAAACCTTTCATTTGAGTTTACCCAATAAAAAGTATAATTGTATGATAAAACTTGTTAAATTGCACATCGAAGTAAACATTCAATTGAAAGCTTTGATCTTAATAAAAAAAATATTTTAAAATAACATAAACACCAAGAAAAAAGTATTTGCTCACTTTGTTTGTTTGTATAGAAGTACAAAGGTCTGTTTGTTTACTTGTTGTGTTTTAGTTCCTAGAGTACAATCCTGTTCTTTTTTTGTCAATATTCTAAAATATTTCAAGAATTTAAGATCTGCACATTTTTAACTTCTTAATAATGTCAAAAATAAGTGAACTGAGTGCTGCATTTTGTGAAAAAGTGATTTTATTGTGCAACTAACAAAAATCGTGTCATGAAATATAGGATTTCTTGGGTTTTCATTTTTCTAAAGTAGGATAGATAATTATGAGATTTGAAGAATGAGGTTCATCTGCAAATAATCGAAGCAAAGGTTGTCCGAGAATACTAATTGGAAGAATGGAAATAAAAATTAAAACTCTTAAACATCCATGTGTAAGTGCAGGAGGCCTAGCTAATATAGTCGAATAAACTTCTGGGGTATATGTCAGCACGAAAACTGTAAGGAATGTTTTGAATTCTAAAGGTTTTTATGGCAGGGTCTCTAGAAAAAAACAACCTTATATTAATGACTCCAATCGCAAAAAAATACTTTCTTTTGCTGGTGAAGAGATTAACAAGCCCATCAGTTTTGGGGGAAATGTGATGTTCTTTGATGAGAATAAGTTTAATTTGTTTGGATCTGACGGGCGAAAGCCAATTTGACGTAGGAGAAATGAGGAACCCAAAAAGCAAAATGTTAGGTTACTGTGAAACATGGGGGTGGCAATGCAATTTTTTTGGAGATACTTAGCTTATAATGGAGATAGAAATCTTGTAGCTATTGAAGGGATTTTAAATGCCGAAGGTTATATGAGAATTTTGCGGGGTAACCACTTAGTAATTGGAGCTAAATTGGGAATTCAGCATCAGTTTATATTCCACAAGGGCAATAATCCGACACATAAAGACAATGAAACTAAAGAAATACAGCCAATAAAACTAAAGAAGGGTTAATATTTAATGTTCGTCAACAACTGCACACTCCTCCACAGTCACCATACTTAAATATAATTGAAAATTTATGACACGTGTTAGACACCACATAATGTTCCGAAACACCACATAACTGGAAGTCACCACCTCAAGAATCCGTATGAGAATGGGAACCAATCAATTCAGATATAATTAAAAACCTTGTACACTCCTGCCGAGACGTTTACAAGCGGCAATTAACGTTAAAAGACTATATACAAAATATTTAATTATAAAAAAATGAAGAGAAAGTGTAATGTGCCAATACTCTTTTCCCGGAATTTTTGTAAGATTTAAGTTTATTTTACTAAGGAAGACGTTTTTCATTTGAATTATATATGTATTAATTTTGTTTTAAATATACTTCTCATTTATTGCGTTATACAATACCGTACGTTTTTGTATTACCTAAATTCATAATTTAATAATAATAATAATAATAAAAAAATACTTTTTCCTCCCCAGTATTTTAATTCAATTATCCTTTATTTCTGTTGAAACATTCATGGAGTACTAATTTCCCAATAGATAAAGTACTTATACGCTTTCGAAATCTTTTGATTTTCTTGTTGTACATTCTAATGTGAAATAGAAATTCATTTGACTATCTTAAGGGTTACTGTTTTTCCCATTAAAATAAAATTAATTTCCTATTAAAAGGAGAATTATTTTATTATTAAAAGGAGAATTAATTTCCTGTTAAAAGGAGAATTAATTTCCATTAATTACCTATTAAAAAGAAAATTAGTGTCCTATTATGAAGAAAATTAATTTCCTATTTAAAAGAAAATTAATTTCCTATTAAAAAGAAAATTAATGTCCTATTAAAAAGAAAATTAATTTCCTATTAAAAAAAAAATAATTTCCTATTAAAAAGAAAATTAATGTCCTATTAAAAAGAAAATTAATTTCCTATTAGAAAGAAAACATTGAAAATTCATTCATTGTTTTCTAGGAAAATGTATTCCTGTAGCCCTGATATTTATTAGGAATCTTTCTTTTAAAATATAGTATTTGATAAACCGTACTTAGATATTATAGTTCAGTTTTATTTCGTTACACGTATATTTAAAAATATTATTTTTGGTCCATTTATTTTTTATATCAATGTAGTTGATTTTGGTGCATTAGAATTATTTTAACTCTGACGTCTTAAGAGAACTGGACGCTCGCAAACTTGGGGTAGGTTTTACCTTGTTACTGCTTTCTTTGTTTGACAGTTTATAACCGGTATTTATATGTATAGAAAAATTTTCAAGTTAAAAAAGATCTATTTAATTTCATTTGTTTTTCTCTTTTTTTATTTCATACTTTTTCTTGACGGGTTCAAGTGGTTTCGTCATTCCAGTTGTATAACTTCATATGATTTACTTTCCGACTTCAAAAATATTAACAATGTTGCAAGCATTGTTGGCTTCCATTTACTTGTGATTGATAATTGTGTATTATCTGCTTTCCAAAGCAAATACTCTATTCAAAACTGTGGAAAGTGCACCAGAAATTATGTTCGACTTGGCATTGACTATAGAAGCATACTTAATGTTGGACCTGAAGGGGTAAGAAATTCCAATAGGATTTATGTATACTTTTAATACAGAAAATTGTATCTTTCAAAATGCTTATTGAAGGTGTTACCATTTCTTATTTTGGCACTTATTGATTCTGGCAGTCTACCATAAATGAGTAAAGTGTTAAAACAAACAAAAAGTTGGTGATTTTGTGGCTCTCATCTCTATCCTCTGATAATTTCAATTTCATGAGCGACCTTTACTGATTAAGTCTCCCAGTTTAGTAGAAACCAGTGTTTAATAATACTTACTTTTGATGTATAATTTTTAAAGCCTAATACCCTTTTAAAAATCCTAGGATTTGAAAGTACACTGTGGGAACAAGGTTTTTTTTGTCATGACCTTAGTCACATATTGCCTTTTCGGGTTATTCCATATCAAAGCAGATATAGTTAATTGACATTCCGAAATCATTTGATAGAATTTTTTGAGCTCGATGTACATAGATCGTTATAGCACTTACAAAAGATAGTTTTTTTTTTTTTTTTGTGTAGGTTTGTTTAAATGTTAAGGTGGTAAATTAAATATATTTGGATTCTTAGCTAGCAAAACTAAACACTTTCTAACATATTTAATAGTGTTACTAGAACCTCTTTGCAAGTTGTCTAATGTTATTATAATAGCCCCCCTAATGCCATCACATTCTGTGAATAGTTGTGATGATTCCAATTAACATGCTCACCTGGTCTTGAAGTTGATGGCATTAAAGTATATCTGACAGATTCCTAGCAAATCCTTGGGGATGGTGTTTTTTAAAATGTCTTCCTTCATCTTATGGAAATCTTCTTTTTTTTATATATATATAGAGTCTGCTCAAGAGTGGTTTGATAGTTATCTTCTATCATTGCTTAGTGTTTTTGTAGTTTGAAGAAATATTTGTTGCAGGGGACAATTAGAACCAATTTTATTTAATAGCAAATGAAATGTTAAGATGATTCCAATATTGTTTTACTTTCTTTAGAGAAAGTGGAGAGTTAATATTTAAAACGTGGTAAAAGTAACTTTTTTAATCGTTCAATTAAGTATGAGAAGGAAAATTTCATATTTTTTTAATATGATTAATGTATTCTTCTACTGATGGGAAACCAGTATGAAAAAAAATAATTTATTTTATTTTTCATTGTATTCATAAATTCAAGTTTTTTTAAGTAATTTTAATATTCAGTTTTCAAGTTCGAATTTTTATTTATTCATTTAGTTACCTACACTGTAACAAAAAGGAAATGTCTAATTTAAGTACAATTTTATTTTAATTTTTCTATATCATACTCATGGTTTTATTGAGTTTAAATTATAGTTTTTTTACATCAGCTCAGTTGCAAATACTGCTACTATGTTGAAATCAAAAGCAGGGTCATTCTATATTTTGAAATGTAGAACTAAGGAAAATAAAAAGGGTTTTTATGGTTTACTGCATGCAATTCTTCTAGAATATATTATTAACACAAATTCTGAAGTAATCCAAAATATACTGACCTTTTCCTACTCTACACCATTGGATATATTGAAGGTTAAATTCAAATATGATTTATGTAATGAGCTTTTTTAATTTTCAGTTGGTGGAAGCATTCAGTGCCTCTGGTTTTGAAGTGAACATATTACATCATGATAAACCTCCTATACAAGTGGATGATTTCAGTTCTGAGTTTATAGTAGCTTTTATTCTTCGCAAATATTATGTATATGTGCTTCATGTTTTATATCCCAGAGAGGTGAGGCTTTATAATATTCTTATATTTTGATTTATTTCTCTGGGAAGGACCTTCGGTGGACTAACTAATTTAATGAATTTTCAAATTTGTTTCCATGTCTTTGCTTTATTATTTCCTTGTACTCAGTAAAGGAATTATTGCAATCGTAAAAATATTTGGTTTTCAGATTTCAACAGAATTATATGTTTTGACTCCTCCTCTTTCCTTTTCTGTACTCATTTTGGGTTGTTCTGACATGGTGTGTGCCTGTATCTCGCATAACACTAAAACGGTTGGCCTTAGAAATTTCATATTTGAGATTGTTGTAATGTTTAGTTGTACACCTTCTCTTTTGATTGATATCAACTAAGGGGAGGAGGGAAAGTAGAAAATGGAAAATTTTGCTGTATGTATTAGAGATTCAAAAATTTGTATAGGTCTTTTTGGTTATAATAGAAAGATCTATGTTCTGTGGCATTTTTCGATCTGATGAATTGGAATGGAAATATCATAGATCCCCATCAAATTACATAATTTTTAAATTAGTGCTACCAAACATTTCGTTTACTTAATTTAATGTGGCATATAGTGCTCAGATCAGATTTGCTTTTATTTAATCAATACAGCTAATTAAAAAGTTTGATTTATTTCTTTCCCTGCTCTTTTTTCTGTATGTTGGCTTCAAGGTTATTGCTTAAAGAAAGTTATCAACAGCTATTATTAGATTTTAACTGGGTAAATGCATTTGTATTAAATTTTTACTTCCTGGTTATCAAACCCCCTTTTTTTCTTTAAGTAAGTTTATGGTTGTATGCTCAAGAACTTCCCATTATTTATATCTTATATTTATCCTTAAGAAATTACCATCATAAGTAATTTGCAACAATTTTAGGTATATTATGTTTTCTGCTAATGTTTGATAAAGTTATTTTTTCCAAAGCATCTGTGTATATATTTATTTTGTAATTTATTAATTAACTAATTGATCTCTTCTAAGTGAATTTTGGACTATATAATCCTTCAACGTAACAGACTCTTAGGTTAAGAATCTAAAATAACTAAGCTTTTGAACATGTACTCGTACTATGCATCATTTACTAAAGTGAACAATTTTTTCATAAGATCATGGAGTCGCAGTACATACTATTAAATGTAGTAAGCTCTCTCTCTCTTTTTTTCCTGTTATGTTAATTAAAAATATATAAATTATATTACTCTATGTGGTTTGAATTCTTCTAATCCCATCCTTTTAGATATTAGAATTAGATGTAAAATATCATTCAATCACTTCACATCAGGAGTGTATTATGCCTTTCTCAAGTAGAAGAAATGGCATATTTATACCTTTTTTTCCAGTTACTGTCTTTGACCATCCAAATATTTTCAAAAGGTGCCTTTCATTTAAGGCCTTAGTCACTTTTTGGACTGGGACTATATATAGCTTAAAATTTAATAGTTTTATGATTAATATTCACGTGTAGAAATAATGTTGTATTTTTATTTTTTATATACTTGTTAAAGGATAATTCATGGTGGTTTGGAAATCTGTCCAATGAAAAGGAGTGTAATAAGTTCAAAAAAGTATTAATGCAGGACTACGACTGTAACAAAGCAGAATGGCATGAATCATTATTGAATAAGTGAGTTCTGGTTTCTTTGATCTTGTTTTACTACTTCTAAATTCTTTTCTCTCATTTTCTTTTCTCATCTTTCATTCTTTATTTTGAAAATTGCTATTCCTTTATTCAACAGAAAACCCATGCCTATAAATAATTTTCATTTTAAGTAACAATTCTTGTTTTACCTCTCCTCAGTGTTTAGACTTTTATAGAAGTGTAGAAATATTTCCACACAGTATCTAGTCTGTTCTGTGTCGAAAAAATCACTCTTAACTTCAAATATTTGTATGTGTGTGTGTGTATATGTATTTGCATTTACTTTAAACACTTTGAAGCTGTACTATATTTAGTGCAAAAACTTATTATTTCACAGGTTTGCAAAACAATATTTTTCCAATATTTAAAATGGCTGCATGAGATATTTTTACTGAATTATATGTTTTAGAATGCGCTGATTTCAGAATCAATGTCCATTTGTTTCTATCATATAACGGTTTTTTTGCGAATTCAAACACAAAAAAAGTTGGTAAAAGCACTCGTTTATTCAAAATTATCAAACATAATATTTTTTTTACAACCAATGAAACATATAGTAACAATATTATACTTATTCAATTTTTTTATGAAACCTTTTCTTCTTATTCTTGATACTTTTCCGATTTCCATCTTTAGTTTCCCACTTAAGCGTCCAACAGTGATCTTCAAGCCTAGTGACATCCCATCTTCCTTGGTACAGTCCCTCGATATCATAGACATCCTGGTGAAACCGCTCCCTCTGTTCTTCACTGTAAGCTCCCAGGTTTTCAGGAAAATAGTCTATGTGGGAGTGTAAAAAATGGACCTTCAAGCTCATGTTGCAGCTTTGAGTTTCTTATGCTGCTAGCATCCGTTGAACAGTGGTTTCAGGATCCTTAGTATTTCCCAAATTTTTCACAGTACATCCTGATCCTGAATGATACCCAAGCTTCTTTTTCCTTCTGATTCATACTATCCACAAAGAGGTTGTCGGTTAAAAGTTTTCTTATATCAGGACCAATGAAAACTCCCTCTTTCAACTTTGCTTCTAATAGCTTCGGAACTTTTTTACATAGATATTTAAAACAGTCCCCATCCATTTACAGCGATTTTACAAATTATTTCATCAACCCCAATTTTATATGGAGAGGGGCTACAAAACCTTTTTCTGGTGGCTCCAAAGTAGTATTGATAACATTTTTCTCTCCAGGTTTTAAAGTTTCTCGGAGTGGCCAATCACTTTTAGCCCAGTGCTATTCTCTGACTCTACTATCCCTCTAGCATAAGAAGCATGGATATTTAGTATATCCTTCCTGCTGACTCAAAAGCATCGTGAGTATTTTGAAATCCCCACAAACCATCCATTGATGGTCCTGATATTTGATTTTTTCCAGGATAATGTCCAAATCATTATAGTTTTCTTCCATATGCACAGACTGTCCCATTGGAAGCGATGCAAATTTATTTCCATTGTACGATAATATTACTTTAAGACTAGTTTTGGATGAATCAGTGAATAGGTACCATTCAGATGAGTTATACTGTATATCATAGCAATGCATAAGTCCTTCCACATCATTGTGAAAACTAAATTTCTTTCTTTTGAAAAAAACTGGGTGAATTCTTTTTTTCAGTGTCTGTACCTTGAAAATGAGGTGCCAGATGATAAAAGGTTTTTATTTTTTAACTGGAACCTAACAGTTCGCCTGCATCTTTTGAAAGACCTAAATCTCTTACTAAATCATTGAGCTCACTTTGAGAAACTAGTTGAGGCCTTTCATCTTTGTCTAAAGAAAATTCTGAGCTTGACTCACCCTAAGGAGGTAATGTAACTTCGTCCTCCAACTCACTCGGGTATTCATCCAAACTGGAAGGTGGCTGTGGGATAGGTATTTCAGAGCTATAGGGCACTGGGTGTATAGCTGAGTCAAGGTTAGGATAACTTATGCTTCTTTTGTTTTTGAATTGAATCCCTTTACTTCAACTGAACAGAAGTAGGAATCAGTGATATGGTTTTTTCTGCTCACGCCATATCATAGGAATTCCAAATCGAGATGCATTTTTCTTTCATCGTAAACCCCAAACGAAGATCTTCTTCACATCTTCTACAAACCTTATGCGGGGCACATGGTTTATCTTGATCACCAAGCTTTAATTTAAAGTAAGCAAAATAAACTTTCCTTACAAAATCACTTATGTTTCTCTGGTGACTATTGTGTTGTGTATGTTTCTATATATGTGTTGTATATAGTGTACTCACCACAGATATAACAAAAAATAACTTGGAAAAATAACATAACCTCTTTTCGCCATGACTAGACATAAACAACAGCACTGTTCACTTGAATAGCAGTATGTCTACTGAGAGTTTCTCGTCATTTGTCGCAACACGATAAAACTGAACAATAAGATTGTTTGCATTTGCTTCTAGTGCCCAGGAGTTCAAGCCTGCTCAGTCCCACCAGCTAAATTCCCCATTTATCAATTAAAAGCGTTTCAAAGTGAATGAGCACGATCTCTGAACTTCTTAACACAAAATCTACCATACTGTACCCACCCCCAGGAAGTGGTAACAAAGTAATATTAACAAAATAGTTAACATTGCAAATTTTTTAAATTTAATTGTTTTTTTATCAATTATTAAATTAAAAACAAACACCATAGGTTTATTACTAATGAACATAATTACTGCAAAACACATAAAAACCTATGTGATAGAATGTTTTGAATATTTTTTCTTGTTTTGGGGAGCTGAAAATGAATAATAAAATGTTACAAAATTCTTTGCAGTTTTTTAGCCACAGACCTGTGTTTTAAGTCTTAAATCAAATAATTGTTTTATCTGGAATGGGTGCAGTTATTATATCAGGGTTTGTCCAATATATCAAACATAATTTATTAACCAATAATTATTTTTTAACTTTTAGATCATATTAATTTTTATTTATAATATATATATCCTTTGAATTACAGATTTCACTTCACCCAGAAAAGAATTTTACACACGTCGTTACTTCATTTTTTAATTCCAAACAATGAATACAAATTTTTGTTGGAGCTCAAAAGTTCTGTTTTTATTGAATGCAATCTGACAAGAGCCGATTACTTTAGAAGATTATATGGAAAACCTATTACTCCAGAGGACTACAGATTTAAACACAAAGCATGGAAGCTTCTTTCTAAAGCTAAAACTATTCTTGATTCCCTATCTATTAAATTTTGGCTAAGCAGTGGGACTTGTTTAGGTAAGAAAGTTTGCTGATAAGTATTTACTATGTAACAAACATAGAGAATGCTTAAATAAATGAATGCGCCCTAAGATTTCAAAATGTATGTGAATTTTTATGATATTGATTTGCTTTACAAGAATTTACTTACAATTAGTGCATTTCCTGGCAAATTCTTAAAAAAAAAAAAAAATTACTTTCACAAACTTGTATAATTTATTTTCCATTTTAATTCAGGTTTTAAAATTCAAATTTTAAAAGATTATTAAAAATCAGTTATTAAGGTTGTGCCCATCATCCAACTTTTCAAAATTCTAAATGTCTTGATATAAATATAATTATATATAGTTAATAAAGATAAGTTCTACCAAAGAAATATATGCAATAGAAGAAATTAATAGTAATAGAAATATAGAGTTTGAAATAGGACTGAAGAAATTTGAACTTTAAACATAAATTTATTTAGATGTTATTAATTTATTAACTATCATGACTTTTCGGACTAACTGGTGAGTTAGTCTGAATACAAGTTTTTTCTCTTTAAATTAAAGTGCATATTATACTGTTGTTGCTAATTAGGGTGGGTTATCTTACCACCCTATTCTAGTCAGGTTGGGGTTAAGGATTTTATTTAATGAGCTTGCCATTAAATCATTTCTTAAAAAGGAATTGAATCCATGATTTTAAGTTTACTAACTTAAAACCTATGACAATATAAATGACTACCCATAGCTCTCTAATAACAGTTATTGAAAGCAATTATAAAAATTATAGAAGGAAAGTTGTTTATGATAAAAAACATGTTGTAATAAACACAACATATGAGGACTCTAAATAATATTGGCATTAACATAAAATATGTGTTCATCTCACAAGTCTTTTATCAATTAAATCCAAATTCAACAAGTTATTTCGTCAGCTTGCCAGAGGAAGGTACAAACAGTAGCTATTGATCATTTAGTAGAAAGGTTAGCTGTCTTATGTGAAAAATTGCTAGTGAATCACATGTATACTTGATAAAACAAGTTGACCCTGGACTGTCCATACCTTGGGCTTGTTTAGTAATTTATTAAATTAGGACTATATATTTCTTCTGAAATATTCAATGTAATTGTGAATATTGTAAACATGGCAACTATCTCCTAAAAGTTTATACAATATGTAGTAATAGTTGTGAATATTATTAGCAAATAAACGTGACAACTACCTCCTAAAGGTTTATAAAATGTTTTTTTCTTAATGATTAAAATTATCAGCATTAATAAAATTTGATGTGATGGTGCGATCAGACCGCCTCACACATTTGATTACCACTACCTACTACATCAGTGCCCTATACTTGAGAACTCTGAAAATAGACTAGTGATCTAATATTCGTCCATGGCTAATATCATATATACACTTTTTTTTTTGTTTTCTTTTTTCTGAGAGTAATGGTTGGTGTGCACAAATTTTAACCTTTATTGCCATCATAGTTTTAGAAATTTAATTTCCTGATAGTAATAAGTTCATATTACCAATAAAATTTATAATATTACTGGCATTAATTAGCACTTATTTTGATTGATATACTGAAATGTGTTGGCTTCGTGAGAATAATTGTAGCCTTAAAAGTAAAGATAAAATGAAGAAGAATAAATAACTTTAGTTAAAAGTTATTTTCTACATGACTTGTTCTATCCATTTTGTTGTAACTTCAGTAATAATGGAGTAATTTGTTTGTTTTCAAACCTTATAATAGACTTATAATAAGTATGAATAAAACCAAGTCTGAAGCCTTTAGACAGACTATGGAGGCAGGTGGTCTTGTCAGTTTTGTGGAGTTACCCTTTCCTTACGCATTCACATGCCTGGGAGAAATAATAATGGAGACCAATAGTGTGGAGGTGGATATTAAAACCTGTATGCTTGTAAGGACCACATGCTTCTATAACATACAGAAAACTGTTTTTAGTTTGTAGGAAGGCAAAAGTTCAAATTTATGAAATGGTCATCAAGCCAACTGTTATGTATGGGAGTGAAGTGTAGATTCTCACTCTATCTTTTATTAGCATTACAATAGTGTAATTCAGTATAGGAGCCATTACCAAATACTTTTTAAATGTCTACTCATATTTAGTCCTCTCAAATAGAGGGTAAGAGAAATTTTTCAGAAGTGATTATAAGAAATAATCACCTATAAATCTCAAATTTCATTTACTAGTATGACCTACAAACAGACAATGTTGAGGCTATCTGTGTCCTTAGAAGCAGTTGATAAAAAAGTGAGTGTTTACCTAGGCAACATCATCACTGAAGAACAAAACAGCAGACCTGAGATTGGTTGGAAAATAGCATAAGCTATACATAAAATGAATGCTTTAAAAATAAAATGAATGTTTTATGCAATAAACATGTATTATGAATAGTTAAAAATGTTTACTGTGATATTCATTTGTAGCGTCCTCTTTGTTTATTGAAATGAAAAATAATATAAATGTAAATTTACCAGCTCGGCTAAAAAATTACAAAGGAGAAACAAATTGACTAGAATGTTTCTTTTTAAAGTTAACCAGAAAGTTTTTTTTAATCTTAAAAGGCCTCGTGAATTTTGGTCAGTATGACAGGATATTGCCAGTATTAAAGGAATAACTTCTAAAAGACCTGGTGGTTGTTCCAATCGCTAGTGGATCCTAATGGTTGATTAACTATATTTTGTGTTGTAGAAAGGCCCAAAATATCATACCCTATTTGTTGAAACCAGGAGGAGGTAGGGTCTGTGGGGGGATGCCCTCAGCACCAACCTAAAGAGGGTACTGAATCTCAGAAGGGGAATAGTATCTCAGAAATATTTTTGTCCCAAAGCCAGGAGTCCTAGCATTGTGACTATCAAACTCTACGCTTCCAGGTCTGAGTGGGAAATTAAAACATTATGCAGGTCTACAGTAGTTTTGAGAGCTGATTTTAAGTATATTTGGGCTGCTGAATTCAAATATGGTTTTAGTTTTCCCCTATCAGCTCTATTTTTCAAGATAATTTAATTGATATGTCAGTGTTTATGCTATGAAGCATAAATATACTGATATGGATATACTATATTGAAATAAAAACACAGAACTATTAAAGATATATAATTACAAAGCTATTTAACTAAGTCGAACTAAAATAAAACCTTATAGTACAGTTAAACATATATACAATTATTTTTGAGAAAACAAAACACACTGAATATCAAAATAACACATTACTTTACTCAACGCGACAGAAGCTTATTTTGTGTGATTTTCTTGAGTGAACTGTCATACAGTCTCGTTTTAAACTCTAGTAGTAATATATGGGTATCCCATCTTCCTAGGTAGCGTTCCTTTATCATTTGATATCTTGGTGAAATCTTTTACCTTTTTCTTCACTTGTGTCTCCTAAATTTTCAGGTAAGCAGTCCAAGTGGCTGTGTAGATACTGGACTTGATGCTCATATTACATCCAAGTGTTTGGAAGTTATTCAGCATTTAGTTTACCAGCTCAACATAGTTTTCACTTATATCTCAGAAAAGTTTTCATTATATCAACAAATGAAAGCCAAGCCTTTTTTTAGATCTCATTCATTGTCTCTACAACTCTACAAAAACCGGATCTTTTGTAAGTAGTCTTATCTGTGGTCCTTTCAAGATTCCAACTTTAAACTTTTCTGTACTTATCTGGGCAGCTTTCTTCCTATGTAGACAAAGCATGGTTCATTAGCATCAAGGACCTTAAAACAAATTGATTCATTAGGCCTAGTTTGATATGTAGGGGTGGTAAGATAATTTCCTCCCATTCAACTAAAGACTCGGGGAAAAAAGTTTTTTTTCCCAACTGCCAAGCTTTCTCTCTTAGGCCACTCTGTTTTTATCCAGTAGTTTTTCTCCTGCTGTCCCAGAGGCACAAGAAACAAGGATATTTTGTATAGCCACTCTGCTGTCCAAGAAGAAAGTTTACTATTTTAAAGTCTACAGAAATCGCCCAGCGATGTTGTTAGTATTTTATCTTCTGTAAGACCAAAGATATTGTATTATACTCTATTTTCATGACAGTTGAACGAGCAATTGGTATTGAGCCAAACTTGTTACCATTGTGAAGTAGAACACATTTTAAACTACGCTTGGAGCTCTCAGTAAACATACGCCAATCATTGGCATTGTAGTGTGGAAGTCCCATTTTTTCCAAGAGCCCCTTAATGTCTAAACAGAAAGTAAGGTTGTCCTCTTGATTAAAGAATGGTAGAAGATACTATTCCCTTGTTCAATAGAAAGTAATTTTTGTACCTTGTTCTAGTAAATTCTTTTCATTTAATCTTGAAGCCAGTAGCTGCGATGCTTCCTTTGATAAGTTTAAATCTCTAACGAGGTCGCTTAGTTCCTTTTGATTAAACAGTTGAGGATTTGTTGATACCCCCTTGTAATCATTTTCACTATCATTATTAGAGTCAGAAATATGTTCAAAAAGGTCTTGTTCATTCTCAAAAATCTCAGGTAAATTTTGAAATATTGGGATTGGTATTTCCTCTGAGTGGGGTACTGCGCTTCTAGCTGATGGCAAATCAGGGTACGACCACTTTTGGTGATAGTTTCAATTAACTTCCTGAAAAATTGACCATGCAAAAATAACAGTCATCATTATCACTAATATTGAAAGTATATTAAAGAAGTAACGATTTTAGTTATATTTTTTTCGGTTTATTATTAGGTGGAGGCTGGATTTAATATTTGGATTCAGTGACAGAAATATAGTAAAAATCAGCTCAAATATTAACGGCACCAAAGAAAAAGAGTGTTTTCTGTAGGCCTATGTTATCTTAGAAGGGCAGGCACCTGAAAATAAATTGTATATTGAACCAAATAAAACAGTTTTTTTAAAAAAATTAATTATTTTCAACACACATCATATACTACTGTTAACACAATATTTGTTTTAGGTTATTTCAGGGAATGTGATATTATACCATACAGTAAAGATGTTGATATTGGGGTTCTGGCTAGTGACTTCAATGAAACAATTATTAGTCATATGGAGTTTCATGGTTTAAAATTAAAACATTGGTTTGGTTTAGTCAATGATTCACTTGAACTATCATTTATTGACGATGGCGAAGTGAAACTGGACATATTTTTTTTTTATGATGATGGGAACCACCTGTGGAATGGAGGAACACAATTAAGAACGAGAAAAAAATTCAAGTACTTAATTTATTTTATTATTATTTTTTCTTATTAGTAAAACATACAATATATTATGACATATTCAATCTTTGCTCTTTAAATTCTTTTATTAATTTACTATCTTCCATCATTTATATATTAAATAATATTACTCATATTTCATTTGTACATTTGCTATTATAAAAAGTCTGTCACACAGGGGCTGTGTAAACTAAGCAGATTTCTCACATGTGCCACGTATTTGCATTTATCTCAAAAAGAAAAAGTTCAATAAGAACAATATTTGGTATTTATGCTTCAAATAATGTGCTTCATGCTATAACAGCTTATTGCTAATATGACATGAGTAGGACGGGGGGGGGGGGGTGTTTACTGAAGGCCGAAAACTATAAAATGCAAATATCTCAGTTAACAATGAAGATAGTGAAAAAACGCGCATAACGACATTTATAGAACACTTCATTTGCAATTGTTATAAAAATGATTTTATACAATTTTTTGATAAACGCATAATAACGGAGATATTAAAAATTTTCTAAATTTCTCCCTTTTAACCACCCACCCCCTCCCACTGGTCCGGTTTCAGTCATTAATGAACTTGATCTTTCTTTATACATAAAACGATTAAATATGGAGTTTGGTAACAAAAACCAAAATACATTTATTTATTTTCCCTAGAAAATAACTTTGTTATTTATTTCCAATAGAAATGTATACTCTAAGAGCATTTCCATTATTTAATTTGTATAATGTATTATTTAAACAAAACCATGCTGAATTTCCTCAAGGAGTGATAGCAGAAGTAGTAGGGAATCAAACTCTTTGATTTTGGTAACATAGTATCTTATTTCCGATATCTTCATGTTATTGAAACAAATATGTACTATCATTACTATTAAACGTTAATGGTAATGCCATTATGACAAAAGACAATAAGCGTTTAAACTCTATATGATTGTTTGAAGTATTACTTAGGTTGCAGGGACGGCTACGATCTTCCCCTCGACTAGCTTTTTGAATATAAATGAAATTATTTTTAGGGTAACACTATTATTTAATTCCATCAGGTAGATACATTATTAAAATAATGATTGGAATCAATAATTTAAGGAGAAGAATGTTAATAACTCTAATGCGAGAATGGAAATAGACAGGAGGCTAATAAAGTTAATTGAGTTTACTTATTTCCTGTCAAATACTGGCATTACGGGAAGTGATTTCCACTGAGATCTAGTATTACGAATATAATCTTACGTGCTAAACTATGCTTAAAATATTGATGCTCGGATTGATTTTTGAAAGGAAATATGTTCATTATAGATGATATTTAATTGTAATAAATGCTATTCATGATTATGGTTTGAAGTATTCAAAAACGGCGAGTCAAAAAGTGTAGAGGCATAGATTAGGAACACATTTTTATTTATTCTTCATAATTAAAATTTCTATTCTATTGATACCCAAAATTTACCCTTTAGGATTGGCTATTTCAGAAAAACATTACGTCGTGGAGTGAAGTGTATTTGTACACATTGAAGTCTTGCTATAACAATACCATCATTAGACAGTCAACAATGATTTCCCGGGCATCGCCGGGTACCTTAGCTAATATATATATATATATATATATATATATATATATATATATATATATGTATATATAATTTTGAACGTACCTCATTTTCATTACCTACAAGACAGCATTGTTGGACATTTGAAGAATATTTTCGAAAATCGCGTCATGAGTACAATCTCAATCTTAAGGGGAATTTGCTGAAACGATCTAATTATTGTTGCTAGAGTAATTGTGCATAAGTCTTTGTAATGTCTACTATTTAATCATTACTCATTGTTATTGAACCAATTTTTATAATGTTTGTTTTGTTTTTTTTTTCTTCAACTAAATCCAGTAATTTGCTTCAAATGCAATATGTCTTTATCTTTTTTTTTTTTTTATATATAATCAATTACCAAGTTAAATAGGAAAATAGAGAAAAACAGCCCTCTGACATTTGAAAAAAATTAACTCAACCTCTATGACAGCTGATAGGGAAGCTTCACAGAATTTGTGGAAATTACTTGCATTTATACCCAACTGCTTATTATTTAAGGCAATTTAATATTTTAAGTGCTATCCTTCAGGATCAACTTAGATCTTGTCTCCTTTTCAGGGTGATGATTTATGGCTTAATATTCTTATGTTTTATCATCATTATAAAATCAAATCCTCATGTCTTTGTATTTATTACTGGTTCCAAAAAAAATTAAAACAATACTGTAGAATTTGAATAGTTAAATCTCGTTTGGGGCACTTAGGGGGATTAGTAGTTAGTTATTAAGGGAAACTTTTACACTCATTTCTTACTAACGTTTTATTACATTTATAAGCATTCATAGAAACAAAATGGTATTTATTATTACATATATTTCTATAATACATTTTTTTCAGATATATTTTCCCAAAGTTTGATTTGTGCTGGACAATATTTTGTGGTTTGAAAGTAAGAGTTCCTTGTCAGACTGAAGAATATATAGTAGCAAATTATGGAAAGAATTGGTTCACCCCAATTGAAGTTTGGGATTGGAAAACTAGTCCTAATAATGTTCATTTCAATGGCTACTGGCCAGAATATACCACAACCTCTAGATTGCTCTAATTTGGATTTTGAATAAAAGGTAAATCATCATTCAATCTACATAACAAAAGTTATTTATTTTATTATTTAGAGTAACCTTTCTTATATACACTTTCGTCGTAGTCCGAACTTCAAATACATTATACGCTAAAAAGTATAGCTGGAGTCAACAATTTTATTTGGCACAAAAAACTCAACTGAACTACATAAAATTCGGTACGTGTGTTAGCACTAACACCTTCATTATAACAAGCCATACCAACATTTCTAGAGACGGGCAGGAGAGGGGGTTGTAAGGGAGGCCTGAAATTAAAATGGCGGTATTTCGTTTGCTATTGGTTTTTCGGAAAATGTGCGTATAACACAAGTTGTTTATTGTGTTATTTAGAGTAACTTTTATTATATTCACTTTTGTTTTATAACAAAGTATAAACGAGATACACACCAACAACTAAAGCGGGAGCCAACTATTATATTGGGCACTAACTGTTCAACCGAATTTAACGAAACTCGTTATGTGAATTAGCATTAGTTTTTCCAAGATTATAAGCTATATTAAAATTTTTAGGTTCAAACAGGAGTAGGGGTTACAAGGGAGGCCTGAAATTAAAAATAGCGATATTTTGTTTCGTATTGATTTTTCGGTAAATATGCACATAACAAAAGTTGTTTAGTTTGTTATTTAAAGTAACTTTTGTTATGCACACTTTTGTTGTATACATAAGTATAAACGAGTTATACACTAAAAACTATAGCGGGAGTCAACAATTTTATTTGGCGCAAAAGACTCAACCGAGTTAAACAGAACTCGGTATGTGAATTAGTGGTAACTCCTATATGATAATAAGCTGTACCAACATTTCAAGGGGCGAGCAGGAGTGGGGGTTGTATGGGAGGCCTGAAATTAAAAATAGTAATATTTCGTTTTCTATTGGTTTCTCGGCAGATACGCTCATGACAAAATTGTTTATTCTGTTATTTAGAGTAACTTTTGTTATATTCACTTTTGCCGTGTAACAAGTTATAAACGAGATATACACCAAAAACTAAAGCGAGAGCCAACAATATTATTGGCTACTAACGATTGAACCGAATTTAACAAAACTCGGTATGTGAATTAGCATTAATTCTTCCATGATTATAAGCTATATTAAAATTAATAGGTTCGAACGGGAGTGGGGGTTATAAGGGAGGCCTGAATTAAAAATTTGTGATATTTCATTTTCTATTTGTTTTTCGGTTATGATGTACAGTAGAACCCCTCATATCCGACCTCGCATTAACCGACTCCTCGGATTATCCGTCACTTTTCTGGGAAGTAAGATTCTGTGAATCACAGTGGCAAGCGCGGAGAAGATACCCATCGGAAAACAACAGTTTTACACCTGCTGGCTCGTGACGCATTGCATATTGTTGTTAAACCGTGTTCCTATATGTTAATTTTAAGTTGTAATTTAGTTGTTGTTATCGCGAGTGTTACAGTGATTATGGCTACCCAATAAAAACGCAAACGTACAGTATGCACGCTAAAGAAGTTGGAAGTTCTTCAGCAGTTGGGCAATGGTGAGTCAGCTCAAAAATTATCTTGTAAATTAGGAATAGGCGTCACAACAATTAAATACTGGAGCAAAAACAGAAGAAATATTGAATCCCACTGCATGACAGTGGAAGGGGAAGAAGCTTAAAAAATAGAAAGGCGCTTAAAAAGCCTAAATTTGACTTGCAAGATGATGCTCTCTGGGTTTGGTTTTGTCAAGAAAGACACAAAGGAACTCCTTTGTCAGGTCCTATAATTAAGGAGAAGGCTGCGATTTTACACACAAAAATAGTTGGAGAAGAAGGGGAAAACTTCAGTGCAAGTGAAGGGTGGCTTCACCGATGGAAACGCCACCGATTGTTATTCCGTCACGTTGTTATTTCAGATGAAAAGCTCTTAGCCGACGAAGACGCAGCCAAAGACTTCGTAAAAAAAATTTGAAGGTTTTATCAAAGACAACAATATGCATCCGGATCAAGTCTATAATATTGACGAGACAGGGTTCAGTTACAAGATGCTCCCACAAATAACCATTGCTGCAAAGCATGAAAATGTAACCGGAACAAAATTAGCCAAGGATAGACTGACTATAGCAGCATGTAGTAATGCAAGTGGCAACCACAAAATGCAATTGTTTGTCATTGAGAAATCTAAAAAGCCCAGAGCATTCAAGCATCTGAATATGGCATCGCTGCCTGTTTATTATCAACATCAAAATTTGACTTGGATGGACAGTTCTTTGTTTAAAAAGTGGTTTTTTGAAAATTTTGTACCAGATGTTAAAAAACACTTGAAAATGAAAAATCTGCCACTCAATGCAGTCTTGCTTCTCGACAATGCTCCCAGTCATCCTTCTGAAAATGGGAAACATTTGAGCAATGTTTCTACCTCCTCATGTGACACCCTTGATCCAACCGATCAAGAGAGACAGACGAAAATATGTCAGCTCCTTATTAGAACAAACAGAAGCAAACAGTAACGTGTTTGAGGCAATGAAGTCTTTCAATATAAAACATGCAATTTATACTGTCGCTCAAGCTTGGGAAGAAATAAAAGATAGAACTCTACGAAATTCTTGGAAAAAACTTTGGTCAAGTGTCATGGAATGTGATGGTTTAGGCTCTAATGAGCCTGAAATCGTCAAGACAGAAGCGGAGATTCTCCAATATTTCCAAGCCATTGATGGCGAAATCCAGCCAGCCGACGTAGAAGAGTGGCTATTGGAAGGAGACATGGCTGAGGTCACCAACGAGGAACTTGACGACGATCAAATCGTAGCTGCAGTTCTTAAAGGTGAAATGGACGACGAAAAACAAGAGCCTGAAAAGATCAGTCATACGGCAGCTAAAGAGGCTTTCGAAATTGCAATGAAATACATCGAGCAGCACCCAAACGCAACACCCATGGATGTGATGTGCATTAAAAAGTGGAGGGATACCTCTGCTAAAGCAAGGTTAACTTCCTTAAGACAAAAAAATATAACCGATTTTCTTAAATGAATTTGTAATGTACGAATATTTTACATTAAATATTGTCAATAAATATGTACATTACTCGTTTCTGTGTGTTTTTATTCACTTTCTGTTGTTCCTCGGATTACCCGACCTTTTTTGTGTACGGACCTTGCTCCGGTCCCATGGGTGACGGATATGAGGGGTTCTACTGTACTTAAAACAGCTGTCACCATTAAGCTTTGGACCGCATCAAGGGAAAGAAACTTTAATTCATCCATGGTTTGGAAGACAAAATACTTTCTACGACTATGAATTATACTGTTCATTATGTTATAAAAAACCTACATGCACAGGAGACGGGAAATATAATCATACTAGAAGAGTGAAGTCTTAAATAACAAATGATTTTATTATTAACAAATCCACAGCAATGACGGGTATAAACAGTAAAAACTGTGATAGGGTAATGTCAAAGTATTGTGGAAAGTAAAGCCTTGCCAAAAAAATAAAAAAATACCATCTTTATTCAGCCTAAAATGAATTCCCGGGCGAAGCCGGGTACCTTAGCTAGTATATATATATATATATATATATATATATATATATATATATATAATATATGTATTTTTTGTCCCTTGAATATGTAATCAATGTGATCAGGTACTGTGGACTCTATGATTTGCATATTTGAGGAGTTAACTAAACTTGTCATAATTTCATTGAAATATGTGAGTTTTTTTGTTTATTGATTACAAACTTTATCTTCTGTTGACATAAGGGTTATAGTCCATAAGGAAGAAATTTTTGATTTTAGTCTTCTAGATTTATTTTGTGAGTTTTGGTTGCTTTTGAGCAAACATGTTTTATATAATTCTATTATGAATGAAGGATTTGCATTTATAAATTGCTTTGCATATTTCTCCAATTATTCTATTCATTCCAAGAGATTTATTTCTCTTGAAATGTCTTCAGTATAAATTACTTTATTTTTATATAATTGAATGTCAATCAGAGTATTATGAATGTTTGAAGCATTTTTGTAATTTTTTTTGTTTTTAATATTGTGCATAATTTAATATTTATATCTATATTGTCTCAATATGATCTGTGTTCTCTGAAATGTGAAAGGTTCGCTGAATTTTTCACCAGTGAATTTATAAGCTTGTTTTGCTCTTAATTTTTACAGTAGGTTTTGCAGGAATTGAGTTTTATTTCAGATCTATGTTTATAGTTCAGATAGTTTCTAGTTATTCTTCAGTTTATGTTGTTGGTTGTCTTTTGGTTTTTTATCTTAGTTTGTTTCCTTTCCTTGCTTTGTCAAATTTTCATTTGACCAACCTAATAGGGGTATTTATTTTATGTCTAATTTGTCTCCAAGTATTAGAAAATATGCCTAAAGCTTTTGTTAATAACTTAGTTAATTTGATTATTAATATCACTGTTTTTAATTTAAGTTTACATCTGAATTTATATTGTCAATGTCTGATTCAAATGTTTTCAAAGCTAGGTAATTTAAAACTGTTTCCAATAATTATGTTTAACCACTTTACAGTCAGATTTTCAAGGGGAAAAAATGTTTGGGAAATTCATTCTTTAAGCAAATATATTTCATTCAGAGAAAACAATAATGTCTAAAAGGTGCTTAAAAAATAACTTTCAGCCTATACAATTACTCTGAACAAGGCTTGGGTTCATAATAATTAATAGCAAAATCTTTGCAAAACTGCCAAGATGATACTTTGATAAATAAATCCAAAATATTGATACTTCACAAAGAAGATAGGTAGAGAAAAATCATAATTAATAGTAACATGGTTTGAATTGTGTTTTCCAGTTATCCAGGAAGCTTATGTGAAGCTGGTACAACATCTAATAGAATGTCAAATGTTTGTTAAAGCCCCATTGTTTGTTAATTATGTGTAAATTTTATGTTACATTGAAATCTTCAAAGTTATTCCCAGGTGAGTGAACTTTTGCCAAAGTTTAGGTTTTGTGTTATTGACTAGTTCTTGTATCCCTTGTCATTCGTTAAAAAATATACCATTATTATAAAATATGAAGGTCAATGTCAGTGTAAACAACTAAGTAAGCATTGACTAATATATAAATTAATTGTATACTTTCATTTCAACAACTGTAATGTCTACAAAACTGAAATATAATTTTTATACTGCCTTAATATTTCTATTATTTATGATTATTTGGGAGTTGGGGAAAGTATTATCTTTCTGAAATATTATGTATTTATTAACATTATTAAACATGTAAAATCCAAGTTATTTAAAGGAATAATAATAAATATTCAATTTTTTTAATTGTAAATTCATATATAGAAACATGCATTGAATGGGTGAAACTCTGAGAATATAAACTGATGAGAAATCCTAAACTATTCAGACATGATAAATATGCTCAATCCACATTACTGGATGGATGATAGATAATCCTCAGAAAAGTGGTATATCCCAGGGCTTGAAAGCATTCAGTTATTGAGCGCTATACTTCTTGTTCTTATAATGCTTCAAAATAGGCTGATCTTTGAAATATTAGTTAATTAAATATATTATTAACTCCCTTATCTAGAAGTTAAGAAGTGAGGGTATTTATCGGTTAACGGGAGGCCACTCATTTAAAGACTATTATTAAATCATAATATAAAGCAAATCACTTTATTATTTAAAATAACACTTCTAGAATTTATAATTAAAGACAATTTATAATTATACTTAACCACACCAGGAGAAACTAGATTGGAATAATTATTTCCTACAAACCGAAAGTTGTATCCAAGACTCTTTATATTTCTCATAAATGCATTATCCTGTATAATATACATTTTGCCTTTAGTTTTATAACTGTTGCCAAACATCAAGAATCTATGAAAGTCTAGTTAAACAAATTACTAAATTTTTTGAGTCTGGTTCTACGATAATGGCAGATTGCTGGAAAGGTTACAATACTGAGCAAGTGAAAATGCGGGATTTTTACATCTACAAGTAAATCGTAAATATAATTTCATTGATCCTGAAATCGGGGTACATACACAAAACATTTGAAAGAATGTGGGGTTGTGCTAAATGGTGTAACAAAAGACAAAGGGGTACTATCAGACACCACTAGGACAGCTACCTTGCTGAGTCATGTGGCAGACGACTTATTTATGCGACTACTTCGTGACATCGTCCACATATGAGCTATCACTTATTTATAATAACGTTTTGTTATTTATAAATTCTAGAAGTTTATTTTAAATAATAAGGTGGTTTCCTTTTTATTATGATTTCATAAGTGTCTTTAATTATATTCTAGAAGTATTATTTTAAATAATAAAATGATTTTTTTTTTTATTATGATTTAATAAATTGTATTTAAATGAGGGGCATCCCGCTATCCAGTAAGTACCGAAGTGAGTATCCAGATGGACTGATGCCCTTATAGCATGAACTGGATAACAGAGTGAATAACCACTATTTTTGGAACGGTTGGAGTATCCAATGGTTGGAAGGCCAATGTTGTCTTTAGGGCGTTGCATTTTATTGTTAAAAAATGAATCAGATTGAGGGAATTAACCAATTACTGGGTGTTAGGGTCCTTATAAGATTAGGAGCTATACTTCCATCTTGATCTTCATGTGGTTAACAGCTGGGACCACTAATTGCAGACCCCTCTACAAGTCCTCATTTCTGCCACTTAACATGTATATTTTCATTGCCCTATCTGGTGCATCATAAAAAAATTGTTCGATAGGGTCTCGAGTTCCGTTCTTTCAACATGACCCAACGTTCACCAATTACTCTAGTTCACCGTACTGTTGAACAAACTTCATATTATTGTCCCTGTAACTGAAAATTTATTTTACGGCAAGAAATGATCAATTAAAGGTAGAAGAACATGAGGACATGCAATGGTTTCCCATTGCTTTCTGCTTGAGACTGTCTTAATACTAAAGGCACCAGAAAGAATGGAGATAAAGCCACTCGAGACCATAATTGTGAGAATGGTACCCATCTCTTCCCCACAGCCTTCATAAGCTGATTAATGATAAGCATTGACTATTATTAATGTGCAGACTGCAGCTTAATTCCTAGTTTTGCCTAATTGATGTGGTGTCAGTGAGCATTGAGACAACCAGATTTATCTTACAAATCCTTTATCTTTGTTATGCTATTGTTATGAATCCTGTGATGTTCTTTCAAATATCTTCTTGGTCCTTATCTCGGTACTTATCGGTTATCGGGAGGCTCTTAGGGAAAACCCTCCAATTTGCCCAACTATGAATCCAGGATTGCCACAAATATCTTAAAAGATATGTGGGGTCTTGGATGTTTTTAGTGGTGAATTTTATTCATACAGCCTCTAACTGAACAGGGGCTCAGATTGGCAGTGCAAGTTAAGGCGTTGGTCTTAATCTCGCTTGGTAGACCTAGAGTGGCGGGTTTGATTCCTGCCCTGGGCAGTAGAAATTTATTTAGTAACAAACTCATTAAATAAACTTCTTGGGCCCACCCTGGCTAGGAAAGGGTGGTAACCTGTAGATAACCTGTCCCGATTAGCCATAGTACCATAAAGTGGACGTAAATAATAATAATACTATAAATCTAACTGAACATGGACTATTCTCTAATCCTTAAAAAAAAAATTCCTTTTATTTATTTATTTATTTTTTTTTTGTAAGAATTTCATTGGCAGGATTGAACATTTTGTGGGGTATTGTTTTATTTTCTTAATAATATTTATTATTTTTTTTTTTCTTTCACAGGGTCCACTCAGGAATGTTTACTATCCAGCATTCTGTTTCTCTTGATTTTGTTCTTCTTTTCTACTTCTTGCAATCATACATAATCGGTTACTCTGTACATTCATACAGAAATTTTCATAATATCTAAACATCTTAAAGAATATGTTTCTTCTTTTTATTACTATTACTAGTATTTTGTTATCACAGTAAACTACTCAAATAAAGAAAAAAAAAAGTTATGCCACATACTTTAATCACTTAACAAATATTTTTCAGTTTTATATATTTAAGGAAACTATGCTCTGCATTAATAGATAATTAGCATATTGTATTCAGAGAATATACCTACCGCATAGGGTATGCAAATTACTTTTATTTATTATGATTATATTAAGGATTTTATTCATACTATTCTTTGTGACAAATGAAAAGTGGAAGGTTTTGAGCTCCTTTATTTGTAATTCATTCACCTGATCATAAGTGTTCAAGTCCTTTTAAAGCTATTGGGTTGTACAGAAAATAATGCAGGATTTTAAGTTTTCATTAAAATACCCCTCGGTATAATTAACTGTTTACATTTACAGGTTTACTCATGTGTATGAATGTCAACACTTATTAATCCTCTTCCAAATGATATTGTTTGTTTACCTCTGTAGCATTCCGCTACTTGGAATTAATTCAGTCATCCTTATAATGTCAAAGCGTGAATATCGTACGATTTTCTTTTACGAGTTTACACTCGGCCGAAGCGGAGCCCAAACGGCCAGAAACATTAACCAAGTCTGGGGCGAGGGTAGTGTTAATGAGTGCACTGTGCAAAGGTGGTTCAAAAAATTTCGGGAGGGAGATTTCAGTCTTGAAGACGAAGAAGGTCGTGGAAGGCCTTCCTCTCTTAATGATGATGTTCTTCAATCTGTGGTGGAAGAAAATCCCAAAACAACTGTTCGAGAACTTGCAGAGCAACTTAAAGTGAGTAAAACGACCGTCTCTAACCACCTCAAGGCGATTGGAAAGGTGAAAAAACTCGAAAATTGGGTTCCACACTCATTAAACGATCGTCAAAAAAATCAGCGCTTTGATGTTTGTGCATCACTTCTTTGTCGAAACAAAAATGACCCATTTCTGGCCAGAATTGTTACATGTGACGAAAAGTGGATTCTCTACGATAACACTAGACGTTCTGGACAGTGGCTCGACAAAGGAGAAGCTCCTAAACATTTTCCAAAGCCCCCAACTCATCAAAAGAAGGTCATGGTTACGGTATGGTGGGCTTCATTTGGTTTAATACACTACAGCTTCTTAAATCCTGGCGAAACCATCAATGCTGAATCTTATTGTAACCAAATTAATACCATGCATCAGAAATTGGCAGTAATGAATCCCTCGCTGGTCAATCGGAAAGGGCCCATTTTGTTGCATGACAACGCTCGAACCACATGTGTCACGTGTAACGTCACAAAAATTATTGGAGCTTGGCTATGAAACTTTGCCTCACCCACCCTACTCTCCGGACCTCTCGCCTACTGACTACCATTTTTTTAGACACCTGGACCTCTATTTACAACACAAAATATTCAAAAATCAAACGGAACTGGAAAATGCGTTTTTTGACTTTATCAATTCTAAAAAATCTGAATTCTATTCAGACGGTATTAATAAGTTACCAACACGTTGGGAGAAATGTGTTGAAAGTATGGGAAATTATTTTGATTAAAGAACATTGCTTTAAAGTAACTAGTTTTTTTTTTTTTTGTTTGATACCAAAATCCTGCATTATTTTCTGGACAACCCAATATTTGGGACTGGATTTTAGATTTTGCAATTTTGATTGAAGTCTTTATATTATGCTCCATGTTATAAGTTTATTTTGACTATACTCAACAAGTTTTATTTTATTTATTTTTTTTTTTTTATTTATTTTTTTTTTTTTTTAACCTTTGAATTTAAGTCTTTTATTAAAGATTTTGTTTCAGATGGCCTATACTACATATTTGGATATGCTTGCGACAACTTATTGACATGAGTCGGTTACAATCCATTCCTATCTTATGTTTGTGTGCATTAATGGGAGTATAGGTAATATATAAGTCTTTGAGCCTCTTGGTTATAGTTATGTTTCTGGCTCAGGCAGGTTGACTACAGTTGAATTCATCACTGACCCTCCTGGATATAAAATTAGTCCCATCAGTCTACTGGAGACAACTCATTCCAGGTCCTCCTTGGTTGAGGGTTGTATATAGAGTATTGTATACCCCCCCCCCTCCCGTTTTAAGTTCTTGGACTACTAAAATTTGATTGAGATAAAAATTATTCTGATTCATTATAAATTACAGTACTAGATATAGTATATAGTTTTCAATAAAATAAATATGTTATATGCTGATACATTTCAGTAATTGTTTTTCTTTCCGGTGTGAGGGTGGGAGACCTGTTTCCACATTTCCAGACACTTCTTGGGAGGTTTCTTATTATTGTCTGTATTTACTCACTTAATATTCACGGTGGTTTTTTGTTACCAGTACGTAGATTTATCTATTGTTAAACTTCACCAGGGAAATCTGCTTAGTTTACGCAGCCCCTGCATGACGGACTTTATTTTACTCTCTGCTGGGAGATGTCTGGTTGATTAGTTTATTTAACTTTCTGTTTCATTATTTGGCCCATAATAATGTTGCTTTAATAACTTGTGCTTTTTAAAATAGCTTCTATTTATTATTTTTTTCTAATAACTTACTTGGAACATGTTCATTTTATATTAGAATGTGTATTAAAAGAGATTTTTTTCTCCTTTATAATGTGATCAAATTTGATAACGACTTCTACAAGTCAAATTTCAAAAACTTAAATTTATTATTTAAATTTAAATCTTTTTATTTTCTCCCTCATGGGTTGATTTCTTATCTATTATTATTTTTCCACCTCTCCCCTATCATTGCATGTAATACATGATTTCCTTTGGGGGGAGGTGTTCAATTGAGCCTCATTCCATTTCCTAACTGCCTATTCACATTCATGAGCAAACTGAAGATTTATGAGCACAATAACTCCTACCTTTTCCCCAGTAAGCTTTTTAGTAGTCACCTGCTTGTTCTGTTCTTGCAAGTCTCTCTATAGGGGATTATCGCTGATTCTCCTATACCAAATCTATACCAAATGAAGTAGATTTCTCAGTCAGTGTGAAAAGTAGTTCACATACCAAAAATATGTGAAGAGTATCTAGTACCCATCCAAGTGTTGAGTATTTGGTTCTGAAATTGTTAGTCTGGACCTTCATGTGTTTAGACATAGCCAATATATGAATATCATTGGTTGAGTCATGTGTTCTGCCCAGTTGTTAATTTGTAGACTCTCCTTACTTATTTTGATGTTGGCTTTTGTGTTTGATTAGAGTTCATCCAAAAAGTCTTTAAGGGGCATTTCTCTTCTTCCTCTGCCTCCATAAAGTGGACATGCACATTAATCAGGAATATCAGCCTTTCCTTTAGCCTGGCTGTATATCCTGTCATTGAATCAGTTGCATTCCAGCAGAGTATGCCTAATATTTTCTTGAACATTAACCCAGTGTATCATTTATTTCACCTAGAACTAATTAAAACATTTATCGATGGCCACTACATTAATATTTCTCCACTGGATTTTCTGAAAACCTCTACATCTACTTGCTGTTACTCCAGAGGGGATTCCATTATCCTGCTCATATCTTTGCTCTGCACACTTTATTGGTCATTGATAATCCTTTCTTATTTATATTCTTCAGATGGTCTCATTCTAATAAGGGAGGGGGATTTCCTATGAACACCAAATCATTATGAGAACATAAACAATAAGACAAAAAAAAAACACTACTATGTCATAATTCAATATATAAATACATGTGAATGATGGTTTGACAAGCACCAGGAAACTCATGAGGAGGAATTTTTGATTCTAAAACCAATGTCCTAGGCTGAAAGGCTGGAATAGTAAATATACAAGTTATAATCAACATCGTTTATTTAATACTTCTTTATTTCAATACACTTAAATGTGCTATAACCAGATTTATAAAGCTCATAAAGTCATAACTTATTGTACATCATGTGTGGTAATAAAATTTACTATATAAATATTAACATTCAAGTGAAGCAAAGAGATTTAGAAGTTTTTTCAGTCATTTCTGAATCTCATGCTGAACTAGTTAGTTTTTTGCCCTTGAGACTAACAACAAAATATTGAAACATACTCTTTCTAAATGTTTTTCCATCTAAAGATCATATTTAAACTCTGTAAACTTAACATTTTTACTTTGTTAAAATATACATTTATTTCATAATATGTACAATATTAAATAAAATAGCAATTGTCAACAACTTCATTACTTGTGTGTTCTCATGATGTATATTAGAATATTTTTTCTTTTTTATTATTTATACAAATTTGTAAAAATATTCTTTCTTTTTCTTTATATAGGACAATTAGTTTGCATTTTTACTAATTTATCTTTACAGTGACTGATTCTTTTTTAAAAACCAATGCCCTTTCCCTGTAATTGCTATATAGTTGTTTTTTTTTTAATTCTCTTTGTACAATCAGCACAGCCTTTATATTGTTCTGACTAACAATTTATGAAATAGTCAGCATCAAACTGAAACCCATTAACTTGATGGAATACTCCTATTAGCTGATAACCCATATATTTTTAAATTATTGAAGAAATAATTTCTAACTAAAACTTTAATTAACTATTATAATCTATCGACAACAACTTCAGTTACTTTTGAATGCCATTTGAAATTTATATTAGTCTAATAAAATTAGTTATTTGTGATGATCTATCAATTCATAGAATGCTACCAATGATTGAATAATTATGAATTTTATGCCCAAATCCATTTTATGTTCTATATAGATCCATTTATATATTGGTTCTGGCTAATAAGATGAAAAGTGCAGGACTCCAATTATTTGATAATTGTTTTTATTCTCCATGATTTATTACATTTTTTCATTTCCTTCTTAAATCATCTATACAGGAACGTATTTTATATTCTGCATGTACTGTAAAACTTCATCAGTTCATAAAATATAATTAAACTATTTTTTTTTGGAATATATTAAAATAATTGCAATAAAGGAAAAGAAAAATGTAGTCTTCCTACATTAAATGTTTATTTTTGAAAATCGGTTCCACCACTTCAGTGTCATCTGACCGAAATTAAACAATGAAATAAAATGCAGCAATAAGTGATATGAATATGTGGTATAGCCCATCCGCCCAATACATAATATTTTTTTCTTAGTTATCTATTAAGGTTTAAATTTGTTTAGCTTGTGTCTGTAATATTATACCTTGATGCATTTCCAAAAATTTTAATCTGTTCTCAACATGCCATTTATCAAGCTTTTTTAGCACTTCCATCTGGAATGTTTTTGGTCTTCCCTTAGTCTGTCATGTACCAACATACCAATCAACATGATATTGGTAAGTTTATTCAATGGTGTCACAAAAACAGTTTAATTGGTTCATTAGACTTAAGTGGCTGAAGTAGTACTTTATGGTTTCATGCCTGGTTGATTATACATTCAATACCAGGTATATTCATATTTTCGCAGGTTCAGGTACAGTTTTTTTTTAAATATTATTTGTTCCTTTATTTTTAAAAAAAATTGTAATGAATATAATTCCATGTGTAATAAGGAGGTTAAATTTTAGAAAGTATTTAGCCTGCTTCTCTTTAATTTCATTTGAATCTTTAAATACCATCCAAATGACACTCTCACTGTAGTGTGAAGTAGTCAAGGATCCTAAATATGTCCAATTTTGGTATCTCTAAAAAAAAAAAAAATTAAATAAATAAAGATTCTGCTAAATCTATTTAGATTCCACTATAAGGAAATTCATTCTTTCAGGAACAATATTATAATGTTGGAAACACACAAAGGTACTTAAGTACTTACATATACAAATACCTATTGAACTGCAACTAAACATTGATTATTTTTATACTGATATAAAATGGAAGTTAATAAACAGGTGAAATAATTGGGTCATATTTTATTTCCATAGAGTAAGTTCACCAATCTTAATAATAATACTTTATGAATTCTCTGCATCAAGTTTATATGTGTATTGAATACTGTCTTCATTCTTTTCTATCATTTTGTACAGCCATTTATCTTGGCAAAAAATGCTTAAATAACTTAGTTCTGGGTTTACTTTGGGATAAATAAATTTATCTTTAAGAAACTATTTTCAGCATCATGGAATTAATTTGATTTCACTTTTAGAAAATTATGTAGCTCACAGTGATTGAATTGTTCAGTATGTGGCATCACTTCTCATGTATATAGTGCTGCTCTCCTTTCGTTCATATTTTCTTGCGATTTCATCACAATTGCATTATGATTTAATACATTCTGCCAATACCTCATGGGTTTACAATCATACTATGAACAGTGGTCAGTGAATGGCAGGTAAAGATTATAATATGGATGTATGAAAGAAGGCCTACAGAGTAGATGTCCTTTTATTACAGCTGAGTGCTTTCGAGACCTGTATTTTCTAGACTGAGCTCTTGTCTACGCTAGGGTATAGCTAAACTCAGTCTATCAGAAGCAGATTGAGCATAACCATTGAGCAGCTATGAGAACACTGAAGAGAAATTGTCTTCAAAGTAGTCTATCATTATAATAAAAGGACTACAATTCCAATAAGTTTGTCTCCTCATGCATTAAGTGAAAAAGCATCTTTTAATATTATCAATTTCCTATATATGTATATTGTGCATTTTTATCATGCCTACTCTGGTAAAAGGGATTCCTTTTCAGTACATATTATTCTGCCATCCTCTATTCAGATACATTCTTTTGACACCTCGTGCAGATATGGATCCTGTCATGATAGTGTAAGTAGGAATTAAATGCCTAACATATTTTTATTTTTATGTGGGAAAACAATTTTCAGGGATAAATTGCTTTTCTCAAAATCATACAGGAAATAATCAGCATGCATTGATAAAATGTATATACTTGTCATTGTATCTGATATGGCTGCATGTATTTAGCTGAAAATTTTTGGGAAAAAGTGACTAGCATTCTCTGCGTAAATTCTTTACTGTTCTTTTTTTTTTGGTTATTTATTTTCGAAATTGATAAATATGACAATATTAAAACTCTTTACATAGTGTCTTAAGAAATGTTATAAAATTAAAGGGTGGCTGAGAACAAGTTTTAACGTGCAAATTTTAATATTAATTATAAGTGCATAGTTACATGAGAATCACACTAACTTCTTCTCATTAAAGTTTACTTTTAGTCATCTGAATTTCTGTCACACATATAAGTATATAAGCTTTTTGAGTTAAATTTGAATTAAGGAGTTCTCCTTAGCCTTAAATCTAGATTTCTTGGGACTATTCTTGAATAGTTATTCAGGAAGCACCAATCCACATGTTTATGATTCTTGGGGCATTCAATATATCCTTAAAATTATTTTAGATGTTTAAGCATATCACTTGACATAATAATACTATAACTTCATATTCAGAAATTGGTAATATGTATGAACATAAAAGAGTTTTTATTTAATGTTAATATATATATATATATATATATATATATATATATATATATATATATATATGTGTGTGTGTGTGTGTGTGTGAAAAAAATATATATCTTTGATTAAATTGTTTTAGACATTTAAGTGAATTATACCATTTTTGTTATCCTTAATAATCTCTTTGTTTAGGACCAACAGCACAAGAGAACCTCCTTCTGCATGCTCTACCACCACAAGTTCTTCCTAATGTATGTAAACTTTAAAAAATATTCACAATAAATCTTTTTTAAAAAATAAAAATTAGTAAAGTTTCATTGTTGTTGTATTCCTTAACAATTGTAGCAAAAAGAATTAATGCAGTTTCTCCAGAGCCATGATGAATATGTTGAAAGAAGGACAATACAAATTGTAAAAAAAATATATCACACATTTTAAATTTTATAGCTTTAGCTATACTTAATACTTTTATGATTATATATTTTAATAGTAAAATGGTCTTTTTCCATTTTACACGAGATATTGTTACAGTACAATTTATACTGATACATAACCATCATTATTCGGCATCAAGTTACTTGACTCTTTAGCCAGTAAGTGCATCTAGAAATGTTATTTTTGGTTAATAATTTAATTATTTTTTATTTTTTTGTACCTGTTGGGTGATGAGCCCAGATATCCAGAAATTTTATTTGAGTACTTTACCAACTGAGCTATATGCTAGGCTACTGATGCTCATGAAAAAAAAATTCTTTTCTTCATATCATACTTTTCAAAAATAACCCCTAAACAATTAACAGAGAGCATTTCTCAATATGTTAGCTGTTTAAATATACTTGTAGACATCCATGGTCCTTGTCATTATCACAATCGAGTTCTTCGTGTGTTGACCATGTCTTTTTGTTTTTAGCTAGAAATACTTCTAGCTTCCTCAGGCACCAGACAAGACCAGATACATACTCGTATACCTCAATAGGAACACAAGTCTTATGTGTCTGAGAAAGCTAGAAGTTTGTCTAGCAAAACGTCATCCAAAAACATGAAGACACAGTCAATACAATACCTTAAGACCTCAATTGTAATAATGTTGGTTGTTACATGGATCCTGAAGACATGTTAATATTAGGCCATAGATCAGGAAAGGGAACTTAAAATAATTCCTGTTCCTGTAGAAGTGGTTTTAATGAATTCATAATCCAGGATTAAGAATAATTATTAAAAAAAGTCCGAAAAAAATCCTGTGCATGAAAAATATCTTGATTATGGAGGCAGAGGAATATAAATTATTATACAAATTATGCAATGGAAAATAGAAAAAAATGAAACCCCACATCCCTGAGGAAATTTTATGCAGTATACCAGATGGAACAAGATAAAGAGGCATCCAAGCAGTAGACACCTGGAGAGTGACTTGTACATCCGGGCAACCATTATTTAATGGAGGTGAGCTGGGAGTTGTAAACAATGTTTTTAGGCGACAGCTATAATTCAGATTATTGAAGTAGTGTAGTAGACAACAGTAGGTAAAGCTAATACTTTTTAGGAAATTCATGGTTTATGCTGTTGAATATATTGTATACTTACTAGGAAGAAACCTTTTAATTTTCTGGCTGAAATTGATTGGTGCACTTTGTCCTTTATGTATAATATTCGGTATCAACAATACAATTTTGGACAGTTCCTCATGTTTATTTTTGCTGACCTATAAAAGATAGTAGATAGGAATTTATTGCTAAATGTATTTCATTAATAATGTTATGTAAGCTCCCTTACCTTTAAGAACACTCTCAAAACTGTCAGTCCATTGGGGTGGCTTGCAGCCTCCATAAAAGTTGAATATTTTGTACAATTCCAATGCACTAAGTGTAATTAAAACATAAAAATTGTGTTAATTAAGTTAATTTGTATAAAGTTCAGTACAATAACCAATATTAGTGAGGGAATAATGTTTCTATTATGCTAACTTAATAATTTTTAATATCCATTCTAAACTAAAATAAATTATAAACAATTGACTATTAAATAACGATGACTGAAAGCTCTACTTCTTCCACAATTTCTTATTATTTAAACTTTGGAGGTAAAACGAAAATATATTTAAACAATATTAAATACGTATATTGCTCTTTAAAATAGATTTTGTAGTAAAATAGTTAATTCGCAAAAAAAGTTTACCCGAGTAAATATAGTAATATATCTGTTTTTGCCCATATCATCTTAACTGAACTCATATGTAACCCGTCTCAATTGGGCTAATTTTGATAAAATTAGACAGTTCTTACACAAGAAAAACTGAACTCTGTGTCACAATAGCTTATGAAGGGCCATGACTAATTCCAGTTTGCCATTGCTGGTAGGATCAATCCTCTTAGTTGACTTTCAACTCTTAGATGGTCAAAAATCCCCGGCCTTTGAATGCAATCCTTTTTTATCTTACTCTTTGCAACAAGCTTGCTTGTTGTTATTCCCTCTGATCCTTCTTTAAATAGGCAATCTCTATGTAAAGAAGGAGCAGACACACACACTTAAGCAATCCTCATTTTCATTATTTCCTTGGTAGGATAGATGGGCATCGATGGATTGATGAAATTGTTTTTGAAGACGTTGCATGAGTACAACCTCTTGAGAGGATAGAAATTTTCCTTTACAAGCTCAGTTATTCCAATTAGTAGGTGCTGTAATCGCAACTATTTTTGGTTTTTAAGTTTCAAAGAAATTGGTCTTTTTTATCCTCCCTATACTAATTTTGACTTGTTCTTGCATGTCCTGTATGTATGTATATTGCAGAACTCAAATGTGACTAGTCTTAAAATCAAACAAAATTCAGTATGTGAATTAGCATTAATGTTCCCAAAATCCTTAATCCCACCCTGGCTAGAAAAGGGTGGTAAACCAGTAGATAACCCATCCCAGTTAGCCATAGTTGCATAAGTGGATGTTAATCAATAAATAAGAATAACAATATAATAAAAGTTGTTTATTTTGTTATTTAGAGTAACTTTTGTTATATACACTTTTGTCAAATACTGAAGTATAAATGAGATATAGCTGGAGTCTTTAGGCCCAAATATGTCTAGGTTTGAACAGAAGTGGGGTATATAAAGGAGGCCTGAAATAAAAAATTGTGATAATTTGTTTTCTATTGGTTTTTCAGGAAACGTGAACATAATAAAAGTTTTTCTTTTGTTATTTAGAGTAACTTTTGTGTTATACATTTTTTCATATAACAATCTATGAAGCAAGTATGAATATTGATTTACTCAACAATTCTTTTCAATATATGAACTACCTGGTAACTCACCCGGATAAATTAATTCAAATCTATGCTAATATTTTACCCTTAATAATTGAAATCTGTTATTTTTTTAACACCAGTAACAGGTTACGCCAAGACTAAAGTATAATGCCCTCCCCCTTCCTTCTCTTTTACCAGACATTAAGTAATGAGAAATGTCAGCTTTCCCTTAAATGTACTTAATATTTTATTTAATTAAAACGTGAAAATTATTTGAACAAACAGTTTCAGTATTGTGTTAAGTAGATAATGTAATCAGATTTGTTAATATAATTTAATATATTACAGAATCGTGATCCTAAATGAGTGGTAGGTTGGCACTACTGAGTCTAGGGAGATGTGAGGATACTTCCTTTGTCCTATCAGTTTCCCCTGCCCCCCCCCTCTTATTGGTCTATGTATACTTGTCACTTGATGCTTATACTTTTATCAATGTAGTATTATTATGAGGAATGTGAATTTGTTTAATTATCATAAATAAATAATTTAAAATGATGAAGGCAGGTGGATTGAAATTGCTGTAGAGGTGTGTCCAGTTATTTCTGCTACTTACTAACACTGCCCCGTTAATATAATATAATAATATACTTCACTGAACATACTATGTACCATTTATGAATCTAAATTTTAGTCTTCAGACGTATAAAAGGGTATTTTTAATAATGATTATTATACACTATTTGGCATAGTTGTGCTTTGGACTAGTTTTGAGATACAGAATACAATCCATGGTTATGAATTATATGGTCTATGATGTTTTGAAAAAAAGATACATACACAGAAGATGAGTAATATAAGAATATTGTGGATAGTGAATCCTTACATAACAAATACTTGTATTATTAACACATCCCGTGCATTGCCAGGTACCTTAGCTAGTATAAAATAAAGTATAGTATAAATTATGTAGATGATGAATCATTCCAGTTTTTAAAAAGATTTATTTACTTCCTAATTACAACTGTACTTATGCTATTATACAATGTTCCGGAACGGAGACTGGAGTAAGACTGAATACAAAGCTGTAAACAATTTCCCAGAGTGGGAGGAGCAGAGCTGACTTGCCAGCTAGCGACTACATAAACAGTTATTACCATATAACTTCTCCCCCCCCCCCCTTAGAATATTTCTTGAAAAAGAAATATAATATACAATATTAATAAAACATAATCAGTGAATATAGTATATAGCATAATTATAATATATAACATAAAAAAATATAGTAAAGAAAAATAGTTCATCAAATAAATTAATAAGTTGTAAAAAAATATTTAGGAAAGAGATTCCTTGGAGTGATTTGAGGTGTATTTGATGGAGGACTACAATTAGCTATATTATCACTAGATAAAATATTATTTCTAGATTCTAAAATGTTCTTAAAATTAATGATAGTTACAATTAAAAATATAAATAGTACTAAATATAATAAAGTTGTACATATACTCGGTATGATATAACTATATGAATTATTAGATAATGGTATATAATGATTTAAACTCATGTCTTTTAAAGACAAGACAATTTGTGGAGTTTCAGAATTTGATTTTATTCAAAATTTATTTCGTGATTAAATTGAAAAGTGTTTATGATGTCTGGTTTTCTTGTCTTGCTTGAGCTGGAAAGCTACACGTTGTTGTAGAATATTTTTCTATCTAGAGTTTCTAGAAGATAGATTCCTTTTATAGTATAGGAAACTTGAATCTTGACTTGATCCACAGTTGGAAAAACAGCTATGTATTTTTCAGTACCCGGAACATTTTCGACATAGTTCCTATAAATTACTAGTTGAGTATAGATGCAGTTGGTTGTTTTCTTTTCATGGTGAATTTTGGAGATTTATGACATAGAAATACTTTGCTTCTTTTACAAACTTGGCCTAAACTAATTACAATATTATCTGATTTTAAATAATAAATGCTATTAGGTATGATTGTATAATATGCATTAATTCTGTAAAATGGAGAGGAATACAATGAAAATAAATTATAACTGAAGCCGTCTGTTATAGGCATTTTTCTAAGATAAATTATTTCTTTACTTCCTACTGCACATGATACTGACATTAAGTTTTTAAACTCATCTATATTATCATAATCTACTGGAAATGTTAGTTTATTGATATAGGCTTTCAAGACTTTTTACAATTGCATTGTGTAAGGAATATGTAGATATAATACTAGGATGAAGAGTTTTTAGTTTACAAAATGTTAAAGAGTTTTCAATATCTTGAAACATTCACAAAATTATTTCAAAAATATATTCCATGTGCATGTGTGATTTGTTGATTCTACTCACGATTGATGTGCTACTGAGAGTATTACTGATTTCTAAAATTTTGGCTTTTACTTTCAATGTATTGACTGAATATCTTCGACTGTTCGATTAAAATTATCCAGAAGTGCCTGGCTTATTGAGTGCTGTTTAGCAATTTGCTTTTGTAAATTTGAGTCAGTTTGTTCTGCAATGTTCAATAATTTATTTATGTGTTCCCATGTTCAAAGTTACCAGTGATAAACTTTGCTGTGCTTCCTAATCCATTGATGTGGTGTAATATTTGAAAATTTTCTTCTTCAGCACTAAAAGAATACCACCTTTTGGTATTATTTTAGTTTTTCTGATTGATAAATAAACTGAGCTCGTTTGAAAATGCTTGGTTTACCTTTTTCTAAATCTATTTGCAATGAATGTGTGAAAGGAAAGTTTACCAGATTGCCTTTAAAAGTGTGAAATATACAAAATCGTCATGTATAGGGGGATTTCATTGGAGTGGTGTTTGGGTTGATGTTAAAACTCCTACTGTAAATGGTGAAAAGTTCTATTTGTCAATAATTTATGTCTTCTTATTTCTGTGCAGTATTATTATTGGGGCATAATCTGAATCTTGCTTGAAGTTGATTCAATATATAAATCAGTTAAGTGCTGGAGGTAAAACTATCAGCTTTTTGAGAACTGAAAAAGGTGGAGAGTTCTCTTCTCATGAGTTCCCAACATTTCCTTAGAGATACTAGCTCTCAGGATGAAATTATTTGCGATGAGTCTCCAGATAGCATTAACAGAAAAGAAGATCAATTAGACAAACTAAACTTCCATTTCATTTAGATGATTATGAGGTACACACCTCCTATTGTCTTTCCCCATGTGATGGCAGTCCTAAAACCTTCTCAGAATCAGTAAAGACTGGATAAGATTGGCAAACAGCCATTCAAGAGGAATTGAAAAGATCAAGACTTGGACACCAGCAACTTTACCTGGTGAGATTGAATGGAGTCAAAATGGACTTTGTCAGTACCAAGCAAAATGGAACAGGAAAGGCTCGCTTAGTGTCTAAGAGTTTTCAGGAGGTGTGTACCAACACTATACGGCAATAACCAAAGTGCTGTTCACATGGTTCATATTTATGTAAATCCTAAAAGATCTAAACATGTAAATTTATCAAGGTAAATTTAATTGAAGATATAGACTCCAAAAGTAAAATAAAAATTAAATATGAAGAGTTGGATCTCAAAAAATCTACATTTTTACTTAGCATCCATCTTTAAACTAAAACAATATTACTAAGGAACAAAATATCATGTCTTCTCCAATAAACAGGGGTTTTACAGAAATTTGCCTTTGTTAATTCTATCACTGACTATTACAGACATTCAGTATGTGTATTTCTTTATTCTTCTCCTGTTGTGAATATTGTCTAAACATAAAATTTATAAATCAAGCCTACTAAGTGGCAGTGGAGGTACTGGTGTAATAAATAAAAGTTTACAGAGTTTTATTCTTTTGAAAAGTTTTTTGCATAATTATCTTTTGAACAACACATATATTTATATTTAATAAACAAGATATGTCCATAAAACTATAGCCGAGTTTGAAAATTGAAGACATAAACAATTGAAGCAAATTAAATGAAAATATGTATTCACCAGGAATCAGGATAACATTTCAGTATATATGAATATGTATACAAATGAACTCGAGTATACGAGAGATCTAAAATTATAAATAAAATCACAGCGTTTCATTTGGTTTTGCTAAAAAGACTATAACAAAGTTTCTGTTGTAATTTTGTTTTTATTCATAACTAAGAATAAGAATAGCCTTTATTATGCTCATATTTACAGTGCTTAAAGTAATTCACAATCTATATATTAAGAGTTAAGGCCTTTCCCTAAGGATGAGTAGGAATTGTAGAGTCCTTGAGCTCAGTATAGGATGATCTCTTCCCAAGCTTTTTTGTATGTTGGCAGTGTATTCCTCGTAATCATACATCTAAACTCATCAACCCATCATTTGAAAGGTCTTCCTTTTTTTTCACAAATAGTTGTAATTTGTACATTAATTAAGGAATGCACATCCATGGTATTGATGACGTTTTTAATTTGGTATCCTTGGAGCTCTTTTGATACCTGTCATGCTTCTTTCCATACTATTTGGCTAGACTTGAATTCTTTATCAAATACCCTTGTTTATGTCCAGGTTTGGCATCCATATGTTAGAACTGGAAGAATAGATTTTTCAAACATCTTTTTCTTCCAGTGACCCCTTAATAATCATGTTTAGCTCACCACATCATTTATATTTATAACTTTTCCATTACATTTTTTAAATAGCCCTATCCAGAAAAAGAATAAATTTGCCCAGTCTCCCTGCCTGACTCCTATTGTCTATTGTTTGACAAGGCCCATTACACTTTTTCCATTGTTTCTTCTGTCAAGTTCATATATCTCTTGATGTGTAGATTGAAATTGATTATTATAAAATCATCAATAACAAAGTTCATCTTATTTCTTATGGGGCCAAAATTGTGGACTTACTTGTAAATGTTTTGTTGAAGACCCCTATATTCTAATACATAGTGGGAAAGATTACATAATATTTGTTAAAAAATTGTTTTCGATCTTTTATACTGCAAAATGAATGATTGGAATTAGTATTCTCTTGCCTCCCCCTCCCCCAACTTTTGCATCTATAAGAGATAATTATATTTGAAAATTGGACAGCTGAAAGAATATAACTAATTACATTGAACTAAAAATATTTTGGTTTCATTATTTCATTTTAATTTTTGCATTTATTTTATGATAATTAATTCAATATCAAATAAAATGCTACTTGTATTGCACCATTTTTGAAAAAGGAAGTATTTTAAATTTAATTAAAAATAAGCCATGGTAGGCTGAGGGTTGGTCTGACAGTCTAAGCTGGATTATCTTAGTGTACTCTCATTTTTCAATTGAATTAGCATACTGAAATATGAATTCTAATGAATGTATGTGACATTTATAATTGGTACATTGCAAATTTCTTAACACAACACGAATAAGGCAAACAATAGTGACACTTTTTTTATTCAAGAAGTAAAAAAAGAAAGAAAAGCTAAGTGCCTTTTTGAAATGCTTGGATAACAGACCCTCCATCTCATGAGCATTTGCACTCAAGGCAAGGCCAATTTTTATACTATTGAAGGCTGAATATTATTTATTTTGATTCTGTAAAAGTCAAAAATGATACAGCCTGTTTTGAAAAAAAATAGGAATCGAAACAAGTCATCGAAGTATCTGAGTCTCTATACAGCATAAAATGTTATGACTGCCTCTTTACAACGAACGACTCCTTCGGAAACGGGGCCCACTCAGCCAAATATTCAATCAGCTGACTGGTAAACAATTTTTTGAGCGAGTCACCAGTATAAAAGGAGAAGAAAAAAGTTTAAAAAAAACTAAATAGAATAAATGATTGAAAATTAAAACTGAGATTTAGCTGACATGATAGAAATACATCAAAACCTAGATGTGTGGGATTTCCTGAAATAGGGACTGTTAAGAAATTCTGGTCTCTCTTCTGAAAGTTATCTTGCTGCTTTCTTAGCATTTTATTTTGGGTGGAATGCAGTTGAATCCCACCCTTGGTGGATTCATCGAAAATCGGGTGATCACGTGATTATTATTATTTTTTTCTCATTGCTTTATTAACACAATTTTAAACAACGCGTAAACCGACGATTTCATGATGTCCGAAATGTTTACAAACGTTACTTCGGGGAACTGGAACATCAGACAGATTTACTGTAATCTATTTTTGACTTTAAATATTTTTTGTTTATCTTGCAATGTATAATGACGTGGTATTTGTTTGTTAATTCTTGGTAACAAAAAATACGATGAGGCATAGTGATAATTCATCTGTAGAAGGTTGGTCTGTCTCAAAAGTGTGTGCTACTGATAAATGACTTTTAAAGTGGGTATCTATACTTAGTATATTGGTTATATGACGACTGAAATACTTGTAGTTGCTAACAATTGGTCTGCAAAAATGTTTATCTTACTAAAAACTAATTACTGTACTAATGAAATGAAATTTATTATTTGTTTTATGTCCCACATCTGAGGTGATTGGCATGAGGTAAGTGAGGGTGAACCTCTAATTAAGATAATCTATCGCTTGGTTATGCATAGGATAATTTATTTATAAATTTTAGAAAAAATCCCTTAAATTCCAGAAGTTTTCTCCTATCCATGCTTTGTCTATTCATCATGATCTAATGGCTACGCCTTGCAAGTGCAACCATTGTGTTCTTTCAGTAGCTGCTCTTTTCACATTACTGTACCCACTGAAATATTTTGATATTTGATGTCTTCAAAATAGAATTTTCTAGGCTTCGCCTTTCCCCTATGCCCAAAGACCTTACCTTCAAATATATTTATGATGAAGTCGTAGTGCTTTTTGGTATGCTCAAGAAGTTTCACTCTCCTTTTTTCCAGGACCGTTCTAAGATTTGTTTTTACTTACATTATTTAGAACTTCCACATTGGATTTTTTTTTAGTTCAACTTGTTACTTTGTCTATTAGAGTATAATAAAAGATTAAAATACCTTTTCAAAACTTCTTAATTATGTTGTAGATCTATTTTATTACAATCCTATATATTTTGATAGATATTTATTTATGTATTTGTTTTAGATGTGTGTAATATATTTTCTACTGAAAGGTTGGCAGTTCAGTCATATTGTGGGGTATGCCATGGTCTTTGCATAGGATGCAGATGTTTAGCATGTTTTTTATTGTTAGGCATTTGTTGATTTTGATCAAAAAGGAGGTGACACCCAAAATCTATTTGAAGTGGGATCAGAAAGGGCTATTTCAGTTTGAAATCTGAAAATAATTTTTTTTTTTTTTTCTTTTTGCAAATAACACTAATTCTTTTATTTTGTACAAGGAAGTAAATTACAAATAACTTGGATAATATTCGATTTAGAGGAAAATCTGTGCAACAACAATCGTAATATACTAGGTTGTGAATTATTTGAGTTATGCAACATTTGTGATCCAGGCCATAATAGAGATGTACTTGATTTTTTTTATTTCCCTCTACCTTTTAACTCCATCTTTTTCTGACCTATTTTCGGATCTTGTGTGACTTAATCATTAGTTTTACAAGGGGCAGTTAAATACCAAGCACTGATAAATTCCTTTTTAGAGAAATCTTACACCATTTTGTTATTCAAGTGTTCTGGGGATACGAGTGATAATAGAGATCTAAATAAGTAAACTAAATTCATATATAAATTGAATAGTTGTTTTACTATTTACACTATCTTTTATTTGAACTTCTAGTCTGGCATTCAGAAAATAAATTGATACACATTAAATCATAAAATAAAAGAATGTAATAATTTTAAAACAGTTTTTGATTGGTGAATTCCAGGAGTACCATCTTACTAAAGCATACTTGGAACTGAACTCTACACAATTTGGTTGGAAATTAAAAACATAACCCCCACTTAATCACAGCCAAAACACACTAATTTGTTCTAATTCAATAAGTTCATTACAAACTCTTCAAAGCATTTACATCACTCACCCAATAGTACTAAACTTAACAGAAGAAATTTATAAACAACAAACATACTAAAACAGACAATGTCCCTATATTGGCTGCCAGGACCTTGGGCTTACTCTGACAGCAGACCACCAGGCTAAACAAATTATTGAATGAACTCAATATACACAAACTTACAATACGAAGACATAGTGAGACATAAAAGATTCCGAATCCTAGGCAAATGACAACGAGAATGTAAACAAACAACTCTGGAGTATCAAAAGAAGAATTAAGAAGTGGCGATTGAGCCATAGGAGTACTAGACAGCTACACATACCTGACACATAAGACACTCAGACCAGGATAGACAACCTTATACGTAAATACTGCAACAAATAGCTAACAATGAAAAACATACTAATCTCCTGCATTCAACGAAAAGACATACCTGCAATATGAATGAACTACTAACTGGCAGCAGCAAATATTTTACACATATACTAACACATCTAAATATTTACAAAATAATAACTAACTTCCAGAAAAAGGTAACAAAAGTTTCAGTCCTCTTAAAAATCTATATATCTAAAAAAAGGCAATGGACTCCTTAACCAATTGTTAGCAAATGCAAGTATATAACTATAATAAGTATAGATACCCACTAGAAAAGTCATTTATCAGTTGCTCACTCTTTAGGGATTGTCTAACCTTCTACAGATGAATAAACTTATTGTATTTTTGGCCAAGAATTAACGAACTATTACCATAACATTATATATTGCAAGATAAACAAAGTCTAAAATTAGCTTATAGTAAACCTGTAAACAGAATTTTCAGTCCTGTTAAAACTCTACATATTCAAAAAAGATAATGCAATACTTAATAATACCACTACAATCGCCAGCAAAACAAAACTCAGTCTAGTTAACATAATTACTTACTTTTAAATTGTGAGTTAACATGAATAAATTCATTTTCTAAATGCTAAAGTAGCAGTTTAAATAAAAGAGATTTAATATAAATAGTATAGCAACTATTGCTCATTGGATATATGAACTTATTTTACTTGTTGAGCATTCTGTTATCACCTGTATCCTCAGTACTAAATCTGAAAAACATAATCATGCAACATTTCTCTAAAAAGGAAGGTGAAATCTAATGTATGAAGAAAAACTGCTAGTTAAACTTGATAGAACAAAAATTATTGAAATTATTTTTTTCCTTAAAAAAAAAAAATCAAACTTGGAAGCTAAATGAGTATAATATATTGACTGTTGGTACATAGAAAACATGGTTCTTCAGGTACAAACAAAAAAAAAAAAAAATAGAATAACTTCAACTTTATTTTATTGCAAGTAGACATAAGACATTTTCTAATAACAAAAGCCCTACAATATCAAATAAAGTTAACACAAATAAAAAGGGATTAATGATGACGCATTTATGTGGTGAAATATCGGGTTAAGAACAATGCATCAAGAAAAAAATTAGAATTTAAATGTGAAGTAGGGAAGGCGAACTCAAAGTCATAAAACATTCTACCCGCCAATCTGCAGCTGATAAACTTCTATCACATCTCCTTCTACCAACCCAATGCTGGAGGGTGTGTCAGCCTCATTAATTTGCAGTCCATCAAATCGGAATCGAGGAGTAGAAAGGTCATATCCCTATAGATCAGAGAGATATTAATTCACAACTCCATAAGGTAGAATTGAATATTCAATAAAATAAAAACTTTCTTATCAAATCAGAAATAAATCTTAAACTATTGACTATTGATAATTAATAACAAACAATCAATGAAAACCGACTCACCTCTCTATCACAATAAGCCTTCATAATTGTCACCATAGGCGATTTTTTCATTATTTCAAACGTAAATATCGCATTGTCCTGTCTCATTACGTTTAAAGTAATGTTTTCGGGATTTTTGGCCTTAACAACCTATAATTAAAAAACGAAAAGATAACGACAATGTACAGAGAGAAATAAAACGATTGTTAGAAGTTGCGTGTACTTACCTTCTCAGACATTGTGTGTAATGGAATGATTAGCCAACGAAGGAATAACTACCTCGAATCAACAACTGAGGACCTACGTTAGAGTTTTTGCGAAAGATGTGCTAAAAATACACTTATTTGGTATATTAAATTCAATGAAACCAAGCCTAGGTACAAGCAAGCAAAACGACGCGAAAGACAACGACCGCCAATGGAGGGAGATCGGCCATTTTCCACGGATACCTTGATATTAGTTGCTCGGTTAAAGAATTTTCAAAGCATGTATTGTGGGTAAACATACATAGCGTACTCGTAAAAAAATAATTGCAAGATTTATCTGATATTTGTTCTTCGATAAAAATTGAATTTATAAAAAATATCTCTTCCATCAAACGCAATAATTTCATTCCAAGATATTAATATTCTTACTTTCTATAATTCTTTACTCTTTCTTTAAAAGGGCAAAGAATTATTATTTAAATATAAAATCTCTTTAATTGCGGAAAGAAAATGAACAATGTATAGAAAAATTCTTAATCTTGTTGGTAAGTATCGTGCGACCTTTTTACTACGTGTAGCAGTTTAAGAGGTTTTATGTTTAGGTAATAATTCGAACACAAATAGTTTATTTTTAATATTGTTTATCGTTTTAATAGTATCTATATTAATATCTTTGAAAGAAATCATGACATTTTTACTTTCGATGGATCTCACGTTGGCCGTGCAAGTTAAGGTTAATCTCGCGTGGTAGACCTAGAGTGGCGGGTTTGATTCCCGCCCTGAAATCTAGAAATTTATTTAGTGACGGACTCATTAAATAATCTCCTTAGGCCCACCCAGGCTAGAAAAGGGAGGTAATCTGTAGATAACCCGTCCCGATTAGCAGCATAAAGTGGGCGTAAATAATAATAATAATAAACTTTCGATGGAAGAGAGCTATTTCATATAATTAATGATTTTATGCAAATTGAATATTTTTTTAAAGAACAAATATCAGATAAAACCTATTATTTTTTTAATACAGGTATACCATGAATTGTTATCTAAAATACGTGCCTAAAAATATTCTTAAGTAAGCAATTAATATCAAGGTACTCGTGGAAAACGACCGTCTCCCTCTATTGGCGTCGTTATCCCTCGCGTTGCTTTGTATTTGGGCGTGGTTTGGTTGAATCCAATATATCTAATAAGTGTATTTTTAGCATATCTTTTGCAAAAATCCCAACGTAGGTCCTCAGTTGCTGATTCGAAGTAGTTGTTTCTTCATTGGCTATTCACTTACACAGCACACAATGTCTGGCCATAAAAAGGTAAGCACGCAACTTCTAACAATCATTTTATTTTTTCTGTACATTGTCCTTAATTGTTTCTTTTTTAATTCTAGAATGTTAAGGCCAAAAAAAACAAATACATTACTTTTAAAGTAATGAGGCAGGACAATGCGATACATAAATTCTATCTTAAGAAACACAAGCCTCTGAGGGAATTTATGCAGACTTATTGTGATAGAGAGGTGAGTCGGTGTTCATTATTAATTATCAATGTTCAATAACCAATATTTTTAAGGTTTATTTCTGATTTGATAAGAAAGTTTTTATTTTATTGCATATTCAATTGTGCCTTATGGTGATAGTAGTGTTGTGAATAAATATCTCTCTAATTTATAGGGATTCCACCCTGCTTCGGTTCGATTCCTATTTGATGGATTTCGAATTAATGAGGCTGATACACCCTCGAGCATTGGGCTAGAGGAAGGAGATGTGATAGAAGTTTATGAGCCGCTGATTGGAGGATAGAATCTTTAATAAATTTTTGTTCTTTTTCCCTACCTCACATGTAAATTCATATTTTTTTCTGGATGCATTGCTCTTACCCAGATATTTTACCACATAAATGTATATACATTTCTGAAAATTAATATTTAACTTTAGAAAGTCTACAAGCCTACAATAGTTATTAATACATTTTCATTGATGTAACAAATTTTGCTCCCTTCAAGCATAATTTATATATTCTGTATGCATATAAAGCTATGTAAATATAGTTTTATATTATTAACACAACTGCTCTAATAAATGTTGTTTACATTTATTTTAATGCCTATTACATTATCATTTGTTTCAAAATTTGAATTTTAACAATGTAGTGAGGGTGGTGGTATAATATACCTTTCAATCCATGTTTAATTCAACTTTCTATTCTCTGTGGGCAATAGCCCTATCTAGTTTTGATCAATAATATTTTTTGTTACAAACCTCCAAAAAGAAATTTCAGTTATCATCCTTTTTTTGTTAACTTTATTTAATAGTGTGTGCTTATGTTCTGAGAAAATGTCTTATGTTTACTTGTAATTAAATAAAGTGCTAATTATTCATATATTTTTTTTACCAGGTAGACTCATGTTTTCTATGTATCAACAGTCAATATGTTACACTCATTTAGCTTCCAAGCTATTTATTTTTTATTTTTTTTTAAGGAAGTAAATAATTTCAAGAATTTTTGTTCTAACAAGTTTAACCAGTAGTTTTTCTTCGTACATTAGCTTTCACCGTCCATTTTCTTTGATTCTTTTTTTCTTTATTTTTTCACAGTTTTCATTCTTTATTTTGAAATTTTATATTCCTTTATTCAAAAGAAAACCCATGCCTATAAATAATTTTCATTTTAAGTAACAATTCTTCTATTGTACCACTCCTCAGTATTTGGACTTTTCTGGAAGTTTAGAAATATTTCTGCACAGTATCTTGTCTGTTCAGTGTCCAAAAAATCACTCTCAAGTTCAAATATGTGTATGTGTGTGCGTGTGCATGTGTGTGTGTATGTATGTGTATATATATATATATATATATATATATTAAACAGAGATAGTCACATATTTGGGAAGTGCGGGGTAGATCAAAGAAGCCGACAGAGGATCGAGTCCTATTCTGGAAGGGTCTGGGCCATCCCTTTGATGTTTTCCGCCAATCTATATAAGACACCCTGGCCGACCCTAGTCAGTTTTAGTTTGATCTCAAGTGCTCATATGTGCGTTCAGTGCTACAGTGCGACTTAGTGCAGTGCGGTAAAGAACAGTGTCGTGTCATGACTGTAAGTAACAGTTTAGTGCCGTGTTAAAGGATAGTGTAGTGCTGTCTTTTTGTGAATTTCAGTGACCGTGAGTGAATTATTGGACTGTGACTCATTGAAGAACAGTGACGCTATCAGTGCATACTGTGAGTAGTAATTAAGAACAATTAACCAAGTGTATTGTGTGCTGTTAAATAAATTGTTCAGTGATAAAAACTGTGAAGCTCGTGTGTATTTAATTTTGCTCTTATAACTCTTATAAACAACGTTTATTACTGATTTTGTAATAAAACTTAACAATATATATATATATATATATATATATATATATATATATATATATATATATATATATATATGCATTTACTTTAAACACCTTGAAGCTTTACTATATTTAGTACAAAAACTATCAATTTTCAAAGAACTAATTGAAACATTTATCGAGAGTCACTAGATCAACATTCCTCAACTGGATTTTCTGAAAAGCCTCTACATCTACTTTCTGTTACTCCAGTGGGGGCTCTATTGTCCAGCCTATACCTGGCTGCACTTGGCTCTGCACACTTTATTGGTCTTTGACAATCCTTTATTTTTTATTCTCCTGAGGATCTCATTCTAATGCGGGAGGGGGTTTTCTTACCAACACCAAATCATGATGAAAGCATAAAAAATAAGACAAAAGAAAATAATACTATGTCATAATTCAATTTATTAATCCATGTGAATGATCGTTTGACATGCACTAGAACACTCCTAATGGGTAATTTTTGATTCTAAAACCAATGTCCAAGGTTAGAAAGGCAGTAATAGTAAACATACAAGTTTAATCAACATTGTTTATTTAATACTTTTTTATTTCTTTACACTTAAATGTACTATAACCAGTCTTATAAAGCTCATAAAGTCATAACTTTTTGTACATCATACATGGTAATAAAGTTTACTATATAAATATTAACATTCAAGTGAAACAAAGAGATTCAGAAGTGTTTTCAATTATTTTTGACTCTCATGCTGAACTAGTTAGTTTTTTGTCCATGAGACTAACAACAAGATATTATAACATACTCTTTCTAAATGTTTTTCCATCTAAAGATCATATTTAAACTCTGTAAACTTAACATTTTTACGTTGATAAAAATATACATTTATATTATAATATGTACAGTATTAAATAAAATAGCAATTGTCAACAACTTCATTACTTTTGTGTTCTCATGATGTATATTAGAATATATTTCTTCTTTTTTTTATACAAATTTGTAAAAATATTCTTTTTTTCTTTATATAGCACAATTAGCTTGCATTTTACTAATTTATCATTACACCGACTGATTCTTTTTTAAAAACCAATGCCCTTTCCCTGTAATTGCTATATAATTGTTTTCTTAACTTTCTCTTTGCAAGGCATTGGTAACATTTATTTGGTCTTTAGCCAAAATTAATTCATTTTTCCTTGTATTATACTGAGCCACATTCTCGAAGCACCCTATTTCCGAGTGGCAGTGGAGGGCGATAATTGCTTTTGAGAAGGCATTCTTCAGACTCTATATTATCATTTTCTCCCACAGTCTTCATGTTTCTGAATATATTTAACTGAAAGTAAAAAAAAAAAAAAAAAATAATCAATGCTATTTATGATACGTATATAAACACAAATATAGACTATTATACAAATAATATTGTTAATGATTTAAATAATTTGTTGTGTATTGGCTAAAAAATGTACTTAAATTTAACATCTAGGTGTTTTATTTTGATGCAGTCTGTATCAGATACCATTGCCCTACTTCAGAGCTTCATAACTACAAAATACTTATTATATATTACTTAAGTTTTCTGTGTATTGCTTTTATACAGAAATTTAAATGGGTAATCAGCACAACCTTTATATAGTTCTGAAGCAGGACACACTAACAATTTATGAAATAGTCAGCATCAAACTGAAACCCATTAACTTGATGGAGTACTCCTATTAGCTGATATCCCATTGAAGAACTAATTTCTAACTAAACCTTTAATCAACTATTATAATCTATCAACAACAACTTCAGTGACATTTGAATGTTATTTGATATTCATATTAACCTGATAAAATTAATTATTTGTGATGATCTAACAATTCATAGAATGTTACCAATGATTAAATAATTATGAATTTCATGCCCAAATCCATTTTATGCTCTAGATTTATGTATTGGTTCTGGTTAATAAAATGAAAAGTGCAGGACTCCAATTATTTGATAATTATTTTTATCCTCTATGATTTATATATATATATATATATATATATATATATATATATATATTTATTTCCTTCCTGAATCATTTATACTGCAAGGTATTTTATATTCTGCATGTACTCTAAAACTGCATCAGTACTTAAATTATAATTGAACTATTATTTTTGGAATATATTAAAATAATTACAGTAAAGGAAAAGAAAGATATAGTCTTCCTGCATTAAATGTTTATTTTTGGCAATCGGTTCCACCACTTCAGTGGCATCTTCAGATCTTTGGTAAAAAGGAAAATTAAACAGAACTACAAGAATATCACTAAAGAATGGGTAATAAGCTAGCCAACAAAGCCCTATCAATATACTAAATGATTCTTCAGTAGATTGGCAAGGCTTTGTTAGCTACTTTATTACCAATTCTCTAGTGATATTCTTGTAGTTCTGGTTTATTTTCCATTTCACTAAAGATCTGAAGATGCCACTGATGTGGTGAAAATGGTTTTTAAAATAAACATTTAATGCAGGAAGACCAGATCTTTCTTTTCCCTAACTGCTGGATCCTGCAACATCAATGACTCAACAATATAATGTCAATTACAATATTACATTTGATAAAATAATTAATTAATTATGAAATAATTAATCTGTTCTCAAAATGCCATTTATCAAGCTTTTTTAGCCCTTCCGTCTGAAACGTTTTTGGTCTTCCCTTGGTCTGTCATGTACCAACAAACCAATCAACATGATATTGTTAAATTTATTCAATAGTGTTACCAAAACAGTTTATATTCTCACCGGTTCAGGTATAGTTTTTTTAATATTATTTGCTCTTTTATTTTTTTTTTTAATTATAATGAATATAATCCCATGCGTAATAAGGAGGATAAATTTAAAAAAATAAAAAGTATCTAACCTGTTTCTCTTTAACTTTAATTGGATCTTTAAATACAATCCAAATGACACTCTCACTGCAGGGTGGAGTAGTCAAGGACCCTAAATATGTCCAATATTTTGGTATCTCTGAAAAAAAAAAATATATTCTGTTAAATCTAATTACATTCTACTTTAAGGGAATTCATTCTTTCAGGAACAATATTATAATGTTATATATGTATTGAATACTTTCTTCATTCTTTTCTATCATTTTGAACAGCCATTTATCTTAGCAGAAAATACTTAAATAACTTAATTCTGAGTTTACTTTAGGATAAATAAATTTATATGTAAGGAACTATTTTCAAAATCATGGAATTAATTGGATTTCACTTCTAGAAAATAGTGGTATTTGAATGTATGTAGCTCACAGTGATTAAATTGTTCAGTATGTGGCGTCACTTCTCATGTGTATAGTGATGCTCTCCTTTCGTTCATATTTTATTGCGATTTCATCACAATTGCATTATGATTTAATACATTCTGCCAATACCTCATGGCTTTACAATCATACTATGAACAGTGGTCAGTGAATGGCAGGTGAAGATTATAATATGGATGCATGAAAGAAGGCCTACAGAGTAGATGGCCTTTTATTACAGCTGAGTCCTTTCGAGACCTGTATGTTCTAGACTGAGCTCTTGTCTACGCTAGGGTATAGCTAAACTCAGTCTATCAGGAGCAGATTGAGCATAACCAGTGAGCAGCTATAAGAACACTGAAGATAAATTGTTGTCTTCAAAGTAGTCTATCATTATAATAAAATGACTACAATTCCAATAAGTTTGTCTCCTCATGCATTAAGTGAAAAAGCATCTTTTAATAATATCAATTTCCTACAGGAAATAATCAGCATGCATTGATAAAATGTATATACTTGCCATTGTATCTGATATGGCTGCATGTATTTATGTGAAAAACTTGGGTCAAAAAGTGATAAAGCGCTTTTTTTTTGGTTATTTATTTTTGAAATTGATAAATATGACAATATTAAAACTTATTAAATAGTGTCTTAAGAAATGTCATATAATTAAAGGGTGGCTGAGAACAAGTTTTAACATGCACATTTTAATATTAATTATAAGTGCATAGTTACATGAGAATCACGCCATCCCTTCTTCTTATTGGGCTTTAGTATTAATCAACTGAATTTCTGTCAAAAATAAAAGTATATAAGCCTTTTGAGTCAAATTTAAATTAAGGAGTTCTCCTTAAGTTTTTTAGGTTGTACAATTTAGCTTTAAATCTAGATTTCTTAGGACTATTCTTGAATAGTTATTCGGAAAGCACCGATCCACATGTTTATGATTCTTGGGGCATTCAATATATCCTTAAAATTATTTTAGATGTTTAAGCATATCATTTGGAATAATAATACCATAACTTCATCCTCAGAAATTTATAATGTATGAACATTAAAGTGTTCATATAAATGGGGAGAGGTATAGTCTCACCCTCTCTGAAAAAAAAAAATCTTTGGTTAAATTGTTTTAGACCGCAACTGCATCTAAAAAGGTTATTTTATGTTAATAATTTAATTATTTTTTATTTAAGATAAAGTGTTTTGTACCTGCTGAGAGTTGAGCCCAGATATCCTGAAAATTTATTTGAGCACTCTACCAACTGAGCTGAGACTACTGTCGCTCATGAAAAAAAAAATTTGTATCTCCAAATCATACTTTCCAAACATTATGTACAGCAGTGATCATTCGAAAAGGGACAATAATTGTCAATCAACTGCTTAATAGACAACACTCCTACCAAGTCAGAGTAATTTTTTGAAACTGTTATTTTATGCGTTTTAAAGTTTCTGTAATTCATAATATGCAAAAAGTATTATATTGCTTGATTCTTGAACTACTTACTACAAGGGTTATTTCATGCATTTTACAGTTTCTATTACTAAGTTTATAAAAATTCATTAAAATAAAATACATATCACTATAGAAAATATTTTATGTTGATTATATTTGTTTTACAATTAAGTTGGCAACATATTTGTAGATATTGATTTTGCAATAAATGTCTAGCATAAAACAGTAAACACCCAAAGGAATTGCATTCATTTCATTCCTTTATTTACAATTAACCATCCATTTCGTAAGGCATAATAGTCTTAAGACCTCTAAACAATCAACAGTCAGCATTCTTAATATGTTAGTTCTTTAAATATACTCATAGACATCCATGGTCCTTGTCATTACCAGAATCAAGGTCTTCGGGTATTGACCATTTCTTCATGTTTTTGGCTAGACATACTTCTAGCTTCCTCAGTCACAAGACAAGACCAGATACATATACCTGAATAGGAACACAACTCTTTAGAGTCTGAGCTAAGAAAGCTAGAGGAATGTCTAGTGAAACATCATCCAAAAACATGAAGACAGAGTCAATAATATACCTAAAGACTTCGATTGTAATAATGATAGTAGTTACTTGGATCCTGAAGACAAGCTAATATTAGGCCATGGATCAGAAAAGGGAACTTAAAAGAGTTCCTGTTCCTGTAGAAGCGGTTTTAATGAGTTCATAATCCAGGATTTAGAATAGTCAGAAAAAAAAGATATCCTTGTTATGAAAAATACCCTGATTATGGAGGGAGAGGAATATAAATTATTAGGAAGCACATATTTCTTACTTGTATATCATTTGAATGTTTGTGATAAGTAGTTACATAGAATACTAACATTTAACACTTTCACTGCCACCAGATTTTCAAAAAATTTAACCGTGTGCCACTTTGTTTTTTTTACATAAACGGTGAGCTAAGAGCTTTTAATTGAGAAAACTTACCTAAATTTGAAAGTTGAAGTGTTCCTGAACAGATTTGTTAAAACCAATGGTTCTCTTTTAATCTGCGGTGTTTAACTGAGTGCCACTGTAAATTTCAAGCCCTTTTTTTGTGTGCCGGGGTGGGGAGAAACAATGGTCTGGAGTTATACCTGCTACGTAGCATCTACGGAGCCAGCACGCAGAGTGAAACTCACGCTTCCGCATACGGTACGGAGGTGGCAGTGAAAGTGTTAAGAAAGTATCAGAAGTAGAATGGCTGGTGGCTCTAGCTGGCCTTCAGGAAAATTCCAGAAAAAAAGAAGTTGTTGATTATAAAAGATTGAGAAATGAACTCAGCCAATGGAATAGTGCTTCTTTGTCAAAAGTGGACTCTTACAATGGAAAACAGAAAAAAATGAAACCCCACAAACCCCTGAGGAAATTTTATGCAGTATACCAGATGGAACAAGATAAAGAGGCATCCGAGCAGTAGACACCTGGAGGATGACTTGTACATCCCAGCAACCATTATTAAATGGAGGGGAGCTGGGAGTTGTAAACGATGTTTTTAGGTGACAGCTATAATTGTGATTATTAAAGTAGTGTAGTAGACAACAGTAGGTAAAAATAATATTTTTTAGGAAATTCATAAAGTATGATGTTGAAGATATTGTATACTTACTAGGAAGAAACCTTTTAATTTTCAGGCTGAAATTGATTGGTGCACTTTGTCCTTTATGTATAATATTAGGTATCAATGATACAATTTTTGCCAGTTCCTCATGTTTATTTTTGCTGACCTATAAAAGGTAGTAGGTAAGAATTTATTGGTAAATGTATTTCGTTAATAATTTTATATGTGCTACCTTACCTTTAAGAACACTCCCAAAACCGCCAGTCCATCGGGGTGACTTGCAGCCTCCATAAAAGTTGAATATTTTGTACAATTCCAATGCACAAAGTGTAACTAAAACATAAAAATTGTGTTAATTAATTTAATTTGCATAAAGTTTGGTATACGATAACCAATATTAGTGAATATTTCTTTTATACCAACTTAATACTTTTTAAATACCCAGTTTAAACTAAAATAAATTATAAACACTTGACTATTAAATAATGATGACTGAAAGCTCTACTTCTGAAAAAAAAACTTGGTAAGAACTAGAGTTAGAGAAAAAATGTATTGAACAATAATTGTGGAATATTATATTATCATGAAGATTGAGTATATAACATTTTTTGATCTTATTCGTAATTACAACGATTTTTTGATTTTGGCTGTTCTCTAAACCCCCACTCCACTTGATTTAATGAACACAATATGATTTATTTTTGCTCGAAAAGATATGGTTTATTATATATATTAGCTTATTGCTAATATGAGATGAGTAAGTGTGAGTCAGGAAGCTGAACACTAAAAATTGAAAATATCTCTGTTAATATTAGAGTTAACGTAAAAATGCATACGGCAAAAACTGTAGGAAAATAAGTTCACAATAAAATTGGCCATATAGTACTTTCCATCCCGATTAACAATAACAGAGATATTTTGAATTCTTATTCGTTAATGAAGTCTATCTTTCAATTTGCATGTTTAAACACACACACACACACATATACATATTTGAACAGTCATCATTTTCATTATTTTCTTGGTAGGATTGATGGGTATCGATGGATTGATCAAATTATTTTTTCGAAGACACATCATGTGTACAACCTCTTGAAATAATTTACATTTTCCCTAACGAGCTCAGTTATTCCTATTAGCTCTAATCGCAACAATGTTTGGTTTACAAATTTCCAAGAAATTGTCCTTTTTTAACCTTCCTAAACTCATTTTGACTAGTTTTGGCATGTCCTGTATGTAAGTATATTGTAGAACTCAAATGAGACTAGTCTTAAAATTCTGAAATTTTTCTTTATCATTAATAGTTCTATTCCATTACAAATCTATGAACTTCATAAATCAGTAATGAGAGGAAGATATCATATGCAACTTTCCAATGAAATTATTATAAATGAAGTGCATAAAAATATTTTCTTTATTTAAGGTTATGCAGTACCACACATTTTACCTTTTTATCCTTTGAAAATTAAAGTTTTAAACCGAAATATTTTTTGGTAATAAAAGACTACTTATCCACGCAAATTTAGCATAGTTTAAAAAGGAATATGTTATTTTAAATTGTGTTTATTTTATTTGAGTATGAAATTTCCCTAAACAGGTTCTAAATTTTGATTATCGGTGCTCCACGATAATTTTTTAACCGCCCTTTTTAATTCCGCGAAGTGCCTACAATTTCTCCAATGGCATGCAATGTAAACACTGCAAATCGGCCAATTGATGGACCTGTTAGTACCTCATCGATGTCGCTAGATAGCAGCGCACGCTACAATACGCCAAACAACGTGTAACTTCAGATATTTATCTTACCTAATGGCTACAGGTTTTATACCCATTTTACCCGATTTCTCTGAAGAGAAACCAACTATTGAGATTGTACACATTACCCGGTTTTCAAAAAATTTCCTCCGGAGATGAAGAAAATGAGGTCCCTTCAAAATTATATATATATATAATCCAGTTCGTTAACGGCATAGATCGGACATGGGGAGGAGGAGTTTACAGGGGAGGGGGATTGAGTGGAAAGAATATATGATTTTCGTTGTAAAATAACATTACATAGAGGAGAGGACTCGATAGAGGAGAGGTGGGCAGGTAACCATAACCATTTTGTATTGCGTGACGCTATTTTCGAAAATTTTCCTGAATCCTTGCTAGGAGATGACAAAAATTAGATAAGTTCAAAAAAATTAATAAATAAAAATAATACACACACACACACACACATCAATTCCAGGCTCTCTAGACATTTATTATGCCCAAAATGGCACACTCTACATTAAGTCCTTCACAATGCCTTGTCAAATTGGAGTATATTGTATATAAATAAAAAAAACTTAATAGCCCCCCTCCCCTTTGGAAGGTTATTACGTTTCAAGTTTGGGTTGTAATTAATTATTAATACATTTATCGTCCTGATATGTTCACAATTTGAACACCATCAGACATTTAAAAGGGTTTGTATCTAATTTGTATTCCGACATTCATCAGAATATTCCAAAAATTGTGAATAATACACGAGTTCGGTATTTGGTCGTACATAAGTCTAAAGTTTTGTGCGTGGAAAGCATGAATACTTACATCAGAATTAGCTAAAAGATATTTTTCTTACCTCTGCTGCATATGCTTTCCCATCCACTGTATGTTCTGATCCTTCTTCACTTGTGTTTCCCCAATGACAGTGAAATTGTTCCAGTTTATATTTCCCTTGCAATGGGCCTCCTGATAGTTCTGTGTGCGGAAAAATATTATTATTCGTTGTATTAATAATATATTGATTTATTTGACATTATAAATAATAATTTTTTTTTGGGGGGGGGGGGAGGCGGCTAGATGCCCGAGTTGCGCTATATCCACTAAATTTAGTTTAGCTGTACGGTTACCGGAGTTTGAGTTTAATCTAAAATCCCTCCTCTGGCGCACACTTAGGATCGAGAAGCAATTGAGTAACTACTTGAATGAAGAAGTGCTTATCCTTTGTCTGTAATCCACCACAATGGTGACCATTCACTACCTGCCAAAGTGGGAGGGTTTGACCTTTCATGGGCCGTTGACATAAACATTTTCATTTTCATAAATCATATTCATTTTATCATTATATTTGAGGTAAATATTAATATTGTAATTCATTACTGTTTAAAATCCCCTTACTTCGTATTAGAAAGAGAGTATCCTGAAGTTTTTGCCTTATTTTCAATTTTTCGGATTTATTTTTACTGCACTAAAATGACCGGATTTTAACGTTGTATACTACAAGAGTGTGATGACCATTGTGTAAATATTTCGTTTAGCTAGGAAGAAGTGACAAGCGGAGGGCGTCATTTTCCTGTCTTATTTCTCTCTAAAATTAACCTTTATTACTCGGGATTTGGGCAGGCTGGTGGAGGTCCATCATCAACAGAAGGATATTAAGGTCAAAACAACTTCACTGTTAACACTTCTTTTTTAAAAAACAAAGTACTTTCGGGGCGAACCGCCTCATCTTCCGTGGGGCTGAATCTGGAGCTGGTCCCTATTGAGCCGACATCTCCGGCGAGACTCCTAACCGCTTAAAGTTTATTAATTTTTTCAATCCCCTCATGTCCCTAAGAAAATACACTTAGAGGTGGTTATGGGGTTAAGTTAGAGAAAGTTTGTTCATTTATTGATACTTAGGAGTGTTGAAGAAAACCCTATTAGTTGCTTATTTGAAAACACATTATGTTTTTGTTAAAAATTAGAATCGTAATTATATCAGTAAATTACTAATAATAAATAAAATTTCTTTATTAAATAAGACTCTTAACGGCTAAGGTCCTCTATATAGAAAAAATGACCCCCTACCCCTTAAATAATGACAATATGGTATATAGCAAGGAAATATGCTTAATTGTAATTTTTCTAACTTTATAGGTCCTGTTAACGGTTCATATAACCATATACACCTTTTTTTTTTATTTATTTCCTCTACATAGTAACCCTATGTGGAGGGATATTATTTCCTGCACATTCCATGCATATTTGCATTTTGTCATAACTTGTAACAATTTTTATATGATATATATATATATATATATATATATATATATATATATATATATAAACACACACACACACACACACACACACACACATATATATATATATATATATATATATATATATATATATATACTAGCTCAGATACCCGGCTTCGCTCGGGAATTGATTTGAGGCTGAAAGGTGATGGTATTTTTTTGGCAAGGCTTTACTGTGCACAATATTTGACATTTAGCCGTCCCAGTGTTTAGGGGTTATACCCATTGTTGGCATCTGTTAATAATAAAATTATTTTTTTATGTACGTCTTCATTGTCCTCCATATTGTCATATTTCCCGTCTCCTGTGCATTATACATAGATTACAGTTATTAAGGACAAAATATTAAAATAGATTGAATTAATTTTTCTATAATATAATATTTCTACGCAAATTACTTTCTCCACACATTGTTCCTGGAGAAATGTATAAAACAAAAGTTAATCTAAATATCAAAGTAAACAACTTTTGTTATGTGAATGTTTGTCGAAAAACAATTAGACAATGAAATATCGCGAATTTTTATTTCAGGCCTCCCTTATAACCCCCACTCCCGTTCTAACCTAAATATTTTAATATAGCTAATAATCATGGAAGAATTAATGCTAATTGACATACCAAGTTTTTTTTAAGTTCGGTTTAATCGTTAGCGCCCAATGAAATAGTTGACTCCCGCTTTAGTTTATAGTGTATATCTCGTTTATACTTTGTTAAAAGGCAAAAATGAATATGACAAAAGTTACTCTAAATAACAAAATAAACAGCTTTTGTTATGTTCATATTTGCCGAAAAACGAATATAAAACGAAATACCGCTATTTTTAAATTCAGGCACCCCTTATAACCCCCACTCCTGCCCATCCCTAGAAATGATGGTATGGGTTGTTATAATGAAAGCGTTAGTGCTAATACACATACCGAGTTTTATTTCTTTTGGTAGGATCTTTTGTCCCAAATAAAATTGTTCACTTCCGCTATAGGTTTTAGCGTATATCTCGTTTATAATTCGGTATACGAAAAAAGTGTATATAACAAAAGTTACTCTAAATAACAAAATAAACAACTTTTGCTATGTTTATATTTGTCAAAAAACCAATAGGAAACGAAATACCGCTATATTTAATTTCTGGCCTCCCTTACAACCCCCACTCCTGTCCGTCCCTAGAAATGATGGTATGGCTTGTTATAATGAAGGCGTTAGTCCTACTACATGTACCGAGTTTTATTTAGTTCGGTTGATTTTTTTGTGCTAAATAAAATTGTTGACTCCCGCTATAATTTTTAGCGTATAACTCATTTATAATTAGGTATACGACGAAAGTGTATATAACAAAAGTTACTCTAAATAATAAAATAAATAACTTTTGTTATGTGCATATTTGCCGAAAAACCAATAGGAAATCACTATTATTAATTTCAGGCCTCCCTTTCCCCTTCCTTCCCTTTCTTTTTACATAAAACGACTAAATATCGAGTTTGGTAACGATCAAACAAAAATCGCGACCGCTAGAGCGGTAACAGACAAATATATATATATATATATATATATATATATATATATATATATATATATATATATAGATAGATACATATATATATATATATACAGTTTTGAACGGACCTCATTTTCGTCATCTCCTGGGTAGGATCGATAGACATTTGAAGAAAAATTTCGAAAATTCCGTCATGAGTACAACCTCAATAACTGATTTCCCTTAAGGGAAATCTGCTAATATGAGATGAGTAGGAGTGGGGCTTTACTAAAGACCGAAAACTAAAAATGCAAATATCTCAGTAAATAATCAAGATAGTGAAAACATGTACATAACAACATTTATAGAACATTACATTTGCAATAAGATTGGTTCTGTGCAATTTTTCGATCCGACGCATAATAACGAAGATATTAAGAATTTTCCAAATTCTCCCCGTCTAAACCCCCCTCCCCCTGGACCGATTTCAACCATTAACGAACTTGATCTTTCTTTTTACATAAAACGATTATATATCAAGTTTGGTAACGATAAGACAAAAATTGCGACCGCTAGAGCGGTATATATATATATATATATATATATATATATATATATATATATATATATATATACATATATACAGTTTTGAACGGACCTCATTTTCGTCATCTCCTGGGTAGGATCGTTGGGCATTTGAAGAAAAATTTCGAAAATCGCATCATGAGTACAACCTCAATAGTTGATTTCCCTCAAGGGAAATCTGCTAAAATGATATCTGCAAATGCTATGATTTTACAGTTCGGAGGTAGTGGTATTTGCAATAATTGATCCACAATTAAATTCCATAAAACAGGGTAACAAGCTGATCCTTGAGGTGTTCCTAGAGTTTGAATTTTACTCATGGAGTAATTGTTGGTTTCTAGAATTATTACTCTATTTCATAAATAATTGGCTACTAGATAATAAATATTGTTTGGGCATCGTTTTTCTCTTAATGAATATGGGGTCTATGAGTGATCGAATGCCCCCTGGATATCAAGTGAAACTAAAACGAATTCTGGAGTTTTTCTTAAGATGCTTTTATAAAATTTACCGTATTATTTATAGCGTCTGTAGGCCCTTTTTGGGGAGTAAATCCAAATTGATACTAACTCATCGGACTGTTGGAGTGCAAATAATGCGAAAGTCGATTATTTATAATTTTTTCTAATATATTTCCTTCTTTGCTTATTAAGCTTATTGGCCTTAAAGAAGCAATGCCATTTTTCTGTTATTTTGTTTTCTTAGCAAAATCATTTTTGATATCTTCCATATTTTTGGAAATAGAGAAAAATTGGAAACTCACGCGAAATATTGTTATAATGAATTCGGTATACTCTTGGGCTACAATTTGAAAATTCAAAAATGAGTAGTTATCCCGTCTATACCAGGTGATTTGTTTTTACTAAGATTGTTAATTATGCCAAATATTTCTTTTTCTATCAACGGAATATCATCTTCAGTATTTAATAAATTGTTTCGTTTTATTCGAATTTCTTTGTTAAAGGTATCATTTTTGGATTGATTATGTTCGGACACAATATTATATATTCTAATGTATCTTTGAGGTTTTTGGTTACGTGATGCCAGATTTCTTTATAGTTTCAAGATTCAATGGAGATTTTATTTTGTTAGCTGTAACTTTATGAGCCCATTTCCATGGCATATTTATGTCTTTGGAGGAACAATATTCCTTCCACGATTGAAATTTTGCAGATTTGATTTCTTTCATAAAATTCGCGTTTTTATCAATATATATTAATCTTCTTTCTTGTCTATGATCAGTTTAAATGAGGTTTTTCGAATAATCTATGAAGCCTATTGGTTTTGTTTTTCTTAAGATTTGATAGGGATATTATTCAACCATGTTGCAAACTTTTTAGCTTTGTTTTTGTTGTATAAAAATGGTCTTTTATGAAATTTTACAAATAACTTATTACAAGATTTGTTTAGTGCATCGACAAAATTTTCTATGATACTTTCGCAATTATATTCATTTATTATTTCTAAAATATATTTATCAATATTTGTTCCGACATTATTAACCATGCCAAACATTTTACACAACTCATTTTTCAATGTATTTTAGAATTTATCCCAGTCAGCATTTCTTGTGTTAAAGATTAGTTTCTGGTTATTAAATGTATCCATATTGATTTTATATTGTAAAGTTCTATGTCAGAGAAATTTTCGTGATCTAATATTGACCTGTCAGTAATGTATGATGCCAAAGATACTGTGGACCGTGTGATGCCTATATTACTTTGTCAAGGAGCATCATCAAAAGTTAGCCCATCTTAATCAACATTTACAATATGGAGGTTATTTACTATTATAAAGTAGTCTATTGCCTGGCTCGAGTATTGTAAGCTTTTTAAACCATACTTTCGATCGACAATTGCTATCAATATCAAATAATATGTTTGACCTCTAAAGTCACTTAATATAGCCTACATATTGGATAAACTGTTACCTAACTCATATGCTACTTCAAAGTGAGCACTGACAATGATAAAGCCGAAATTCTCTTAAATAATTTGAAAAACTACTAAATCTCTATTAGGGTATTGTTTTAATAATATACAGTCAATATTACGATTAGCTATTACTATTCCAGCTCAGGAAGCCTTGTTTTCTTTTTTATAAAAAGATTTATATTTCAAGTTTATTCTGTTTATGTCATTCCCATAACAGTATGACTCTTGCATCAATAAAGTATCTATTTGTTTCGTAAAAATCAATTCATTTACTACTACTGTAGCGTCTATGGCATGATGTAAATTCAGTTGAGCTATATGTAACTACTCATTTTCTTTAAATTGTTCTAAATTCATATTTTACATATAAGATAATGCAATTATTTCCATATGTAAATTCAAGAATATAATATTGATGTGGGCTAATATGATGATCATCATCATTGATTAGGATTGTCGTTGTCAGTTCCTATAAATGAATCATATGTTACAGTTGAGGTTAGTGTAACTATGGTAACACATAATAAATCTTGATAATAATTGGGTGCTAAAATATTTACCAAGAAAAATACCATATACACTTAGTGGCTAGGAAATGTATTTTTAATAAAATATACATTTTAGTAATAGCCTTATCGTTTTCAAGTGCCAAACATAATAATGATCCAAAAATATGTTCTTATTCTATGCAAGGAATTCTAAAAAAAAAAAAAAAATAAAAAAAAAAAAAAAAAAAAAGCAATTGGCCCGTGAAATTTTTGATAAAATCTAGAAATAATCAGTTTTGGGACATTCAGGAATATCATATGTCAAAATTTAAATGTTCTATCACGATTAGATCTCAAAATATTTAGGGACACCTGTAACAGTGTCTCTTAATCACTTCTAGGACTCTACAAAAACTATACATCAAAGAGCCATGATGTACTTAAATATGCATTATGAATTCTTTAGCTCAATAAAAACTTAAGAACTATAGCAATCGGATGCAAACATACAAATTCGTCCACTTTCTACAGCCCAAGATTCGTTTACGCTCGTCAAGGAATATTGCTGTTTGCACGTAAAATGGAGGGAGTTGAACCATTAAGAAGATTGTCAAGGAATTAAGTTTGACAACTGGGCCGAACTACTTCAATTACTGACTCACGGTGCATCAAGAATTCGGAGCAATCGCTGACAAATCCGGCAATAGAGCCTCGACCATCCCTAAAATTAGACATGAAGGACCAGGACGTGGAGAACATGAATGAAGAAGTCAAATATTGTCGTGTTTGTATCGCATATAGCTTTGGAGAAGCACCAATGATGATAGATGAATTTTCAATCAAAAGTATATAAGTGTACATTATAACACCTCTACATGAAGTTAGTAAGTTCGGAATTTGACGGCAATGGTGGTAACAGATGCTCAGGTTCCAATGGCATGAAGTTATTGAATCACCTGATAATAGCTGAATTATGTAACTGCGTTATGTACTCAAATATGTAAAAAGAAAATCGTCAAAGCACTTTAAAGTGATTTTTTTTTCTGATTTTGTTTTTTTCCTAAAACAGATTTTTTTTAGAACTGTTGACTAATCAAACAGTAGGCTGGATAAAATATCAGGATGTGATACATATTTTCGTTGCTCTTAGTATTAAATAATGTACAAATGGTTATGGGGTCTATATTTCAACGAATATTTTAACCTATAATTACTGCATGTTCGAATTTGGTAAATAATTTTACACATAGGAAAGGATGTTTCGCCCATTGTTTAAGTTCTTAAATCAAATATCAATAATTTCTAGACGGAGTTCTATGTAAGAAAAACACTATTTGTCTGCTCCCCAGATTTTTTGGGTTCCTTAGCTCGCATGTCAAGTTCCTTTGATTGTTTGGATAACTCGCCATGTTGGAAAAAAAAATAAAGAAATCAAAGGTTTGTGAAATACTATTTACGTAGCAAACGTTCTCATAATTTCAATTAGAACGAATGTTGTCTATCATTCAATTCATGATTTACTTCAGACAAGAATAAGTATGAGACTGCCTCATGGGAACTACTACCTTTCAACTAAAACTTCTAAATCATAATCTCTATCTGTTTACCTGTATTTTCTCCATCGAGGTCCACTTTCCAGCCATATCCAGTATTGATAATTCGGTTTGCAATCTTCTTTTCGTACGACCACGTCAATGGCTTTTCAGCTAAGCTGCTATCAGGGGTTGCAAGTTTGGTTGTTATGTCTACTGGTGACTGCCTAGCACCTGCTGCCAGAGGATATCTTTCTGCCCATGTTGATGGACCTGAAAAGCAGGAAAAAATAATTTATTAATCCCATTGTTAACTGTATCATTGAATTTACATATGTTATATTTCTTAGTCAAAAAAACAATTGATTGCCCGCATATTGTTTACATCTGATAAATATCGATAATTATAGCTCCCCTGGTCAAATGATTTCTGGGGCCTCCTTTATGTTTATCAAAAAAGAAGTAAGCAGTAAGAAGCATATAATATCTAAAAAAAAAGAAAGTCATGAAATTAGCATATTTCCCACGTGATGGCATGACACGCTTCAGATCTCATCTCAATATATATTTTTTATGTCTAAGTAAAAATCCGATGAGTAGAAGTGGGGATTTATTGAAGAGTGAAAACAAGGAAATTACAAATAATTTGCTTAATGTTTGAAACACGAAAACGTGTATAGAACAGTACTTGTGGATCAACAATAGATTAACAAAATTGGTATAAAATTTCTCGATCCGATTCATAATAACGAACGTGTTTTACAACACGTGTTGAAGCTGAGTATCAACATGTATACTCTCAAATCTGGTACTTATAAAGAGTAGAGTGCGACCCATTCCAAGAATCAAAACATACACAGAAATAATCTTTATTGTTTGTTGAAGGATATTACAACAAGGTGAGCGTGAAACCACGCAAAGAGGAAAAATAAATAAATAACATTAAAATAAAATAAGCCAAAATATATTTATGACTATCTAACAATTTATAAAGCAGCTACTGTACTCTTCCTAATCGCTGCAGTGGGACTGGACAAATCTGGCCCGTTCCATAATTATAACCACCTCAAAACAATTTGAAGATTTCCAAGGAACTACTTCCATAAAGTTTTATATATATATATATACATATATATATATATATATACATATATATATATATATATATATATATATATCTATATGTATATATACAACATTGTGCTGAAGGACAAAAAAAAAAGAATTAAAAAAATAAAAATCCGAACGTCACCAAAATTAATTGTTCAAGTATATATAACTTTATTTTATTTGTTCAGTGAGGGAAATATATTATGCATATTAATGTTTTCAGAAGAGGAATATCTTTCAATAACAACATAATTTAATGGGTATCCATTATTTTCTTATTTTCTTTTTATAGCGAAACACATCATTGGCTTCTTTGCTGTTACACAATTAAGCCTATTATTGAATGAATAAGGGTTTTATAAAGAATCATAATTCGCAGGACATTGTCAATGTAATAGTCTATGCACGATTTGGGTAAGTCAATATTGTATGGTGTGAAATGTATTACTGATGATAAAGTATTAGCTACTAATATAATTTGTTTATGCATAATTATTTATGTCCACTTTATGCTACTATGGCTAGTTGTATAGGATCGAAATAAGATGAAGTAGAATTATTAAAAGAGCAATAAAATAATTTAAAAAAAAAAAACATTTTTGTGACAGGCGTTTGTCCAAAAGTCTCATAAATAAGGAATATAGGTATATTTAAGTGAAATATATATATATATATATATATATATATATATATATATATATATATATGGGCGTGCACAGCGAGGGGAAAGGGTGGGCTTCCTCCCTCTGCCATGATAAAAGGAAGAAAAATGACTATTAGTAGAAGACATGCAACTTCAATAAAAATCAATATTTTTTCAAGCAGATAATTGCAATAACTAATAAAGCGGTGCATTTAAATTTCTTAAAATTTTGGTTTAATTTACCCTTTCTGCTCTCCCCAGCTTTAATCCTGAGTACGCCCTTGTATTTCTATCTTTCAATATATATATATATATATATATATATATATATATATATATATATATATAATTGTAACGTCTGTCTGTAAATTGATTTTTTTCGAAATTTCACGATATTTTTTCATTTCACATGCCATAAACACAATATCTGCAATTTGTGTTTTTGGTGTCTGTTTGTTTTTTACCTTTTCAAGCCTAAATTAATGAGCCGAATTTTATGAAACTTGGTATGTATATTACTACTAAACCAAATTAGACTATAGGCTACTAATATTCTTTGAGACTAATAGGAGTACGGGTGAAAGGGAGACCTGAAATTAAAAATAGTGATATTTCGTTTCCTATTGGTTTTTCAAATATGCACATGACAAAAGTTGCTTTTTTTGAGTAACTTTTGTTATATTCACTTTTATCGTATAACAAAGTATAAACGAGATATACACTAAAAACTAAAGCGGGAGCCAACAACTTTATTGGGCATTAACGATTGAACCGAACTAAACAAAACTCGGTATGTGAATTACCATGAACTCTTCCATGATTATAAGCTATATTAAAATTTGTAGGTAACTGCGGGAGGGTTACAAGAAAAATCGCCATACTTCGTTTCCTATTGGGTTTTCGGCATACACGCACATTTCAGAGGGCGTTTACTTTGTTATTTAGATTAACTTTGGTTATTTTCACTTTTGTCGTACAACCAAGTATACACGCGATATACGCTGAAACTCCAGCGGGAGTCACCAAATTTATTAGAACTCATTAAAGTGTTTTTAATATAGGCATATTATGACAAATGATGTTACGTTTTTATACTTATACGATAGTTCTAAATATGATTCGGATTCGGGAGGTTATAAATCTCCGCCCCTGTCCTCCACATTTGTTATTTATTTCAATTAGAAAATAACTTTGTTATTTTTTTCCAATAGAAATTTAAACTATAAGAGCATTTCGATTATTTAATTTGTATAATGTATTATTTAAACAAAGTCGTACTGAACTTGTCCAACGTTTGGTAGCGGAAGTTGTGGGGAATCAAACTCTTAAATTGTGATATATATTATTTTATTTCCTCCAATATGTTGACTTTATTGAAATGACTATGTACTACCTATAACTATTAAACGTTACTTGGTAATGCCATTATAACAGAAGATAATATGCGTTTATATTCAAGATGATTTGAGGTTGCAGGGAGAGCTACGATCTCATTCTCTCTTCTCGCTTTTAGAATATAAATTAAATTATATTTTGGACACCACCGTTATTTATTTACACCAGGTATATAAATTACTTGAAAATTCGAATTATTTAATGCTTTGAATAAATAAATAAATTATATAATATATAAGTAACGCAATGATGATAACACTAACGGGAGGGGATGCTGTCGGGAGGCTAACACAGTTAATAGTCTTAATTTATTTCCTGTGAATTGTTTGAATTGCTTTCTGCTCATATTTACTGTTACGTATATAAATAAGCTCACAATGTGTACTCCGATTGGTTTTTGACAGGGAATATATACATTACAGGTGATATTTAATTATAATAAATGCTATCCATGATTATGATTTGTAGTATTCACGGTGTATCAAACAGTGGAGAGGGATTGATTAGGAACTCGTTTCCATTTATTTTTCAGAACTAAAATTTCTATTCTAAGTCCCGTACCTTACCCTACAGGAAAACAATAAACCCAGCCGGGAAGAGAAGATTTAAACATGGAAGCTTTGCCAAATAAAAAACAATATCATCAACATTCATCCTCAAATCGTTTCTCAAGCGAAGCCGGGTACCTGTATTCCTTGAATAAATGTAGAATATATATATATATATATATACTAGCTCAGATACCCGGCTTAGCCCGGGAATTCATTTGAGGCTAGATGGTGATGGTATTTTTTTGGCAAGGCTTTACTTTCCACAATATTTTGACATTTACCCTTCCCAGTGTTTAGGGTTAATACCCGTCGTTTCTGTGGATTTGATAATAATAAAATTAATTTTTTTGTATGATTTCACTGTCTTCCATATTGTCATATTTCCCGTTTCCTGTGCATTATGCATAGATTTAAATTATTAAGGACAAAATATTATAATAATATATTATAATTTGAATTAATTTTTCCAGGTGAGGTACCTGGTAGTTCATATTGAAAAGAATTGTTGAGCAAATTTCTCTAAATAACAAAATAAACAACTTTTATTATGTGCATATTTGTCAAAACCCCAATAGGAAACGAAATATCACTATATTTAATTTCAGCCCTCCCTTATAACACCTACTCCTGCCTGTCCCTAGAAATGTTAGTATGGCTTATTATAAGGAAGGCATTAGTGGTAATTCACATACCGAGTTTGGTTTAGTTCGGTTGAGTTTTTTGTGCCAAATAAAGTTGTTGACTTCCGCAATAGTTTTTAACGTATAACTCATTTATACTTAGGTATACGTCAAAAGTGTATATAACAAAAGTTACTCCAAATAACAAAACAAACAACTTTTGTTATGTGCATAATTGCCGAAAATGCATTAGGAAACGAAATACTGCTATTTTTAGTTTCAGCCCTCCCTTATAACCCCCACTCCATATATAACCATTCAGTTCAGCCGTTTATGCGCGAAAAGGTAACAAACAAACAAACAGACACCAAAGAATCAAAATGCAGTTATGGTGTCTATGACATGTGAAACGAAAAGTTATCGTGAAATTTCGCGAAAAAATCAATGTACAGACAGAGGTTACAATTTTATATATATATATATATATATATATATATATATATAAATATATAAAATCTACATTTATGCAAGACTGGAACCATAGAATGTGAATCGAGTTACAATATACATGGATTGGCTTCTGAACAATCAAGAATGACACAAAATAAACTTCTCATAGTAGGTATTAACTTCCACCTGAACTTTGGGCATATGAAACTTCAGGATCCAAAACATTACTGGAGATAACTACGTTAATCAGTTTTCAACTTCTAGTTAACTTCTGCTCCTACTCATCTCACATGAACAATTAGCCCAGATATCATGGAACATCTTATTCATAATTTAAATATCGTATTCTATCGGGTTTTTACAATGTGAGATACAGGGATGGATGTACGATATGGCGTTGTTGATAAGCATTATATGATTTAGAGTCCTCAATATTAATGTTATCAATACCGTTTCTTGTAATACTAAAGATTAAATTCGTTAATATCAATTGTTAATGAGATGGCATCAGCGTGCCATTCTAGCACTTGTGAAATTTGCTTCCTTTACGCGGCTCCTGCCTGACTGACTTCTATTAATTAATTCTCCTCACAGTTAAACTTAAAATAAGTTTTATAATGAAAAAAAAAAAAAGAAAGAAAAGAAACTCAAAAACAAACAGCTGTTTTAACTCGTTCTGCTAAGTTCCAATGTGTTGAGGAAAAAGGATGTGGAACTTAGTCGAATTAGTAGTTTGTTGTGAAACGAATCATATAGGAGGTCAGTTTATTGTGTAAGCTCAATTGAAGAACAGACAATAAGCTGGCTTGATTCAGGTCTGTCACACCGTATTATACCATGAAATCCTAAGTGAATAACTTATTTCGGCTCCTTTTCATAATTATTAGTAGTTTTTGTTATATAAAAACTGGTTCCTCCATTTTTTCCTCTTCAGACTTATTGAAAGTTTCAGATCGTATTTTAAATTTCAAGAATCTATTCTACAGATAATGATCATGGTTTGACAATTGCACATTAAAAAATAAATTATTTTTTTTAGTTGAATGAATATATGATTTTTGGTAAATATAACATTATATGGATGAGTGAACTTGGTAGAAGACAGATGGGTAGGTAACCATTTTGTATTGATTGATAAAGCCGATAAAACAGATTCCCTTAAGGGAAATCAGATGTTTAGGTTGTCTTTGTGACGCGATCAAAACATTTCCTCAAATGCCTATCGATCTATAATAATATATAAATTATATAATGAGTTGAATCGTAAAATGTTCTAGAACCAATCTTGTTGAAATATTGATGCTGTACAATTATTGCTCTAGTCACATGTTTTTGTAACTCAAATATAAAGCGAGTTGTTCGTACTTTCTGGCTTTCGGTCAGAATATGAGGTGAGATGAGAACAATAGAGTATCATAGCAGTACATGGAAAATCTGATTAGTTTACGCAGCCCCAGCTTGGGGGCACGATTATATCTCTCTATATATCAGAACAACTCCTGAAGAGGCAGCATACGTGAAACATGTAAAGTGAGAAAAGAACAACTGAAAATAATTTCATTTTACTTTTCAATGAAAAAAAGAAAAAGAAGAAGAAAATAAAAGTCCGTCACGCAGGGGCTGCGTAAACTAAGCAGATTTCCCACGTGAAGCCTTACAATAGAGAAATCCGCCTAATAACAGCTGTAGTAGGAAGTGATCTCTAAACCTATTCACGAGGGACGAATAGTTCTGGAAACGGCCACCAGAGTCCGGAATATGGCGGGGTTCCGTCGACCACACTCACAATACAAATGCAAATATCTCGGTTAATATTCAAGATACAGAATAAATGTATAGAATAATATTTATAGTACATTTAATTTACAATAAGATTGATTCTATACAATTTTTCGATCCGACGCATAATAACGGAGATATTTTGAATTTTCAAAAATCCCCCCTCTATACCCCCCCCCTCCCACTGGTCCGATTTCAGCCATTAACGAACTTGATCTTTCTTTTTACGTAAAACGCTTAAATATGAAGTTTGGTAACGATCAAACAAAAATTGCGACCGCTAGAGCGTTAACAGACAAATATATATATAATTTTGAACGGACCTCATTTTCGTCATCTCCTGGGTAGGATCGATGGACATTTGAGGAAATTTTTCAAAACTCGCGTCATGAGTACGACCTCAATAGCTGATTTCCCTCAAGGGAAATCTGCTAAAATGGAAATTAAATCGATACGAAATAGGTTATCAACAATCCAGAACACTGTTCACAGTGCGGGCAACGGGACGGTGATGCAGCAATAGGTCAAATAACATTTACATTTAAAACGTACTTTATTTATTTCTTCCCTGTTGCTATTGACTAAATGCCAAGGATGAGGCATGACAGGCAGCTTCCGACTGTTGAGAGCTGGGGAGATTTATATTCAGCGCGGGACAGAGGCCCGTATCTTATCCGGGGTTTTAAATGCGCGTCGTTCGTAGATTAAACACAAGGACCTAGTGGATGAGCCTGCGTATTTAAAGAGAGGAGTAGAGAGTTCATCGAACTTCCTCTGTACCGGTGGCGGCTCCTGCTTGCATAATGAATGAGATGCACTTCTCAAGCATATAATACAGAAAACTATTTTACAATGCGTTAGTATGGAATGAGGTATGCTTTGAATGCAGCGGAAATTGTTGCCTGCCCCATATGTAGTCTTCCTGCATAAAGAGAAGTTTTTATTTTTACTTTTATGCCGAAAGGGTACATCTGTTTTATCACTCTGTCTGTCTACCTCCTCTCTCCTCTCTTATTATTAAGTTGAGAGTCAAGGCATTTTATTTCCTTCCACTTCTATCGACTATCGTCAGTTTTTATATGCGGACATTGGAAGAACTAAGACATATTTCATATGGTAATATTTGTCTCAAATATCGCTCCTAGTAGACAATGATGAGCAGAGTGACCTTGTGTCGGTGAAGTGTCTTTGAGGGTCATCCAATAAGGTGGGTGTTAATAAGAGAGATTGGGGGCTTTGGGCAGGGGAGTAAATTAGGCTCGTTAGTCGGGCATGCTACTGGGATTGTAGCCTCTTCCCCTAACTCACAAAAAAAGATCACAGGTCCCTCACAGGTGCTAACAGATTTCCAACCTAATTTTCCTCGATGGTGACTAAATATTTATTTTTATCGTAATAAGAAGCCTAGGTAAACATGACTTGAAATGTAAGCTAGACATTAGTTATTTTGTGATACATACGCAATAAGTAAAAAGGCTGTCAAGCAGGTACATCGTAAACTGAGCAGATTTCCCACGCACTGGAATACGATTACCTGATCTAATCTTTAGTTTTATAAGAAGCGATTAATTGCCAAGTGTTGTGCTGATCAAATAAATAGTTCGTCACGCGTAAACTATGCAAATTTCCCTCGTGCTGATATGACACTAGTGATATATCATCACATATTCTGATTGAAATCCAGAAAATATGAATTACTCACTTAATATTTCAGTTGAAAAAAATGCATAGCGCAAAACTTGTAGAGCACCCATATTTTAACAAGATCGATTTTATAACGTTTTTCGATTATAACGCAAATATTTTGAATTTTCGAATCTCCCTCTTAATCTCCCTATTCATGGCCCGATTTCTACCAATAACAAATATTATCTGTAATGGTGCCTGATGCGGTTAAATATTCAGTAAGGTATTGTATTCGATCTATAACGTACTGGATATTTAACCGTATTTAGTTTCCGTTACGGAAATACTCTGTTAAAACAAGGAAATACGAATAACTCGCTAAATACTTGAGCTATGAAAAAATGCATGGAACAAAAATAGTTTAGCAAGATTGGTTCGTGAACATTTTAAGATCCGACTCATCATAACAGAGATATTTGGGAATTACTCATCCACCCCCCCCCCCTACACACTACCCTCTGAACCCCCACTATTCCAGGTCCGAGATAAGCCAATAACTAATATGGTCTTTAGTGTTGACTGAAACATTTGAATATCGAATATGGTGTAAATCAAGTAAACATTTTCGAGACTAGAATGTAAAATTTTAATTGACAACATCATCGCAAAACGAATTTGCATGTAGCTCGCATAATAAAGGTCTCATCAAAACAATATTTGGTATTCAAGCTTAGAATAACAGACTAATACTTTTGCGTTATTTCGTTTTAAATATTTTTTTAAATTCAGAATACATTTCTTTCCCCATAGATTTGTTGAAAGATAATTTTGTTGACTACAACTTTTATGTCGGAAAATTTTTCGTTTGTACTTCAGTATACGAAAAATGTATAAAACGAAAGTTACTCTAAATAACCAAGTAAACAACTTTTGTTTGTGCACGTTTGCCGAAAAAACAAATAGAAAATGAAATATTGCGAATTTTTATTGCAGGCGTCCCTTATAACCCCACTGCCGTTTGAACCTAAAAATTGTAATATAGCTTATAATCATGGAAGAATTAATGCTAATTCACATACTGAGTTTTATTAAGTTCGGTTAAATCGTTAATGCCCAATAAAATTGTTGACTCCCGCTTTAGTTTTTAGTGTACATCTCGTTTATACTTTGTTATCCGACAAAATTGAATATAACAAAAGTTAATCTAAATAACAAAATAAACAACTTTTCTTATGTGCACATTTGCTGAAAAACCAATAGAAAGCGAAATATAGCTATTTTTAATTTCAGGCCTCCCTTACAACCCCCACTCCTGCTCGTCCCGAGAAATGTTGGTACAGCTTATTATCACGGAGGAGTTAGTGCTAATACACATACCGAGTTTTGTTTAGTTTTATTGAGTCCTTTGTGCCAAATAAAATTCTTGACTCCCGCTACAAAATTTTAGCGTATAACTCATTTATACTTCGATATATGACAAAAGTGTATATAACAAAAATTACTCTAAATAACAAAATAAACAACTTTTGCAATGTGCATATTGTCCGAAATAGCAATACGACATGAAATATCATCATTTTTAATTTCAGGCGTCCCTTATATACCTTTTAACCACCACTCCTGTTCATCTAAGAGAATATTAATATAGCTTCAAGTTTAAATTGGGTTATATATACATTATATACATACCAAGATTCATGAAATTCGGTTCAACCGTTTATGCGTGAAAAGGTAACAAACAGACACCAAAGAAACAAAATGCAGTTATGGTGTTTATTTACAAGTGAAACGAAAAAGTATCATGAAATTTTGAAATAAAAATCAATGTTCAGACATAGCTTACAATTATATATATATATATATATATATATATATATATATATATATATATACATATATATAACTTATTTAAAAGGGTGAATGCAGGGAAGGTGCACCTAGTTATTTCTGGTATTTATTAACTCTGCTCCATTAATATATGATGCACATTACTGAACACACCACTATGTACCAATATGAATATACAGTTTACAATCAAGACTTACAAAAGTGTATTTTCAGTAGCTGTTATGACGTACCTAAAACAGCTGTCACCAATGGGCTTTGTACCGCATCAAGGGAAAGCAACTTTTATTCATACATGGTTTATATGGTTTAGGCAGTATACTTTCTATGATTATGAATTATATGGTCCATTGTGCCTTGTATAACAAATAATTTTATTTTTTACAAATTCACAGTAACGGAATGCATGCACTCTAGTAATATTTTAATGTCATAGATATTAAAATAAATAAATAAGTGTAAACATCAATTACATAAATAGTTGTGTCAGTAACATAAAACTGTATTTACAAAGCTAGTATAAATGATACTGTTGTCATACCTGTCGGTGAAGACCGTCACCACTGTCTGATCCAGGACAGCTGGCAAGTGCTTTCGATACAATGGCATCATCTTCAGGCTCATCAAAAGTTGTACTGAGTTAGTTCCCCGTTAGTCAGTAGGTTTTATGCGTCTGTTCCCCGTATCAGATTGTTTATGTTTCACGTCTAAAGATGAATTATCACTGTTTATAAAGTTATTGTATTTTTTGGCCAAGGATCAACAAAAAAAATACCTCATGCATTGCAAGATAAACAAAAAATATTTAATGTCCAAAATAAATAAAATAATGTTCTAACATTCCTCTAAAAAGGAATTTATCAGTGAAAAAAGAAGAAAAAATGTAATGTATGAAAAACAATTACATACTAAACCTTTTTAGAAAAAAATTCTTAAAATTTTTTTTTTGCTCACTCCCTTTACAGTGTTATGGAGAAATAAATAAACAAAAAATGTTAAGAGATAAGACCATGATGAAATTTATATTACCTTCGAAAACGTGTCGAAACCATGGGTAGAAAAAATGGGTCTACTGGTATAAAAACAAAATAGCAATAATTACATTATTTTATTACAATTAAACATAAGAAACTGTCTTACAATATATGCACTCTAGTAATATTTTTAATGTCATAGATATTAAAATAAATGTAAACAGCAATCACATAAATAGTTGTGTCAGTAACATAAAACTATATTTACAAAGCATTAAATGCATACTAATCTATTTGTATAATCCAAAAAAAAAAAATCACCTTAAAATCTACTTACTCATAAATAATGCTTGAAAGGTGTGAAATTTGTTACAGCAATTAAAATGCACTGAAACTCTATTGCAGGCATGTAGAATTTCTAATACGTATTCTATTTCTATATTTCTAATAAGCAATCTATCAAGAAAAAATATCACCTTCATTTGAGGGAGATTGTTCCTTTACAGAGATAAGACCATGATTCAATTAAGATCACCTTTGGAAGAGTCATTAAAATAAAAAAATAAAACTTAGGACTAAATGAGTGTAATTTATTGATTGTTGATAAGTAGAAACATGACACTACTGGGACAAACGCAAATCCAATAACTTGAACTTTATTTTATTACAAGTAAACGTAAGAAATCGTCTTATAACATATGCACACACTATTAAATGAAGTTAACATAAAAAGGGATAAATGACTTATTTTTAGAGGTTCATAACAAAAAACAGTATTTGACTAAACTCTATAGGGCTAATGCTCACAGAAAGTAGACAAATCAATTAAACAAGGAAATGAAAGATATATTATTACACCACCCTCACTTTATTTATTTTTACAATTCAAATTTTGGACTAAAATGTATCTAACATAAAATGACAATGCCAAAGATATTAAAATTAATGTAAACAGCATTTATTCCAGTAGTTGCGTTAATAATATAAAACTATATTTACATAGCTTCATATGGATAGAGCTTTTATTTAAGCTACTACTGCAGCATTTATAAATTGAATTGATTCATGTTAACTGACAAACTAAAAGTAAGCAACAATGTTAACTAGGTGGTGGTAGGGTTTTGTTTTTCTGGTGATTTTAGTGGTATTATTAAACATAACATTATCTTTTTATAGTATCTTGAGTTTTATCAGAACTGAAACTTCTGTTACAAATTTACTGAATTTTTTTGGCCAAGAATCAACAAACAAATACAACATCATTATACACTTCAAGATAAACAAAAAGTATGAAAATAGCTTTCATTAAGTTTGTAACAGAAGTTTCATTCCTGTTAAAACTCAAGATACTATAAAAAGGTAATGCGATGTTTAATAATACCACTAGAATCACCAGCAATACAAAACTCATTCTAGTTAACATAGTTACTTACTTTTAGTTTGTGACTTAACATGAATCAATTGATTATATAAATACTACAGTAGAAATAAAATCACTATCTGTATATAGTTGTAATTGTACATAATATAGTTTTATATTATTGACACAACTACTGGATTAAACACTGTTTACATTGATTTTAATATCTATGGCATTGCCTTTTTACATTAGACACATTTTAGTTTCAAAATTTGAATTGTAATATTAATAAAGTGAGGGTGGTATAATAATATATCTTTCATTTCTATGTTTAATTGTGTTGTCTATTTTCTGTGAGCTTTGCCCTACAAAGTTTAGTTCAATACTATTTTTTGTTACGAACCTCCTAAAATAAATCATGTATGCCCTTTTATGATAATTTTATTTAATAGCGTATGCATATGTTATAAGCTACTTTCTTATTTTACTTGTATAAAATAATGTTCAAGTTATTGAATTTCCTTTTGTCCCAGTAGGACCATATTTCTACTTATTAACAGTCAATAAATAATGCTCATTTTGGCCCCAAGTTTGATTTTTTTTTTTTTTTTTTATTTTTTTAAATGAGACTTCCATAGGTGATGTCAATTGAACTATGGTCTGTCTTATCTCTAAGGTTAACATAAAAAAAAGGATAAATGATTACTTTTTGGAGATTCGAAACCAAAAATATTATTGAACACCTTGATAACGGCTATTAGGGCCAACTTCACTACATTGTTAAAATTCAAAATTTGAAACTAAAATGACAATGTCATGGTCATTAAAGTATGTGTAAACAGCATTTATACTAGCAGTTGTGATAATAATATAAAAGTATATTTACAAAGCTTTTTATACATACAGATCTATAAGTAATAATATATAAATAATGCTTGAAGCGAGCCAAATTTGTTACATCAATTAAAATGCTTTGATAACTATTGTAGACATGTAGACTTTAGGATAATTTTCAGAAATGTATACACATTTATGTGATGAAATATTTCGTTAAGAGAAATTCATCAAGAAAAAAATATGAATTTACATGTGAGGTAGGGAAAAAGAACACAAAAGTATTAAAGATTCTATCCGCCAATCTGCAGCTGATAAACTTCTATCATATCTCCTTCCTCTAACCCAATGCTCAAGGGTGTGTCAGCTTCCTTAATGGGAAGTCCATCAAATCGGAATCGTACAGTAGCTTGGTCACATCCCTATAGATTTGAGAGATATTAATTCACAACACTACTATCATCATAAGGCACAATTGAATATGAAATAAAATAAAAGCTATTGGCTATTGAACATTGATAATAATGACACCGACTCACCTCTATACCACAATAAGCCTGCATAAGTTTCCGCAGATGCACATGTTTCTTAAGGTAGCAGTTAAGTATCCTATTGTCCTGGCTCATTACTTTTAAAGTAATGTATTCGGGATTTTTGGCCTTTATATTCTAGAATTAAAAAAGACACAGATAATGACAATGTGCTGAAGGAATAAAATGATTGTTATAAGTTGCGTGCTTACCTTCTCAGAGTCAGCCATTTATGTGCAGTGAAATGAATAGCCAACGAAGGAATAACTACCTCGAATCAGCAACTGAGGACCTACGTTGCGATTTTTGAAAAAGAAATGTGGAAAAATCAACCGAACCACGCCCAAATAGAAACCAACTTAACGACGCCAATGGAGGGATACAGATCGTTTTCCACGGGTGCCTTGATAATGAATGGTTGCTCGCGTTAAAGAATATTTTTAAGCTCATAAAAAAATAATAGGTTATAAGAGACCTATTTTATATGAATAATATTTTTTGTAAATTAAATTTTTTTCGAAGAAAAAATATCTGATATAACTTATTATTTTTGTATGAGCTTAAACATATTCTTTAACGTGAGCAACCATTATCAAGGCACCCGTGGAAAACGATCTCTATCCCTCCATTGACGTCGTTAAGTTGGTTTGTATTTGGGCGTGGTTTGGTTGAATCCAATATACCTAATAAGTGTATTTTTAGCATTTCTTTTGCAAAAATCGCAACGTAGGTCCTCGTTGCTGATTCGAGGTAGTTATTCCTTCGTAGACTATTCATTTCACTGCACATAAATGGCTGACTCTGAGAAGGTAAGCACGCAACTTATAACAATCATTTTATTCCTTCAGCACATCGTCATTATCTGTGCCTTCTTTTAATTTTAGAATGTAAAGGCCAAAAATCCCGAATACATTACTTTAAAAATTATGAGCCAGGACAATAGGATACTTAACTGCTACCTTAAGAAACATGTGCATCTGAGGAAACTTATGCAGGCTTATTGTGATAGAGAGGTGAGTCCGTGTTCATTATTAATTATCAATGTTCAATAGCCAATAACTTTTATTTTATTCAATTGTGCCTTATGATGATAGTAGTGTTGTGAATAAATGTCTCTCAAATCTATAGGGATGTGACCAAGCTACTGTACGATTCCGATTTGATGGACTTCCCATTAAGGAAGCTGACACACCCTTGAGCATTGGGTTAGAGGAAGGAGATATGATAGAAGTTTATCAGCTGCAGATTGGCGGATAGAATCTTTAATACTTTTGTGTTCTTTTTCCCTACCTCACATGTAAATTCATATTTTTTTCTTGATGAATTTCTCTTAACGAAATATTTCATCACATAAATGTGTATACATTTCTGAAAATTATCCTAAAGTCTACATGTCTACAATAGTTATCAAAGCATTTTAATTGATGTAACAAATTTGGCTCGCTTCAAGAATTATTTATATATTATTACTTATAGATCGGTATGTATATAAAGCTATGTAAATATAATTTTATATTATTATCACAACTGCTAGTATAAATGCTGTTTACACATACTTTAATGACCATGACATTGTCATTTTAGTTTCAAAATTTGAATTTTAACAATGTAGTGAAGTTGGCCCTAATAGCCGTTATCAAGGTGTTGTTCAATAATATTTTTGGTTTCGAATCTCCAAAAAGTAATCATTTATCCTTTTTTTATGTTAACCTTAGAGATAAGACAGACCATAGTTCAATTGACATCACCTATGGAAGTCTCATTTAAAAAAAAAAAATAAAATGAAACTTGGGGCCAAAATGAGCATTATTTATTGACTGTTAATAAGTAGAAATATGGTCCTATTGGGACAAAAGGAAATTCAATAACTTGAACATTATTTAATACAAGTAAAATAAGAAAGTAGCTTATAACATATGCATACGCTATTAAATAAAATTATCATAAAAGGGCATACATGAGTTATTTTAGGAGGTTCGTAACAAAAAATAGTATTGAACTAAACTTTGTAGGGCAAAGCTCACAGAAAATAGACAACACAATTAAACATAGAAATGAAAGATATATTATTATACCACCCTCACTTTATTAATATTACAATTCAAATTTTGAAACTAAAATGTGTCTAATGTAAAAAGGCAATGCCATAGATATTAAAATCAATGTAAACAGTGTTTAATCCAGTAGTTGTGTCAATAATATAAAACTATATTATGTACAATTACAACTATATACAGATAGTGATTTTATTTCTACTGTAGTATTTATATAATCAATTGATTCATGTTAAGTCACAAACTAAAAGTAAGTAACTATGTTAACTAGAATGAGTTTTGTATTGCTGGAGATTCTAGTGGTATTATTAAACATCGCATTACCTTTTTATAGTATCTTGAATTTTAACAGGAATGAAACTTCTGTTACCAACTTAATGAAAGCTATTTTCATACTTTTTGTTTATCTTGAAGTGTATAAGGATGTTGTATTTGTTTGTTGATTCTTGGCCAAAAAAATTCAGTAATTTGTAACAGAAGTTTCAGTTCTGTTAAAACTCAAGATACTATAAAAAGGTAATGTTATGTTTAATAATACCACTAAAATCACCAGAAAAACAAAACCCTACCACCACCTAGTTAACATAATTAATTACTTTTAGTTAGTCAGTTAACATGAATCAATTCAATTTATAAATGCTGCAGTAGTAGCTTAAATAAAAGCTCTATCCATATGAAGCTATGTAAATATAGTTTTATATTATTAACACAACTACTGGAATAAATGCTGTTTACATTAATTTTAATATCTTTGGCATTGTCATTTTATGTTAGATACATTTTAGTCCAAAATTTGAATTGTAAAAATAAATAAAGTGAGGGTGGTGTAATAATATATCTTTCATTTCCTTGTTTAATTGATTTGTCTACTTTCTGTGAGCATTAGCCCTATAGAGTTTAGTCAAATACTGTTTTTTGTTATGAACCTCTAAAAATAAGTCATTTATCCCTTTTTATGTTAACTTCATTTAATAGTGTGTGCATATGTTATAAGACGATTTCTTACGTTTACTTGTAATAAAATAAAGTTCAAGTTATTGGATTTGCGTTTGTCCCAGTAGTGTCATGTTTCTACTTATCAACAGTCAATAAATTATACTCATTTAGTCCTAAGTTTGATTTTTTTTTTTTTTTTTTTTTTTTAATGACTTCCAAAGGTGATCTTAATTGAATCATGGTCTTATCTCCGAAAAGGAACAATCTCCCTCAAATGAAGGTGATATTTTTTCTTGATAGATTGCTTATTAGAAATATAGAAATAGAATACGTATTAGAAATTCTACATGCCTGCAATAGAGTTTCAGTGCATTTTAATTGCTGTAACAAATTTCACACCTTTCAAGCATTATTTATGAGTAAGTAGATTTTAAGGTGATTTTTTTTTTTTGGATTATACAAATAGATTAGTATGCATTTAATGCTTTGTAAATATAGTTTTATGTTACTGACACAACTATTTATGTGATTGCTGTTTACATTTATTTTAATATCTATGACATTAAAAATATTACTAGAGTGCATGCATATATTGTAAGACAGTTTCTTATGTTTAATTGTAATAAAATAATGTAATTATTGCTATTTTGTTTTTATGCCAGTAGACCCATTTTTTCTACCCATGGTTTCGACACGTTTTCGAAGGTAATATAAATTTCATCATGGTCTTATCTCTTAACATTTTTTGTTTATTTATTTCTCCATAACACTGTAAAGGGAGTGAGCAAAAAAAAAATTTTAAGAATTTTTTTCTAAAAAGGTTTAGTATGTAATTGTTTTTCATACATTACATTTTTTCTTCCTTTTTCACTGATAAATTCCTTTTTAGAGGAATGTTAGAACATTATTTTATTTATTTTGGACATTAAATATTTTTTGTTTATCTTGCAATGCATGAGGTATTTTTTTTGTTGATCCTTGGCCAAAAAATACAATAACTTTATAAACAGTGATAATTCATCTTTAGACGTGAAACATAAACAATCTGATACGGGGAACAGACGCATAAAACCTACTGACTAACGGGGAACTAACTCAGTACAACTTTTGATGAGCCTGAAGATGATGCCATTGTATCGAAAGCACTTGCCAGCTGTCCTGGATCAGACAGTGGTGACGGTCTTTACCGACAGGTATGACAACAGTATCATTTATACTGGCGGTTCTAACCCTTTATTTGATTTATTATCTTTTGATGGTTGGACTATTCCAAAAATGTGTGCTACCGATAAAGTACTTTTGGAGTGGGTTTCTATACTTAGAATATTAGTTATATGATGACTGAAATACCAGTAGTTGCCTAAAATTGGTCTGGAAAAATATTTCAACTTATTTCAAAACTAACTAATTCATTAATCCTTTAAATCTTCTCAAGTATGTTGTAGATCTATTTTATTACAATTCTATATTTCTTTTCTATAGTTTTAGATGTTAGTATGTGTGTCATATATTTTCTACTGTCCGTTAGAGTTCAGTCATATCTTGGGTACCCTAGGGTCTTTATGAGTAATCATAGAAAGCTCAATAAAAAAACTAAATTCATATATAAATTGAATAGTTGCTTTACTATTTACATAAAATTATTTTTACTTCTACTGTAGCATTTAGAAAATAAATTGATTCATGTTAAAACATAACCGAATAGTAAGTAATTATCTTAAAAGAGTTTTTGGTGGATGAATTCCAGGAGTACCATCTGTTAAGTATATTGCACATTTATATTTCTGTCCTCTATGTAAGAGTTGTACCTCCTTGTCGACTGGTTGCAGTATGTTGAAGTGAGTCGCTATATGTTGTGCAGTTCGGCCTCATGTTAGAATGTTCAGTTAATAATTACAATTAATTAAAGTCTTTATCAGAGTGTTTTCCTTTCACCTTAACATGGTAGCAGAGCGTGGTTATACAGTGTTTGTTTAATGTTCAGTTTTACGAAGAAAAACACCGAAAATGTTGCTTGTCAAAAGTTGTGATATGGTTATACCCGTATTTGATGGCCAAGACTATTCTAATTGAAAAATAAGGATTTTAAAATTTTTGCAATATAAGAAGTGTAAAGAAGTGGTCGAAAGAAAAAAGGAGGACTCTGATAAAGCATCAGAATGGGAAGAAAAGGACTTTTAGGTGACTAACCTTATCTACAGTGTTATTACTAATAAACAACTTGAATATGTAAGTGGATTAGACTCAGCTTTTAAAATTATTGGCAAATTTGATGAAATGTATCAAAAAAAGTCTACTGCTCTGCAAATTATATGTAGAAACAATCTGGAAAACATAAAATTGAAAAACTTCTCTGATGTATCATTATTTTTTGATGAATTTGAGAAATCTGTTAATGAATTAAAGCAAGCAGGGGCAACTGTAAGTGAAACAGAAAAGTTAAATTATATGCTTAAAGCTTTACCATCAAATTACAGTCATATTGGAGATTTGATAGATGTTCTTCCAGAGAAAGAGAGAACAGTGGATTATTTGAAGAGGAAGATTAAGCTAAAGTCAATTGAAGAAATAAGTCGAAGTAAGGAAATGTCGAATGACAAGTCTAATGTTTTTAAGGCAGAATCAAGCGAAACTCAAAATAGATCCAAAGTCTGTTTTCAGTGTGGGAAGCCTGGACATTTGATAAACAATTGTTGGTCTGGTGCTAGTCATGGATGAAATAACTTTAATTATCTTAGATTTTCAAACTACCGTGGTCGTGATACTAATCATTTTCGAGGAACTGGAAATGTTCATAATAAGCTTGCAGATAGGTTAGGAAGCAGTTTTTAAATTACTATTACTAATAATAGCTCCTCTTATTGTGCAAATACTTCAGCAATTAGTGGTCAAATTAATTGGCTTCTAGACAGTGGATGTACCGACCATATTATTACTACTGATGAATATTTTGACCGGCGCATTACCCTTGAGGACCCAATTGAAGTCAAGATTGGGGATGGAAGAATTTTTGAAGCTTCAAAAGTTGGTAATATTACTCTTTTATTTTCCGTTTATGAAAGTAATTCTATAGTCACTTTAAAAAATGTTTTTTATGTAAAGGAAATGAAAGCAAATTTACTAAGTTATTCAAAGATTATGGACAGTCATTCTATTATTTCTAGAGGATACATGGCTAAAATTTATGATTCAAATAGAAGACTAGTTGCTGTTGCCAAGAAAGAAGATAGACTATATAAAGTTTCTACTAAAATTGCAAAGGCTCAGATAAGTGTAAATGTTATCAATAATAGTCAAGAGACAATAACGTTATAGGAAAAATTTCATCGAACCCTTAGGCATATTAATTTTAAACAGTTAGATATAATGTGTCGAAATGAAATCCTTGACGGTTTACCTAAAGTAATAGAACCTATTTTTATGCACCTATTGTGCATAGAAAATAAAATGCACAATCTACCGTTTAATAATAATAGAAGAAGAGCAGAGGAAATACTAGAAATAGTCCACACCAATTTGAATGGGCCTCACTCAACTCCTGGTTTTAGTGGTGAGAAATATTTTTTAACTTTTATTGATGACTATAGCAAATTAGTTAAAGTTTTCTGTATTAAGTCCAAAGTTGATGTATATGAATGTTTCTTGCAGTTTGTAAATGAAATTCAAAACTTGACTGGAAAAATGATAAAAGAATTGAGATGTGATAACGGAAAAGAATTCATAAATTATAGTATCTATCAATTTGCAAGAGAAAAAGGGATTATTATAAAACCATGCCCTCCTTATGTTCATCAATTAAATGGAACTGCAGAAAGGTATAATAGGTCCCTGATGGACATGGCAAGATGTTTATTGACAGAGGCGAAGGTCAATAGAAGTTTTTGGCCCGAAGCAATCAAAGCTGCTGCTTACTTAAAGAATAGGACTTTGACTAATACTTATGAGAAAAAGACACCATATGAAATATTCTTCGAAAGGAAGCCTTCAGCGAACAATCTAAGAATGTACGGAAGTAAGGTCTATGTCAGAATTCCTGAAGAAAATAGAAAGACTAAATGGGAAAAGAAAGCTGAATTAGGAATATTACTTGGATATACAGAAGTTGGATACAGAGTTTTGATAAACAATCGAGTGATCATCGCTAGGCATGTTGATATTATTGAAGAAGATGTTAAAATTGTTGGTATGAAAGATGAAGAAAACAAGGATGAACAAAATAAAGACAATGCCAGAGAGCCAGAAGAAAACAAGAATGTGCCGAATGAAAACGAATTACAACATGAGTTAAACTGTGAAAATGAAGAAAATATGAAAAAGACAATCACACGATCTAAAAGAATAATTAAACCTCCAAACCTCTTTGATGAAGAGTTTGGATATTATTGCATATCTGCTAATTTTTGCAATGCTTTGGCACCAAGTACCTTTGAGGAGGCGATGAACTCTGAAGATGCTGAAATGTGGAAGGTGGCGATGGACAAGGAAATGAGCAGCCTTGCTGAAAACGACACATGGTTGATAGTTGATCGACCTCAAGAAAAGAAAGTGTTAGATGTTAAGTGGGTGTTCAGAAAGAAGTGTAGTGATGTGTATAAAGCAAGAATTGTAGTGAAAGGTTTCCAGCAAAATGTTGAAAATGTAGGTACATATTCCCCAGTGGCAAGAATGCAAACCTTAAAATTATTGTTATCTTATTGTTGCCAACATAGTTTGTATATAGATCAGATGGATGTATGTACAGCCTTCTTAAATGGTAAAATCTAATCTGAAGTTTATGTTAAACAACCTTTCTGTTATCAGGATGGTTTATACAAGGTTTATAAATTAAAAAAGGCTCTTTATGGTCTAAAAGAAAGTCCTCAATCTTGGTATGAGTGTTTTAATAATTTTATAGAAACTCTTGGTTTTCGTAGATGTAAATATGACTATTGTTTGTATGTAAAGATTGAAAATAGTTTACCTGTTTATATTTTATTATTTGTAGATGACCTTTTAATTTGCTCAAAAGATAAGGATGTTATTAATAAAATAAAAAATAAATTGTCATTTAAGTTTAAAATGAAAGATATGGGAAATGTTAAAAATTACATTGGAATTGACATTGATTATGAAAGCTTCAACTGTTTATCCTTGAGTCAAAAAACTTACATTGAATCTTTAGCTAAACATTATAAGATTGAAAATTCTAAAATGTTTAAAACCCCTATGGAAGTTAATCTTAAATTAGAGCCTGCAAGTGTAAATGAAAATGTTAAATACAGAAATCTAATAGGTGCTCTTTTATATATAAGTTCTGGTACAAGACCTGACATATCTTTTTGTGTAAATTATTTGAGTAGATTCCAAAATTGTTACGATGATACCCATTTTAAATATGCTCTGAGAATTTTAAAATATTTGTATTTTACTAGAGACCTGAAATTGAAGTATTACCCAAATATTAAGGCTGATGTTTTGGATTGTTACGTAGATGCTGATTGGGCAGGCGATATCACAGACAGAAAGTCTACTTCTGGATTTGTTGTTAGGTTCTTTGGAAATGTGGTTTATTGGAAATCCAAAAAGCAGAATAGTGTTACTAAAGCATCTACTTATGCTGAATATATTGCTTTGTCTGAAGCTGTTACCAAGTTAAATTTAATGCGTAATATTTTGAATGATGTTTTTATTAATATTTGTGTGCCTATTAAAGTCTATGAGGATAATTCTGGAGTTTTGGTTATAGCTAAATATGGAAATTTCACTAAGAATTCCAAACATATCGAGGTGCACTATCATTTTGTTCATGAAAATTTTAAAAAAGGTATTAATGACATTTGTAAGGTAAATTCTGATGATAATGTTGCTGACATTTTCACCAAGTCTCTTGGGAGTAATAAGTTTATGAAATTTAGAGAAATGGTGTCTTTGGAAATGTAACTTCTTGTATTGTATTTTATGTTTAATTAATTAATTATGTTTTGTTGTTAAATATAAATGTAAGGAGGCGTGTTAAGTATATTGTACATTTATATTTCTGTCCTCTATGTAAGAGTTGTACCTCCTTGTCGACAGGTTGCAGTATGTTGAAGTGAGTCGGCCTCATGTTAGAATGTTCAGTTAATAATTACAATTAATTAAAATATTTATCAGTGTTTTCCTTTCACCTTAACACCATCTTCATTATTTGTTTCACATAATAAAATCCCTGTTTGAGTTAGTAGTTCTGATATTCTTAATTCCAAGAACTTAAGAAGGGGGGGGGGTCACCATAACATATTTGCATTTATCTCGTATAATAAAGGTCTCTTGAAAACAATTGATGGTATTTAAGCTGCGAATAATGTGGTTTATTATATAACAGAGTATTGTTTATATAGCATGAGCAGAATTGGGGGCTTGCTGAAGGGTGAAAACTGAATAATGCAAATATCTCGGTTAATACTCAAGATAGAGAATAAATGTATATAACAATATTTATAGTACATTTAATTTGCAAAATAAGATTGGTTCTATACAATTTTTTGATCCGGCGTTGTATAACGGAGATATTTCGAAAATCCTCCTCTTTAAACCCCCCCCCCTCCCACTGGTCCGATTTCAGCCATTAACAAACTAGATCTGTCTTTTTGTATAAACCGTTTAAATATCGAGTTTGGTAACGATGACAACAAAAATGCGACCGCTACAGCGTTAACAGTCTATCTACGGGTATCTATCTATATATAAAATTGTAACCTCTGTCTGTACATTGATTTTTTTCTCGAAATTTCACTATACTTTTTCGTTTCTCGTGTCATAGACGCCATAACTGCATTTTGTTTCTTTCGTGTTTGTTTGTTGCCTTTTCACGTATAAACGGCTGAACCGAATTTTTATGTAACTTCGTAAGACAGTGGTGCCAAACTACTTCTCATTTAGGATCTCAATCCTGAAATACATTAAATTATATTAACAAATCTGATTACATTATACTAATGTAATACTAAAAATGTTGGTTCAAATAATTTTTACGTTTTAATAAAATAGAGTAAGTTTGAGAGAATAAAGGGGGGGGGGGGAATACTTTCCTTAGTGCAACCTGTTACTGGCGTCAAAAAAAGTAACATAGATTTGAATTATTAAGGATAAAATATTTACATTGATTTGAATTAACTTATCCAGGTGAGGAGGGCGGTAATTCATATTGGGAAGAATTGTTAAGACATTCATATTTCTACCCAAATTACTTGCTTCATACATTGTTATAAGAAAAAATGTATAAAACAAAATTTACTCTAAATAACAAAGTAAACAACTTTTGTTATGGGATCGTTTGGCGAAAAACAAATAGAAAATGAAATATCGCGAATTTTTATTTCTGGTCTCTCTTGTAACCCCCATTCCCGTTCGAACCTAAAAATTTCAATATAGCTTATAATCATGAAAGAATTAATGCTAATTCACATACTGAGTTTTATTAAGTTCGGTTAAATCGTTAATGCCCAATACAATTGTTGACTCCCGCTTTAGTTTTTAGTGTACATCTCGTTTATACTTTGTTATCCGACAAAAGTGAATATAACAAAAGTTATTTGCCGAAACCCTAATATCGGAGGAAACGAAATATCGTGATTTTTCATTTAAGGTTCCCCTTATAACCCCCACTCTAGCTAGTCCCTAGAGATGTTTGTAATGCTTAAATCATGGGGGAGTTAATAGTAATTCACACACCGAGTTTTGTTCAGTTCGGTACAGTCTTTTGTGCTCAATAAAATTACTGACTCTCGTCATTGTTTTTAGCGTATGCCTTGTGTATACTTCGGTATGTGGCAAAAGTAGGTGTAACATAAGTTACTTTAAATAACAATAAAGAAACAACTTTTGTTATGGCTTGTTATGTGCAAGTTTAGTGGAAAACCAATAGGAAACAAAATATCTCGGCCTTCCTTATAACCCCCACTCGTGTTGGTTTCTAAAAAAAGTCCGTCACGCAGGGGCTGCGTAAACTAAGCAGATTTCCCATGTGAAGTTTTACAATAGAGAAATCTGCATACTGGTAACACAATGCCACCCTGATTAAATACAAAAGGTAATGAGAAATCTTTCAGTTAATTAAAATAAATTCCCAACGGCTTCTGAATTTTAAGAATAATTTATATTTTAATAACTCAAATTTTAGTAGTCCAAGAACTAAAGAAGGGGGGGGGGGCGGATGAACAGAACGTATTTGTATAAATCTGACAAAGTAACGAAGGTAAAGCAAGGTTAGAAACGACAGGTAAGGTTAGAAGAAGCTTCCACCTGAACCGAGTAATGACGGAAATGGCCGATCTAATCCGAACTATACCCGACCACAGACTTCATAAAAATGCAAATATCTCGGTTAATATTCAAGATAGAGAATAAATGTAATATTTACAATATTTAATATTTACAATATTTATAGTAAATTTAATTTGCAATAAGATTGGTTCTATACAATGTTTCGATCCGATGCATAATAAGGAGATATTTTGAATTTTCAAAAAACCCCCCTCTAAACCCCCCCCTCCCTCTGGTTCGATTTCAGCCATTAACGAACTTGATTTGTCTTTTTACATAAAACGGTTAAATATCGAGTTTCGTAACGATCAAACAAAAATTGCGCCCGCTAGAGCGTTAACAGACAATTATATATATGTGTATATATATATATATATATATATATATATATATATATATATATATATATAATTTTGAACAGACCTCATTTTCGTCATCTCCTGGGTAGGATCGATGGACATTTGAAGAAATTTTTCGAAAATCGCGTCATGAGTACGACCTCAATAGCTGATTTCCCTTAAGGGAAATCTGCTAATATTAGTATAGCCTATAGTCTAAGCTGGGTTAGTAGTAATATACATACCAAGTTTCATAAAATTCGGTTAAGTAGTTTAGGCGTGAAAAGGTAACAAACAAACAGACACCAAAGAAACAAATTGCAGATATCGTGCCTATGACATGTGATACGAAATGGTATCGTGAAATTTCGAAAAAAAAATGTACGTATAGAAGTAACAATTTTTATACAGTAGCTCAGATATCCGGCTTCGCCCGGGAATTGATTTGAGGCTGAATGGTAATGGTATTTTTTTGGTAAGGCTTTACTTTGCACAATATTTTGACATTTACCCGTCCCAGTGTTTAGGGTTCATACCCGTCGTTGCTGTGGATTCGTTAATAATAAAATTAATTTTTTATGTAAGACTTCACTGTCCTCCATATTGTCATATTTCTCGTTTCCTGTGCATTATGCATAGATTTGAATTATTAAGAACAATATATTAACATAGATTTGAATTATTAAGGACAAAATATTAACATAGATTTGAATTCATTTTTCCAGGTGAAGTACCTGGTAGTTCATATTGGAAAGAATTGTTGACCATATCAATATTTTTACGCAAATTACTTGCTTCATACATTGTTCTAGAAACAATTTCAGGCACAATTTCAGCCATAGCATATTAATATAGCCTAAAGTCTAAGTTGGGTTAGTAGTAATATACATACCAAGTTTCATAAAATTCGGTTCAGCCGTTTATGCGTGAAAAGGTAACAAACAAACAAACATACATGAAAAAAACAAAATGCAGTTTTGGTGATGTGAAACGAAAAAGTATCGTGAAATTTCGAGAAAAAAATCAATGTACAGACAGAGGTTACAATTTTATATATATATATATATATATATATATATATATATATATATATAAAATCTGTTAACGCTCTAGCGGGCGCAATTTTTGTTTCATCGTTACCAAGTTCGATATTTAAACGTTTTATGTAAAAATAATGATCAAGTTCGTAAATGGCTGAAATCGGACCAGTGGAGTGGGGGATTAGGGGGTGGGGAGATTTCGAAATATTTCCGTTATTATGCGTCAGATCAACAAATTGAATACAACCAAGCTCATTGCAAATGAAATGTTCTATAAAATTAATATATATATATATATATATATATATATATATGTGTGTGTGTATGTGTGTGTGTGTGTGCGTGTGTTTAAATATTATTTCTATTATTAACCGAGATATTTGTAATTTTTGTTTTTACCTTTTTGAAAACCCTTAATCCTACCCATGTCATATTAACCAGGGAGAACTCGCTGGGTGAGATTTTCTCTCACGCTTGGAGTAGAATCGCTACGGCCGTACTCTTAATTTAGGTAGAGGGTTTTCCGTTTGTCTAGCTGGAGTTTGGACGTTTGGTCACAGTTTGCCGTCATTCGCAGTCAGTTAGTACTGTCGTGAGCTTCACCCCTCCAGTTGTTCTTTGGAAAACGTATCCGGTGAGAGTTTTGCTCTACATGCGAGTTCTCCCGTTATATATTAAATTCAAACGCTAGCTGTTTACTTTTAGATTAATTTATCTGTAAAATGTAAAATCATATTTTGGGCAGTGGGAGAAATATCACCATGGATAATTATTTCACTTCCATTCCTCTGGCAAAAGACTTACTTGCGAAAAAAACCACTTTAGTTGGAACATTGAGGAAGAACAAACGAGAAATTCCGCCTTCATTTCTTGTGACCAAAAATAAACCTGTGCATACCAGCATGGTTAGTTTCATGAAGTTGAAACATTAGTCTCTTACAAAGCCAAAGCCAACAAAATAGTGCTAGTGTTATCAACTTTACATAACGACGATAATATTGATAAAACTACAGGAGTTGCAGCGAAACCCGAAATAATAACTTTCTACAATCTCACCAAAGGAGGAGTCGACGATGTAAGTAGATGAAATGAAATCTATTTACTCTGTTTCAAGGGTTAGCTGTAGATGGCCGCTAACTTTGTTTTTTTTCATTTCTAAACATTGGAGGGATCAATAGCATTATAATTTATAAAGCTAATACGGAAGATCTCGTTGAAAGAAGACTGTTTTTGAAGATCTTAGCCCTAAGTCTAATGAAAGAGCATTTGGTAAGACGTTCAGCTATCCCAAATATTCCTTGTGACGTGCGTGATACAATAAAGCGAATTTCAGGAGTGCAAGAAGAAGACGTTCCAGAGAAAAAAATTCCAGACGGATTTTGTGGATTTTGTCCTCGTAAAAAAACTGTAGAACAAAGGAAGAGTGCAATGTTTGTAAAAATCCCATACGGTCCACACTTGACGGACAAACTATGATAAACACAAAAAATGTTTAAACTTAGTTATGTTATCAAAAACTGATTGGTTAACTTGAGTTCCTATTTTTTGTTCATTTGATCATTTTACTTATTGTACCTAACAATTACACTCCTATTTTATTTTAATGTCTCAAAAATTTTAACTGTATTTTTATGTTAAATTCTTCTTTCAGTTCCACATTGTAATAATTTAATTCAATATATAACTTTTTTACCGCTATTTTGTGTTTACTTATTTGTTTACCTATTAAACATATTATAATAACGATATTTGGTGTCTAGAAATTGGTATACGCTTGCTGAAAGCAAAAACTTTCAGGGTGAGAGAAAATCTCACGCGCGAGTTCTCGCGTTTCACAATTCCTAGCGAGTTCTCCCGGGTTAACCGTAAGTTGTATAAGCCATTATATCAGGAACAGCATTATTCAAGGCGTAAATAGAAAATATTATTTTCATTGAACTTTTCCTGTGTGAGATATATGCAAATATGTACCGCGTTGACGCCATCAATTAAGATTTTCTACTACTGAATTGAACATTTTTATTTTATGTATACCATACTGAAGATTTAACAGTTTCATTCAACTCTAATGTTCACATTTGTTATTGGCTGTAATCGTGCCAGAAAAGCTCTTCCCTCAGGTAAGTAATGAAAATTTATGTTGGAATTTTACTCAATCTCCCTTAATGAAGATCAGTTATTGAAGTTATACTTATGACGTGATTGAAAAATGTCTTTAAATGGCCATATATCCTACATCGGAGAGATGAAATTGAGGTCTGTTCAAAACTGTTCTTATTTGTTAATGTCCTTCATGCACCTAAGACTAATTGGGACGGGTTACCAAGTAACCTACCCCTTTCTAGCAAGGATGGGATTAAGGATTTCCATTCTGAAAGGGTTGAAATATATTGGAAATAATTTAGCACCTGTAATTAGACTAAAAAAAAACTTTAAATTCTAAGAGGGACCACTAACACTTTTTGTGTCTTCTAAATTAAACAAATCCGAGAGAAGAACGTATATTAATTTGGAACGTCTTCGCACTAAGCATTTGCGTGAATCTCGCATAATAAAGGTCTCTTGAATACAATATGTGGTATTTAACATTAGAATAAATTGGTTCATGATACAACAGCTTACTGATAATGTGGCATGAAAGTCTTAACTGAGAGCAGAAAACTAAAAAAAAGTCCATCATGCAGGGGCTGCGTAAACTAAGCAGATTTCCCTCGTGAAGTTTAGTAATAGATAAATATACATACTGGTAACACAACACCACCGTTAATAAATACTAACGGAAATAAGAAATGTTTCATCCAATTTCAATAACCTGCCGACAGGAAGCGTTAGGTTAGAAAAGTAAACTAACGGGTCTGCCCGCTTCACACCGGAAAGAATCACAATTTCTGAAATAGATCAGAATATAACATATTAATTTTATTGAGAACTATTTACTATACCTAGTATTGTAATTAATAATGAGTCAGAATAATTGTAATCTCAATCAATCAAATTTTAGTAGTCCAAAACCTTAAGACGGGGGGGGGGGTCACCGGGACATATTTGCATGTATCTCGTATAATAAAGGTCTCTTGAATACAATTTTTGGTATTTAAACTTCGAATAATGTGATTTATTATGTATCAGAGTATTGTTTATGTAACATGAGTAGAAGTGGCGGTTTGCTGATGGCTGAAAACTGAAAATATTTCGGTTAATATTCAAGATAGAGAATAAATGTATATAACAATATTTATAGTAAATTTAATTTGTAATAAGATTGACTCTGTACAATTTTTCGATCCGACGAATAGTAACGGAGATATCTGGAATTTTCGAAAATCCTCCCCTCTAAACCCCCCTCCCCGTGGTCCGATTTCAGCCGTTAACGAACTTGATCTTTCTTTTTACATAAAACGACTAAATATCGAGTTTGGTAACGATCACACAAAAATTGCGACCGCTAGAGCGGTAACAGACAAATATATATATATATATATATATATATATATATATATATATATATATATATACACAGTTTTGAACGGACCTCATTTTCGTCATCCACTAGGTAGGATCGATGGACATTTGGAGAAAAATTCCGAAAATTCCGTCATGAGTACAACCTCAATAGCTGATTTCCCTTAAGGGAAATCTGCTAAAATCCAGATATCTCGGTTCTCTATTCATGATAGAAAAATCATGTATATAACAACATTTATAGGTAATTTAATTCTCAATAAGATTGGTTATATACAATTTTTCGACCTTAATTTATTCTAAGTCGATATTATAAGAAGATGTTTCAAATTTTCGAATTCCCCTTCTCTAAACCCCCTCCCTTCATTCCGATTTTAGGCGTTGACAAACTTTGTTGCTTGAACATTAGTTTTCCACGCTTATATATCTATTTAGACAACAGTACGACAAAAATTGCGGCCGTTAGAGTGGAAACAGACAAGTATATATAATTTTGAACTGACTTCATTTTCGTCATCTCTTAGGTAGAATTGATGGACATTTGAGACATTTTTTCGAATATTGCTAAGAAGTGCAATCTCAATAGCTGATTTCCCTTAAAGGAAATACGCTAAAAGGTTATGAGAAACTTCATTAGAGTATCATCACAACGAGTGGAAATTTTGCTTCGATTATGCAGCCCCAGCGTGACGGACTTAGTCACTTAGTGGTGATTTTTTATGGTTCCTACTGTGAACACAGAATGCATTTTAAAGAAGTATTTGAAGGATGAAACGCTATTCATGCATATTCAACGAGATTTGAGAGAGGAAACTGTGTTATTAACGAGAACAATTGGATATTATTAATTGCACCTAATAATATCCCGAAAAGGTCTGACGATAGCTCTTTGAATTAATGTTTGTTTGCGATTTTATCGGTATATAATTGGAATAGGGGTTTAAGCTTTAATTAAGACTTAATTAAGGTCGTTTGACAGCCTTTTAACAACCCAGGGCCTCAGGCCAATGATACTCGGGGTAAATAAAACAATTTGACAAAAACATCTTTACAGTTATGAACAGCATTTGCCGCTCATTTAAAGAAAACGGCTTGAAATTAGCACACGCCAAAGTAAGATACGTTTTGAAATACTATCATCTTTTTTGCAGAGAACGAATGGGCGTGTTTATTATATAGGTGGTATTAGTTATATGGATTTCAGGATAGAATTCATGACTTAGGTGATTTCCCTCCCCAGGAATCAATCAATGAGGTTGTACTCTTGATGCGATTTTCGAAAAATTTCTTTGTATTTCCATCGATCCTACTTAGAAGATAACAGATATTAGCCGAGTTATTGGTGTTCCTTTGGTTTTAATTTTTAGCAGATTTCCCTGAAGGGAGCTATTGAGGTCCACCCCCAATTCTTGAGGTCCCAAGAAAGATTCCCTTCTTTTATAAAAAAAATCACACTTTGATAATTTAAGAATAATAATGAAGTATGTTAAATAAATTTATTTAATATAATTATTGAGCAGATAGTAAAATGATATATTTTTTTGAATATGAAATGTTTTACATTTAAGTTTCTTTGCAAGAACTTGTAAGGAAATATCAGTCTGAATGGAAAATGTCATATGAACAAACATATAAACACAGTGATATTGTCGTTAACGCATTTCTGATTAACAAAAATAATAACAAAGTGATTGTTTTTTTATTTTAAGTCATCAGCGTCTGTATGATTTAAAATCATCTGTAAAAGTACAGATTTGAATGTGGTATCACATCATCATCCCGTCATTCCAGCACGTGAGAAACCAGCATCTCCGCAACCCCACATAAGTTATTTTTCAAATCCAGATTTATAGAGAAATGAGTATCTGCCAGTAGGCAGATGTGATCTAGGATGCTCCTCCAGGCCTGGTCTAGTACGCTTTCACTTAATTATTACCAATCCTTTAATAAATCTGTGGCTTGTAATGCAACGGGAGATAAATTACAATTTATTTTCCGATTTATGCGTGTGAGGAGAATTTAATAAGTGTGACTTAGGTCTGAGCTAGTGTTTAAAGGAATATTGGAGTCAACACAAAGAACAAGAGACTACAATGCGATAATGAGACAGGAAATGGGGAGTTAGTGTGGGGAATGGGAACCATTGGCAGCCAGCCCAAGACAATGCTATTCCTCTCCCTCGGGACCAATAATATACCTCGTCTCAAGTATGTCACCCTTTTTCCCTCTATTTACTTCTCATTTCAGCCAGTCAAAACTTTCTCTCTCTCTCTCTCTCCTCTCTCCTCTCCCTCTCTCTCTCTCTCCTCTCCCTCTCTCTCTCTCTCCCTCTCCCTCTCTCTCTCTCACTCTCTCTCTCTCCCTCTCTCTCTCTCACTCTCTCTCTCTCTCTCACTCTCTCTCTCCTCTCTCTCTCTCTCTCTCTCTCTCTCTCTCTCTCTCTCTCTCTCTCTCTCTCTCTCTCTCTCACACTCTCCTCTCTCCTCTCTCTCTCTCTCTATCTCTATCTCTCTCTCTCTCTCTCTATCTCTCTCTCTCTCTCTCTCTCTCTCTCTCTCTCTCTCTCTCTCTCTCTCTCTCTCCCCCCCCCACTCTTTCTCTCGCTCTTTTATACCTTAATACTACTTTTTTTATTTTAAAATGTATAATAATATTAAGTAAGAAGGATTAAGGCAAATGTACACGTGCTAAATGAAATGCATGATGTATTATTGAAATGAGAACTTTTAAAATGTTTGGTGAATTATAGGTCGTGTTGAAGGTTGGTAACCCTATCAATCTGTGCCATCTCTTATAGAATTGGATAGCTTTAATATAATGGAGAGATGGAGCGGAGTGTGAAGGCCGCCCTATCCTGTCCCTAATTCCTCCTTCTAATTATACTGGCCTTCTTCCAGGGAATTCATAAACCACGCCTTTACCCTCTAGCTGAAATTTTATAAGGATTTTGTAAGAGTTAATCGATTGGAAATAGGGAGCTAATTTATTGGAATTAATGGTTCGCTGATTTTACTTTTTCACAACAGCCATTTGTGAAATGAATTTTCGAATAAAACTTACCAATTACCTGAGGTTTAATCAAGTGACACATTATATAAATATTTTATGATATGGTACTTGGTCATTTGAGCACTAAAAAATTAGATCGAGAGCATTGCATCGTGAAAAATAAATATATTTTTAAGGAAATGGAATGCATTAGACCAAATAAAAAAATAGCCTGTGAAATAGGAAACTCACATAAGTTATATAATTGCAATTATGAAGCCAAGCTGTTCTATATAGTTAAATAATACAATTCTTCTGTTTACATGCAGCTTCACAGCTGTAATACGTACGGAAAATAAAGAAAGCCCTATACGCATAGGCTGCATAAACTAACCATATTTCCCACATGCGAATATGACACGCCATTGATTCCATCTCGCCATATAATTTCCATTTCTAAGTAAAAACCCGATGAGGTGAGTGGTTGTTTAATGAATGCTGAAAACAAACTACGATTAACTCGCTTAATATTTGGGCTTCGAAAAAATGTGCAGAAAACAATAGTAGTGAATCAATATTTCAACAAGATTGGTGCTATTACATTTTTCAATATGACTCGTAATAGCGGAGACATGAATTTTCGAATTTCCCCCTCTAGCCTCGAGTGCTGATGATATATATATATATATATATATATATATATATATATATATATATACATATATATATATATATACATGAAATAATGCAAATATATCGCTTTATATATATAGTACATTAAATTTCTAATATGATTGTATCCATACAATTTTTCGATCCAACGTATAATAACGGAGATATTTTGAATTTTCAAAATTCTCCCCCTCTAAATCCTTCTACCTCTCACTGGTACGAAATTGTTCTTTAGTTTTTCTTTAAACAAAAATAATATAGATTATGTAAAATATCGTATTTAACTATCGATTTTGGTAGCAATCAAACAAAAATTGCGACCGCCGCACACTGGTGCGAGTGATAGGGCAAGCCGGACATTCATTAATATCTCCGTTTCTACTGGTCCTAGAATATTGATTCTGGTGTCATTTTAATGCACATCGAATACTCTATTGAACTACCTCATCAGCTATTTTTTAAGCAATTTTGCCAGATGCGATATAACGGTAAGATGAATTTTAAATGTGTACATACAGATTATGTATCACTTACTAAGTAGAGAATTGTGATTTATAGACATATAATATCAACATATGTTTTATAAATTTTTATTTTTTTAATAAATTGAAGTTCACAAACGCAATACTAAAATTGTAAACAAAAATATATCTAGAATAAAAATTTAAAAAAAAAATCGATGTATTTAATTTAATAATGAGAATTTGTAAGCTGGAAGAATATCTAACATTTCTAAAATTTCAAATGTTTTTTATTTTTCAATTAGAAGTTCTTTTACTTCCGAAGATATTGTTTCTAAGCGATCGCTATCGTTGTTAAGTGTTGGCCTTAAATGTGATACACCGTACGTAGTTGGGAAAGGTCCGCGGGAGGCATAATACGTCTTCCGCACCGAAAGTGTTAACACTAAAAGTCAAATATTTAATGAATAGGCAAGTTTAGGCAAGATCTGACGACGTTGTAAATAAGACAATATACTCCTAAAAGCATGCCAAGTGGTATTTTTTCAAGCAAATACAAGCGATTTGCGAATTCAATAAAATAAAATTATTTATAGCTCGATGTACAATAAAAAAAAAATTAGAGGAATTTTAAAAACCTTTTGTGCCAGTTTTTGATTTGTTATAATACCCTTAATGTGTACAGGAAGCAACAATAATTTACAAAATGAAATAAGAGTTCACGACGAATTTAATAAGCCAAGGCTTTTTTTAACATAGCAATTATAACCAGGCATTATGTAAAAACCATTGCAATAATATGGCTAAAAATCAATCTGCTCAATTGAAAAGGGTTTATGTGGTACTAACAATACAATCAAAATCCCAAATTAAAACTTTTATTTTTTCCCCCAATGTCCAACATTACTGAAGGATCGCTCCAGTGTGCGCCGGAGCGGTAACATATAAGTATTACAGATTAAATCAAGTTTTAGTTTTAACCAGAGAGCCTGGGCATAGAGTTTCTCAAATTAAATTACCATTTTGTGGGGTCTACACGTTGAGATACAATAAATGTTTTGACAAATAAACGTAAACGAAAATTGGCGTCCTTACTTTTTGGAGAAGATATTATTATCACGCAAATAACCAGATAAAAATTTACTTCAGCAGAAAAATGGCGTTACTCATGAATAATAATTTGGTAGGCGTGTTAATAAAATGTAAACGGTATGGTAATATATATTTTTTAAATTTTCAGTCACGTTATATTTGTCTCACAACAATCTAGAAACCAAAACACGAAAAGGCAGTACGCGTGGCCTTTAAATGTAATTCATATATTTATTTTTAAAACAATATTCTTTTAACTATTCCAAACTCGTACAGTGTATAAACTACAGTTAAAATATACTTTTTCAGTTACCTCAGTTAAAACGAATGTAATAAATTTGTTTCTATATAATGTTGATAATATAATATGCCAAATTAATTAGTTTAACAGTAATATTGTTGTTATATATAAACTCAACCGCAAAAAAACCGGACACTTAGATTTAGTCTTATAATTTTGTTAAATACTTAATATATATGTATATTAATCTTTTTTAATTAAAATAATTGGTTAATCTATAGGTTATTTAAACAAAATCTGCCAAAAGTGAATAATTTTTATTGATTATTTACAAAAAAAAAAAAAAAAATTCTTCATTTTTATTTCAGTGAATGGTAGACTTCCATAGATGGGAGAATGTAACGTAAGCTCCGGCCTTCCATCTAAGTTTGAAAGACCCATTATTCTGGACCGAAATAAAAATAAAACATTATTTAAAGAAAATGCTTGGTTAATAATTAAAGATGTTTAAATGTGCGAAAAACTACTTACAGTTTAGAATAGATCAACTTCACGACATATAAATCTAATCTGAGTTTTATCTAATTGTTTACTAATCCTGAAGGGATTAGTTCAATGGACTTAGACTCTACATTCTCTGTAATAACTAGAATACCCACATAAAGAAACACATTGCTGAAAGTTAGCTTTTAATACGACAAATATGAAGTGTCCGGTTTTTTTTTGCGGTTGAGTGTATATATATATATATATATATATATATATATATATATATATATATATATATGTATATATATCTTAGTTGTTTTGTTATAATTTAGTTGAATTTGCTAGCCTAAGGAGACTTGCAGATTGTAGTCGAAGAGAACGAACTGATTATAGAAATAGTAAAACCCTAAGAAACAAACTGATTATAGATAATAAATGATATAAGATTCTGAGAAAATTTCAATTATTTACAGTTCCTTTTTTAATTATACTGTAGGAGGATATTGTAATATTACTAATAAAGAAAGAATACAGTTTCATTAGCAGTCCTGAGAAAATTTAGACACTAAGGAAACGGATGGAAGTCCATCCTTAAATCTCGGTAACTGCACAACTAGGACGTCCGTCGGCGTAAAAGATTTCCCCCTTGCTCGTATGACACACTAGTGATCTCATCTCACCATTTGTTCTATATTTCGATGTAAAAAATCGATCTGGAAAGGGGGTTTAGTGACGGCTGAAAAGAAGGAAGTAAAATAACGCTTAATATTTGAGTAATGCAAATATGCACAAGACAACAATTGTATACCATCTATAGTTTAACAATAGTGGTTCTATATCATTCTACGATCTAACTCCATCCAACTAATACCAGAAATATTTGGAATTTTCGAATTCTCCTTCTTCACCCCCCCCCCAGGTCCGATTTCATCCTGTAACAAATATGATCTTTAGTGTTGACTGAAACGGTTAAATATCGAGAATGGTATAGCAAATTTTACGCCCTTCTCTCGAAAAAGTTTAATGAATTGTGTTTAAATATTGTTATTTGTATTGTTTCATTATTTCAAACATTAACCAAGATGACTTGTCAATTTTCACCCCGCAGTAAAACCCCAATTTTAGCCATTGTACGTTAACAATAAACCACTGCGTCACGAAACATCTTATTCCAGGCTAGAATACCAAATATCGCTTTCAACCGACCTTTATTATTTTTGTGTGATGACGTCATCTATTAAGATTTTGATAGCTTGACTTGAAATATTTATTTGATATATAACATTCTCGATATTTAACTGTTTCATTTAACACTAAAGATTATATTTAGTGCATGGCTGAAATTGGAACAGGAATATGGACGGAACAGAGAGGAATAGAGGGAGAATTCGTAAATTCTAAATATTTCCGTTATTTTGAGGCTTATGGAAAAATTTTATAGAGCCAATCTTGTGAAGCTATTGATGCTATAGAATTGTTGTTCTATGTATTTATTCGTGGCTCAAATATTAAGCGAGTAATTTGTACTTTATTTTTTTACTGTCTTCAATATACCCCATAACTCTACTCATCGGATTTTTAGGTACTTGTGTATTATATCCACCACATTTTAGTTCCACTAATTCCACGCTAGAGTGCGCTACTGTTTTAAGTAGTACGATTCATTGCCCGCAAGGAGGTTATACTTACCTTATAACCTTCTACGGAATTATAATGATAAATAAAAGAAAACACAATTTTTAAAAATAAAACATTTTATTCACATTTAGGAGGGAAATATGTGGAAATACAATTTAAAATGCAAAATGCTTTATGTAGCAAATGCTTTTGCAAAGTATTTTGCAAAAAATGCTTTACCAAGTGCCAATCCGAACGCCGACTTGCTCACCACACTTTCTTACATTACACTTTCAAAAAAGACTTTCCACTATAAAGTTTCATACAATGTGATTTAGAACACTTTCTTCTGATAGCCAAAATATTCCTCTCCTGTAAATATTTAACAGCGTCTTCTCAGTCGTTGGCGAATCCCAAAGAGGCATTTTTAAAGGACTAAACAGCACAGTAAACAGCAAACGCAACTATGACAAAAGATAACCTCATTAGCCTGGGAGAGCTAGCGTCGCACTTCAGTAGCGCATTCTAGCGTGGAACTAGTGGAACTAAAATTTGGTGGATATAATACACAAGTACCGATTTTTACATAGAAGGAGAACAATTGTGTGTAATACCATCACGTGGGAAATCTGCTTAGTTTACGCAGTCCCTGTATTATGAATATGTATTGAGTATACACCTTATGACTAGGCCCTCGAGCAGGGGATTCCCATGCTTCTGTTCTTTCTCAGAATCTCTCAGGACCACACCCATTTCTGAATAAAAACAGGAACACGAATTCAACCGACCTTTTATCTATAAAAGTAATTAGGAATCCCAAGAACCGTCTCAATGTCAAGTTTTCCTGAATCTACCAGCAAATGACAATAGCCGAAAATAAGGGTTAAATTTTGCCTCAACATATAGCGTTAAATAAACTAATTCTGTTATCATGAGAAAATGATTGTATATTGAAATGACGTGAGCCATTACTTTCGTAACGCAATCACTATTATCACTATATGCTGCATAAACTTAAGAGATTTCCCTCGTGAGGGTATGAGAGTGTTGATCTTCTCTCACGATCTCTATTTCTAAATAAAAATCCGATGAGTTGAAATGGGGGTTTATTGAAGACTGAAAATAACTCGGTTAATATTGTAGTTACAACCAAGTATATATCACAACAATTTTAGACCACCAATATCAAAACAAGATTGGTTGTATAGCATTTTTCCACCCCACCCTCCATTTCTCGCCCGGTTTCAGCCATATTTATAAATATGACCTTTAGTGTTGGACAACGCAAACTAAGCAGATTTCCCACGGTCTGAACTGACACGCTGATGATATCATCTAAAATTCTGTTCTATATTTCTGCAGAGAAGAAATTAATTTATTATATATAATGATTAAATTGATAGAATTTATAAAATGTATTCGTGGAATTTGAGCTGCGTTTATCAGGAATGTATTATATAAGTTTAAATGCCATTTAATAATATGTAAATAAATAAAAATAAATGCTATTTAATAATATGCGTAAAGAAATGAATTGACATAATATTACTATATTTTTATAGAAAACAAATATTTGACGATTGGCGTTATATTTTGTTAACATTTAATCGAAAAAAATACATTTAATTTCATTTGTATGACAATTAATCACTGCGTCCATTTTAGTTCACATCAGTAATGCGGGTATACCATATTTGGATTGGAATAGAAAGGAAATATATTCCACCTTCTCATCTGCCAAGGTGACTTGCGAGCTTGGGTTTGTGCACTTACTGCTGATGAGTGAGTTGGCCTACTTATAAATTCAGTGGCGTAGGTACTCCACCTTAATTCCTTTTTCCTTTTCCACACATCATCTAGTAAGTTTTCCTTGTTTCAAAACATGCCTTTCATTGAATTTATTTATTAGTAACTTTTAGCAGATTTCCCTTAAGGGAAATCAGCTATTGAGGTTGTACTCAAGACGCGATTTTCGAAATTTTTCTTCAAATGTCCATCGATCCTACCCAGGAGATGACGAAAATGAGGTCCGTTCAAAATTATATATATATATATATATATATATATATATTTATATATATATATATATACACACATATATATATATATAATTGTCTGTTAACGCTCTAGCGGGCGCAATTTTTGTTTGATCGTTACGAAACTCGATATTTAACCGTTTTATGTAAAAAGACAGATCAAGTTCGTTAATGGCTGAAATCGAACCAGAGGGAGGGGGGGCTTAGAGGGGGGTTTTTCGAAAATTCAAAATATCTCCTTATTATGCATCGGATCGAAAAATTGTATAGAACCAATTTTATTGCAAATTAAATTTACTATAAATATTGTAAATATTAAATATTGTAAATATTACATTTATTCTCTATCTTGAATATTAACCGAGATATTTGCATTTTTATGAAGTCTGTGGTCGGGTATAGTTCGGATTAGATCGGCCATTTCCGTCATTACTCGGTTCAGGTGGAAGCTTCTTCTAACCTTACCTGTCGTTTCTAACCTTGCTTTACTCTCTCTCTCTCTCTCTCTCTCTCTCTCTCTCTCTCTCTCTCTCTATATATATATATATATATATATATATATATATATATATATATATTCGTTTTATGTAAAAAAAAAAGATGAAGTTCGTTAACGGCTGAAATCGGGTCAGGGAGAGGGGGGGTTTAGAGGGGAGGATTTTTGAAATTTCAAAATATCTCCGTTACCATAGGTCGGATCGAAAAATTGTATAGAACTAATCTTATTGCAAATTAAATGAACTATAAATATTTTTATATGCATTTATTCATTATCTTGAATATGAACCGAGATATTTGCATTTTTCAGTTTTCAGCCATCAGCAAACCGCCACTTCTACTCAAGTTACATAAACAATACTCTGCTACATAATAAATCACATTATTTGAATCTTAAATACCAAATATTGTATTCAAGAGACCTTTATTATACGAGATACATGCAAATATGTTCTGGTGACCCCCCCCCCCTCCCCGGGCTTACTCATAAATTACAGTACTAGATATAGTAAATAGTTTTCAATGAAATTGCGTAATATGTTATATTCTGACATATTTCAGTAATTGTTTTTCTTTCCGGTGTGAGGCGGGAAGACCCGTTTGTTTTCATTTCTAACCCAACGCTTCCTGTCGGCAGGTTATTGAAATTGGATGTAACATTTCTTATTTCCGTTTGTATTTATTCACGGTGGTGTTGTGTTAGCAGTATGTAGATTTATCTATTACTAAACTTCACGAGGGAAATCTGCTTAGTTTACGCAGCCCCTGCGTGACGGGCTTTTATCAAGTAGACGCCACCAAAAGAAATCACCAATAGGTGCTTGGTTTGATTACTCTATACCAATTTCAATTTCAATTATGGAAAGGTTGTGAACACAGAGGCGAATACGCTGTGTGGTGACGTCATCAATTAAGATTTTACGTTAAAATGTGTAATTGATATATACGATACTCGTTATTTTACCCTTTTATTTAACACTAAAACTCTTAGTCGTTAGTGGCTGAAATCGGGCCAGCGTGGTTCCTTTATTATTAATGGGACCGAAAAATGTTGTAGAACCAATCTTGTTCACTTATTGATGCTCTGCAGTGGTTAGCAGATTTTCCCTATGGGAAATCAGCTATTGAGGTCGTACTCATGAAGCGAAAAATGTCCTCAAATGTCCATCAATCATACACATGAGATGAAGAAAACGAAGTCCGTTCAAATTTATATTATATTATATATCATTTTCAGCCTTAGACCGAATAGATCATAAAATAAATAAATTTTTCTACAGCGTTACTCCATCGTAATACGGTTTTGGAGGTTCGTAAAAGTTAAAATATTTGCCATTCGGGCACATCCGGAGAACATTTCACGATAGCAAACTACGGAAATGTGGTGGTAGACCCTAAATGATCAGAAATACGGAAGATACATTTTATATATATATATATATATATATATATATATATATATATAACAATCAAGGTTAAAGTACCATGGGCCACACTAATAACAATGGGCCTTTTCCCAAGAATGACCTCGTAGGATTGGGAACTGTTTTAAGGGCAAATAATGAAATAATATTGAAAACAACTATTTCAATCTAGGTAGTCCCAGGGCAACCGAAAAAATTAATAATTCTGTATTCGTTAAATTGCGACATTTAACATGAAAATACAACTCCTTTCGTAATAGATTAGCGAAAGGCAAGGATTTATGAGAGTTCGTCTATTTGTTAATGAAGATAACTTATCGATAGAATTTTAGACGTTATCCTCTTTGGATTGTTATCCTTATTGTCTTGGCATAAACAGACTCTTACAATATGCATAATATCGCCGAGTGGTGTATCACTTGACTTCCTTGGAAATTAATTTAATTGGAGCTTGTGTATAAAAGTACACTAAAAATATGTGTAAGTAGCTGAAAACTTATGTTTTAATTTATAATGTAAGTTGCATGGAGGCCCTCAGTAGACAAAAACATCGTTTGATCAAAGATTTAAAAGTGTTGTTATTTTATTTAGACTATCATATGAAAGAGCGTACGCTTTAAGCCCTTGATTTTTTTAAACTATTCTTAATTTTTTTTATCTACTTTTGAACTACGACAGCTCTGTTGCACAACCATTCAAAAATTTGAAAATAACAAGCAATAAAGGTCGTAATGGTATCAAACTTCAATGTCCATTGATATTTTGTTGACGTTGAATTTCAAAGTCAAATTTAAGTAGTAATACCTTAGACACATTTTATTTTAGAAATTTCCACACTTCTGTCAGGTCCTATAACTGCTGCGCAAAGCGAGATAAAAATTCTAATACATGATTTTTAAGAGGGGTTGTTCTTAGTGAGTGCCTTACTTCCCTATGATACATCTTGTAATGTCATTGTCAAATATAAAGGAAAATAAAAATTGGTGCTGAGAAAACTTTTACTCTTTGAGCTATTACCAAAATTGAGTTTTGTTTAATCCAACAAGTCTTTATTAGACAACTTTGTGTACTAAAAAAATGTACAACATTATGTTACGCAGGAAAATGACGCTGGTGTTATAGAGTGTTGCACCTTTTGCTGTTTCAATAAACATTTTAGAATCTCAGAACATTGTAAATAAACGGAATACACAAACTAGAAATGCTGAGTTCAACATAAGGTAACAGTGGTGCGAAGCCGGCAAAAACCTATTTCAGCAAAAGTTGAAATTTGGTTTTGAGAATTTGATTTCCTTATAGTTAAGTGGTTGTACCTTTGTGTGTTGGGTGGCCTTTTTAATTAATATAATTTCAATTGCCAATAGAATAACATTTAAATCGACATTTATGTTTTTCACAAAATAATCTAACTTCTAAGCCAAATTTAAAAGATAAATTCCGACCCTTAAGACTGTCTATTGACAAATTTCATTCTGGCAACGTTAATACTGTATGTTTCAATTTTTTTGTTGGTTTCTAATTTGTTTTTAATCCGTTGCGTATAAGCCCTTAAAACGAGTTCTAACAAAATAGAGATAAATTCCTAAATTTCTTTCTTCGTATAAGGTTTCAAAAAAAAACTCCACAAAGCTCCAAGCTCTAACTTATATTTTCTTCAAGATTAAGCCTATGAGTAACTATTTCATAAATATCTCATCCACCTTCGCCCACTTTTGTGAGAAATTGAGGTTTAAAGAAAATTTACCAACAATAAATACCGGGCATTAGGCGCTCTGTTTATTCAGGATGTTTACTAAATGGAATTATAGGATCGAGGATTTATTTATTACTCGTATTTTACTTTTTCAGTTCATGTTTCGAAGTGCTTGGGCGAACTTATAAAGTAATTTTTAAGGTGTTTAAAATATTTTAAAATGTCGGATTTTACAGTTCCTTACAGTGTTTTATGTAATGTGCTTTTTTAAAAGAGCCAATCTTCAGACCTAGGTTGGTTTTGATTGATGGTCAGCGAAATATGATTTTTTCTTGAGAATGAAGAAAATATAATTATTGATAAAGAACAAATAATTTTTCAAAACTTTGATGGAATATTTCATCGTTTTTATGTCGTTGATGTCATCCTGATCTTTTCATTTTGATAGTGAATAGATGCCTATTCTTTTTCAATATTTTTATTTCGTAAAAGATTTTTATTCGTTCATTTTTTGTTGCATATATTTTATAACTCTTTGGGCAGGATATGCTACTACGTAAATTGATTTGAATATGTATTATATATCTCTTTTATTATGTTTATGCAAATTTAAATAATATAATTTATTGATTTATTTATTTAATGAATTATGAATTTCAATAAATAAAATAATTAAATAAGAAAATGTATAATAAATTTTTGTGTAAATTTTACTTGGATTGATTATAATTAATCAATTTCGTTATAATTTTAGCGATATCTGCAAATGTTTGCATTATCCTAAACGAGTAGAGGTTTTGAAACGTATTCATGTTTAGTTCTTTGTTTAATTCTATTACAAAACAACATTTTCAACAACGTCAACATATATTATAAATATCAGAAAGCATTTTTTAAAGTAGTTTCAAAGTTAATAGGTTTTTGCCGCTTATTGTGGCTTTTGGCCCACTGTGCAATGGTTCTCACTCGGCAACTGAATGATACAAAAACTTTTAAAAAATATGTATATTGTTCTAAAAAAAATAGTTTAGCTCTACAAACGTACAATGGAATCCAGCAAAAATGTATATTTCCTCATGGGATAGTCAAGTAACATATGTCATTGTCTTTCTGATTCGTGCTATATTATCATACAAATAATTGTCATAGATTTCCGTTCCGTTAACATTTTCTGACCATAAAATGAATCAGAATCTGAAATCAAACAGTTACTAACGGGCATCGTTTGGTCATACAATGAATAACATCAGAATGACAAGGCTAATATTATTATAGAAAATAATTATGTGAAGTTTTTTTATTGTATGTTGATTTTGTTGTTTCACACAGAGTTTTACCTTTCCTAGAGGCGAGTAATCTTATAGGGAATATGATTCTACTTCGTGTAGGTTTCTAGAATAGGTTGAACTAATGTGGGTTCTTTCCACTTATTAACTAATTGCACTATGAGTATCTGGTCATTATTCTTTTACTGTTTCGTAATGTCTCTTCGAAATGTTCTTGTTAGATATACATTCTTTCTGAATAACATGATGGCTTCATTATTTCTAAATGACCCAAGTCGGTTGTTCATCAGGGAAACAGGCCAGTATTGAACGTGTGTTTTCTCCTTACCATAAGGAGTACATAAAGAGCAAAACCTACGGGTAACGATTAAGACGATAAACATCAAAATGATAAGAATTCAGATCTTTCAATGAGAGCAATAAAAACTTTTCAGAGAGAAATCCGATGTTAAGATGGAATTTTTCTATTGTGCCAAAGCCAAGAATAAGCTCTGAGATAAAATCTGTGAAAGTACAAGCTGTGGTGATATTGTATTCCAATCGGCGCAATTACCAGACAGATATTTGATTGGGATTAGCGATGACGCAAGATAACCGCCATTGCCCTTAATCTAATCGAATGTGCAATCACATTCAGGACTTAACTCCTTTCTAAGTACATTCAAAATACAAATTGCTTAACGGGGGGTTTAGTGTTAATGAAGTAGAAACATATTTACTCTTTTCATTCCTGTATAATGTTTAAGCAATATTCTTTAAGGGAAGTCTGCTATTGGCGTTGTACTCATGATGCAAGTTTCAAAACAATTGTCCAAGAGGTTCATGTATATATATATATATATATATATATATATATATATATACTAGCTCAGATACCCGGCTTCGCCCGGGAATTCATTTGAAGCTGAATGGTGATGATATTTTTTTGGCAAGGCTTTACTTTGCACAGGATTTTGACATTTACCCGTCCCAGTGTTTAGGGTTAATACCGGTCGTTTCTGTGGATTTGTTAATAATAAAATTAATTTTTTATGTAAGACTTCACTGTCCTCCAAATTGTCATATTTCCCGCTTCCTGTGCATTATCCATAGATTTGAATTATTAAGGATAAAATATTATAGATTTGAATTAATTTTTCCAGGTGAGGTACCTGATAGTTCATATTGGAATGAATTGTTGAGCATATCAATATTTCCACGCAAATTACTTGCTCCGCACATTGTTCCTGGAGAAATGTATAAAACAAAAGTTAATCTAAATAACAAACCCTTAAGGGAAATCAGCTATTGAGGTCGTACTCACGACGCGATTTTCGAAATTTTTCTTCAAATGTCCATCGATCCTACCTAGGAGATGACGAAAATGAGGTCCATTCAAAACTGTATATATATATATTTGTCTGTTACCGCTCTAGTGGTCGCAAGTATTGTTTATTCGTTACCAAACTCGAAATTTAGTCGTTTTATGTAAAAAGTCCGTCACGCAGGGGCGGCGTAAACTAAGCAAATTTCCGACGTGACGTTTTACAATAGAGAAATTTCACGAGAGCCGAGCAGATTTTTTATTCCAGGCCTTCCTTACAACCCCCACTCCTGCCCGTCCCTAGAAATGTTGGTATGGCTTGCTATAATGAAGGCGTTAGTCCTAATACACGTACCGAGTTTTATTTTGTTCGGTTGATTCTTTTGTGCCGAATAAAATTGTCGACTCCCGCTATATTTTTTAGCGTATAACTCATTTATACTTAGATATACGACGAAATTCTATATAGCAAAAGTTACTCTAAATAATAAAATAAATAACTTTTGATATGTGCCTCCCTTATAACCCCCACTCCTGTTCGTCTCAGAGAATATTAATTATTAAAGTCTAAGTTGGGCTAGTAGTAATATACATACAAAGTTTCATAAAATTCGGTTCAGCCGTTTATGCGTGAAAAGGTAACAAACAAACAAACAAACAAACAGACACGAAAGAAACAAAATGCAGTTATGGTGCCTATGACATGTGAAACGAAACGTTATCGTGAAATTTCGCGAAAAAAATCAATGTACAGACAGAGGTTACAATTTTATATATATATATATATATATATATATATATATATATATATATGTATATATAGTTTTGAACGGACCTCATTTTCGTCATCTACTAGGTAGGATCGATGGACATTTGAAGAAAAATTTCGAAAATTCCGTCATGAGTACAACCTCAATAGCTGATTTCCCTTAAGGGAAATCTGCTAAAACACCGAGGGAGGAAGAACTATACAAAGGGGCAGATGTATTAAGTTCCTGACATCACTATGCTGGCGCCTAGGATCGCTATTGCTTAAACTCAGCGCAGTGGCGGTCGGAGCTGTTTGGCCAAAGAGTAAAGTGGCAGGTTGCAGTGATGCATTCCTGTCTGCAGGTCTCTCCAAGAAATAACAGTGTTTTCTCACTAGAAGTGCCGCTTCTCGTTAGCTAAACCTCCTTCCAGTCGGTCCCCACGGTTGTGCTAGCTGGATGATCGGCAGGCACACTGTGCCCAGCTATAATTGTTGCAGATTGCGTTGATTCTCATCTAACAACGACAACTGGTCTACTACACAACACTAGTGACTCTTATCATCCGGTCCGACTTTGAGATGCGGGGAAGGGCAAAGGGTTAATCATGATGGAAAATAAGGGGAACGTTATAACACTTCAGTGAGCCGCTACACATATATTTGTCTGTTACCGCAATTACCGGTCGTAATTTTTGTTTAATCATTACTAAACTGGATATATAAGTGTTTCAAGATCAAGTTCGTTGATGGCTGAAATCGGACAAGTGGAAGCGAAAGGGTTTAGAGGTGGGCACTTTCTTATTTCATACAAATTTTATCTATCATGAATATTAACCGTGCTATTTGGATGGTTTAGTTTTCCACTTTCACTTAACCCCCACTATTAGTCATCGCAATGACATATTAAAAATAAGCTATTATATCAAAAACCACTTTATTAGAAACTTAAATACGAAATATTGTTTTGTGGAAGATTTACTGTGAAAGGTACATGCAAATATGTTGAGGTAATGATTTCATTATTTGAGAGTTTCTGTTCTAAACTCGGAAATGTTTATTTGATCTATTCATCCACATTTAATCTTTTCATTCAATACTAATGTTCATCGTCGTTAAAGGCTGAAATCGGACCAGGAGTGAAGGGGGGGAGCAGTGGGGGAAAATTTATAATATCTCCGTTATTATGAGACAAAGCGAATAATGTCATAGAAACAATCTTGTTAAATTATTGATGCCCTACAATTGTAGCCCTATACATTTTCTCGAAGCTCTAATGTTAAGTGAGTAATTGGTACTTTCAAGGTTTCAGTCTCCAGTAAACCCTCACTTCTACTCATTGGATATTTACTAAGAAATATAAAATACATGGTTAGATTGGATCAAGAGTGTGCTACATCCACTCGTGAGAAATCAGCTTAGTTTACGCCTGCGTGACGGACTTTTAAGTATTCCGTATTCCATAAACTTCCATTTTCTTTTTAGCAGATTCCCCTTAAAGGAAATCAACTATCGAGGTCAAACTCATGACGCGACTTTCGACATTTTTCGTCAAATGTCCATCGATCCTACCCAGGAGATGACGAAAATGAGCTCAGTTAATAACTGTATATATATATATATATATATATATATATATATATATATATATATATAAATAAATGTGTTGATGTTTTTGACCAGGTTATATTTATATATGGTGTTGTTATTCTTTTTAGAGTTTTGGTCAATGTTGGTAAAAAAATCTTAGTTTATGCCGATATTTCGAGAATTTTTATTTTCTCTTCTTCAGGGCAAGACTAAAGATACCTACAAACTATTACACATGGTTATTGCACTAGGACTAGGGTTATAGTCAATAATCTATAACCCTAGTCCTAGTGCAATAACCATGTGTAATAGTTTGTAGGTATCTTTAGTCTTGCCCTGAAGAAGAGAAAATAAAGATACTCGAAATATCGGCATAAACTAAGATTTTTTCACCAACATTGACCAAAACTCCAAAAAGAATAACAACACCATATATATATATATATATATATATATATATATATATATATATCTATATATATATATATTTGCCTGTTACCGCTCTACCAGTCGCAATTTTTGACTTATCGTTATCAAACTTGATATGTGATCGTTTTATACAAAAAGAAAGGTCAAGTTCGTTAGCGGCTGAAATCGTAGCAGGGAAGGGGGGTTAAAGGGGGAGAATTTCGAAAATCCTTAATATCTCCGTTATTATGCGTCAGATCGAAAAATTATATAGAGCCAATCTTATTGCAAATGTAATGTTTTATAAATGATCATATGCACATTTTTTCACTTTCTTGATTATTAACTGAGATATTTTCATTTTTTAGTTTACGGTCTTTAGTAAACCCCCACTCCTACTCATCTCATATTAACAATACTCTATTGTGTTATGAAGCACTTTATTTGAAGCTTAAATACCAAATATTATCTTCATTGAACTTTTACGTTTTGAGATAAATGCAAATACGTTGCGCACATGGTAAATCTGCTTAGTGAACGCAGTCCCTGCGTGACGGACTTTTTCTATAACTCCAGCCTAGTTAGTGCTAGGGTCAAAGGTGCTCTCGAAATAGAAGACCTCCGCTCAGCGAAGTTCTCACAAAGTATTATTATCCCGTATTTATATGGAAGGGGGAGGGGGTGGCAGTCTTAGTGAAACAGATCATGTTTTAGACCAGGGATGAGCAACGTGTGGCACGCGGCCCTTTAAACATGTTTATGCGGCCAGCCTAGCATTTCTAAAATTGAATTTATTTTATCCACTGAATAGATTGTTATAAAATATATATGTAAATATTTTTTTCTGTGCGGCCCACCAAATAAAATTAAAATTTGGCCGTTGATTAAGAAGGTTGCACACCCGTGTTCTAGAGAGCTGTCTTAGGAGGTGCTAAGTTTAATATGCAGGATGCACACTAAAAGTTGTTTTTATTAGCGGGTTTCCAAGTAGGCCTTCTGTAATACGTTTTCATTCAGCACACAAACGCGCATACACACACACACACACACACACACACACACACACACTCGAACTAAAAAAGTCCGTCACGCGGTGGCTGCGTTAACTAAGCAGATTTCCCACTTGCGTCTCGTATTTGCATTTATCTCATGACGTAAAAGTTCAATGAGAACAATATTTGGTATTTAAGCTTCAAATATAGTGCTTCATAATATAACAGCTCATTGTTGATATGACATGAGTAGGAGTGGGGGTTTACTGAAGGCCGAAAACTAAAAAAATGCAAATATCTCGGTTAATATTAAAGATAATGAAAACATGTACATAACAACATTTATAGATCTTTTAATTCGCAATTGGCTCTATAAAATTGTTCAATCCAACATAAAATAATGGAGATATTTAGAATTTTCGTTAATCTTCCCCCTCTAAACCCCCTCTCCCACTGGTCCAATTTCAGCCGTTAACTTGATAAGTCTTTTTACATAAATCGTTTAAATATCGAGTTTGGTAACGATCAAACAAAAATTGCGACTGCTAGAGCGACAACAGACAAATATATATATATTAATTTTGAACGGACCTCACTTTCGTCATCTCCTGGGTTGGATCGATAGACATTTGAAGAAATTTTTGGAAAATCGCGTCATGAGTATGACCTCAATAGCTTAAGGGAAATCTGCTAAAACCTGGAAAAACCATTAATTACAGCCGAGAGTAAGGGCCAAGTCATCAATTGCGTTTTTGTAGTATCTATTACTTGAACATTTTAACATTTATTTACTAATAAGTTTTAAAAACGAGGAATAATTTGCACGACCTATAAAAGTATTTAAGGCCATAAAAGAGGTCTTCCGGTTTCACGGACACGTTTCTCACTCCTGGGCATTTACAATGCTTAGATTAAAATTATTTCCCTTAGCCAATATAATCACAATAACCTAGCAGGAGAATAAATACTTATAACCGGCTACAAACCTTAACCAATGCGGTAATTAGTAAACAATTGTTGTTGTCATTGTTGACAAATTGCCACATTCGTTAAGGCTTATAATCATACATTTTTATGCACCCCCCCCGTTTTTAATAAATGCCTAGGAGGGTGAAACGTTTGTTCTAAGACAATGAAGGGTGTCGGTGAGTCCTATAGACCTCATTTATTACCTTAAAAACAAACAATAATGTTACTTGGTATAATGAATTAAAAATTATAAACACTAATTCGATCATTAAAAGTGCATAGAATATTATAATAAATTTATTATTGGTCTATACCAAGCAAAGGAAAACTCATTTTCTTGAGACCAGACAAAAATCGAATAAGAATTCGCAATGACAAGTTGAACATACAGTTTTGAAATATTTAAAAAAAAAATGTATTTTTCAAGCTCAACGAAGAAAAAAATTAGAAGTTGCTCTTCACCTTTCTGGCAAGTATATTTGTCCGAGAATGGCCATGGCCTTTAGTAAATTACTCGTTCTGGACCATGTGATATTTATGTTAGGTCATCTCGCCTCGATCTGGTGTTCTATTTTCTTTTCTAGCCGTTCTTCTTGATCATGCGGAGGTTTCATGCTTACAGTCCTTGCTAGAGAGTATAACGTTTACGGCTCATTGACGGCCGCCTGCAGTTGACAAATGTAGGGGGGGGGGCAGCTATTGGGGCTCCACTCATGGTGTCATTATCGAAAAACTTATTCAAACGTCGATCCTACCTAGGAGATGACAAAAAATCCTTCGGTGCTTAAACTAAGCAGATTTTCCAATGGAATATGATCTCATCTAACTATCGATTTTGCCTCAGTACGAAACCAGTATTAACAGGAATTAAAATGTTAATTGGAACTGGAATGTTTAGTGACTGGGGTAAAAATCGGATGGATAGAAGATGTAGGGGTTTACAAAAGACTGAAACCAAAAAAAAAAAAAAACAACAATTAACTCTGTTAATACTTGAGAAAACATGTATAAAGACACTAGATGTAGAAAATTAAAATAACAACATTGGTTATACATAATTTTTCAATCCGACAATTAGTAACGAAGCTATTTCGAGTTTTCAATTATTGCCCCCTCTAAACCCCTCCCCTCACACAAGGTCGATTACCTAATATCTAATATCTTTAGTTGTCCATGCCGGCAGGGCCTCCGCTACAATATGTGCAAAGTGTGCAATGCACACGGGTGCCAAAACCAAGGGCCCAAAAAAAAATTTTAAAATAAAAGTTGAGAAATTAAATAAGAGTTTTAAAGTTCAGTTATTTGCCTTATTTCAAGCACCTACCTATCATAAAAAAAAGATGATTCAAAATGCCTTAAGGAGCGCCAAAATCCTTTTTTGCACACTGGCGCCAGTAGCCGTTACGGGGGCCCTGCATGCCGGTTAAATATCGAGTATGTTATAGATCAAATAAACATTTTCAAGTCTAGGAATAAAATCGTGATTGGTGATGTCATCACACTGCGTATTTGGAAATATCTGATCTAGTAAATATCAGTCAAAACCAGAACATTTGATATTTAATTTTGGAATAACTCGTTTTCTGATATTTTCCCTTATTGTTTAAGTGGAGTTTTACTGAAGACTAAACACTCAAAAATACAAATATATCGGTTAATATTCATGATAGAGAAAAAAATATATGTAACAACAAAAATTAAATGTTCAATAAAATTGATTCTATACTATTTTTTGATCCGTCGTATAATATTGAATTTTCGAAACAAATGAAATATATCTATGGATTGATTTATTTGTCTTTCTCTCTCATATATATATATATATATATATACATATACATATATATATATATATATATATATATATATATATATATATATATATATATATATAATTTTCCTCGCAAAAAGTTGTCCAAACTCCGAAAAAAGTGGTAGTCTGTAGGAGATAGATCAGGGGAATATGGGGGGTGTGGTAGGACTTCATAGCCCAACTCCTTTAATTTGTTCACTGTCTGTATTGAAACATGTGGTCGGGCGTTGTCATGAAGCAGAATCGGTCCTTTCCTGTTTACCAATGCCGGCTGTTGCTTGATCAAATTTTGATGCATTTGCTCAATTTCTTGGCAGTATAATGTGGAATCAATTGTTTTGCCCTTTGGTAGAAAAGAATAATGAATGACCCCGGCCATAGACCACCATACTGTAACCATTAACTTCTTCGGATGGAGATTCTGTTTTGGCATTTGCCCAGGAGGCATAGGTCCTCCACTGATGAGTGAGGTCGTCCACGGGGCTGATTTTCTAAAGTCGTATCTCCTGAAGAATATTTTGAAAACCAACGACGAATAGTTCTTTCATTAGCACTTCCTTCGCCAAACGCATGATTAATATTCCTTGCTGACTGGGCCGCGGAATGACCAAGTTTATACCGGAAATCGCGTGTTTCCATGTTCCCGATTGATATTAAACTAAAATATGTAAGCCTACTTGGGACAAAAACATACATAGCTTGCGACTAGAGGATTAACAAATGTTTATTATAGATGGTAAATATTTTGCTTGGAACCAACACACAACGTTTTAATCCTTTATAAAGATTAGGGTTTAAAAAATCGGACACTTCATGTGTTACAACCCAATATATATATATATCCAGTTTTGAAGTGACTTCATTTTCGTCAACTAATGGGTAGGATTGATGACATTTTTTGAAAATCGCTTCATGAGTATAAACTCACTTAAGAGAAATCTGCTAATATATCCGTTAATTTAGACACTGATGGACATTAATATATGCATACATATATATATATATATATATATATATATATACAGGGTGTCCCAACTTCCTATGGCACTTAAAATCTCCAATTATTTTAATACAAGGCTGAGACTTGGTGTGCCATAATTGGGACTCCTGAAGAATCCTTTCAGTCCATATTCAACCTCCTAACCTTCTCCAGTACTTCTCCAGTGACCATAACTTTGGAATTTCCAATGGAATGCCCTACTTTTTATGGCGGATTCTTGTAGGAAATCAAATTCTAAAACGAGTTTATATTGGTGAATTTTTCTTTAGCAGTAAGATGCATAAATGTTTATTTTAGAAACGACACATTTTGTTGAAAAATTCTGCGACATAAAAGTTGCAGTCAACAAAATTATCGTTGAAACAAGTCTACAGGGAAAGGGATGGATTCTGAAATTAAAACGAAATAACGCAAAAGTATTCTTGAATGAATCCAAAAAAGGTTTACTTTTAAAAACATCAACATAGCAAAAAACGTTCATATAATTAATTTATTTAAAACTAATTACGTAGTTATATATATATATATATATATATATATATATATATATATATATTCATGTAAATGGTGATAAATTCAATTTCAGTTGAAGAAATACACAGTGCCAAAAGAGTTCAGATACTGTCTTTTGATGTGCATAAATGAGGAAGGAGTTTCGAACATTTGTAAATAGTAGCTACACGTATTGTGATACAAAGAAAAAACTGGTTTCTGTTTATTTACATGAAGCTGTGCAGGTGGAAAATGTATTCCTTTTATAAATAAATACGTAATTAGTTTAAAATTAATTAGTTCTAAGAACGATGTTGATGCTTTTAAAAGTAAACCTTTTTTGGATTCATAAATCCTGCTGGTATTGGATATGGAAATAGTTTTGCAACAATATAATCAATCTGATTTTGTTTCCAATCCAATTGTTTTTCTCACCCATTTTTCTTCGAGGTTTTTGTTAATAACTTAACCGGCAGAAGTATATACATTTTATAAGATTAGGCAGTTACAATAACACAATGTACACGAACAAAGGGTAACATTTCATAAATGCACGGGGAGCTGGGATTGTTCTTAAAAATTATATTGTTCATCCCGAGCATTTCGATATGCCGAGCCTGTCGCGTTCTGCTTCCCATCGACCCTGATAACTTGCCTCTAGTGCTGAGTCATTATCATAGAACAGTTAACATAAGCATAAACAAATTGTTATGAATTGATGATTATCTGTCCAAAGTGCTTATTAAAGAGACTACAACGATAATGAAAGTGGTAACAGAAGGTATGCAGATAACGGTAAATCGTGCATCAGATTTGCAGATGACATTTCTAGTTCCAAGGTCCTTAGTTAAAATGAATAGATCGGGGCATGTCTAAAAAACAATCATTAAGCCAGTTTACTCTCAAGATAAAAGTACATAAAACGAAGATTTAATATCAGAGATGAAACAAATTGAAGTAAAGTATAATATAAAAATTGGAAGCCCCACTATTGAAAAAGTCCTTCAAGCAGATTTGCTTCAATGAGTACGTCGTTTTTTCATCTCGTATGAATGATCCATGAATATTTGTAGACGTTTTTTCAAAATCAAAATTATCCAAATTCATGATTGCAATCTCAATTTGCATTTCCCCTTTAGGGAAATGTGCTAAAAGGGCAGCAGTTTTCTACTGGAGGCAACAATGATAGTAGACTTGGAATTTATAGAGAAATAGGATCAGCTAAGCTGGCGATGCAAAACAAAAGGCATATTTTAGTATCAATTTTATGAGTATTAAAGTAAATCTTAATTGATGGGGTCGTAACACTTCATATTTCCGTAGAACTCACACTGTAATGAGTTCAATGAAAACAATATTTGCTACTTAATCTTTGAATAAAGAGGTTCGTGATATAAAAGCTTATTGTTAATATGAGTAGGAGAGAGAGTTTACTGAATCCCAAATACTAAAAAATACAAATATCTTGTTAAGAAATGTATACAAAATAGATAGATATTTAAATATTTAATAAGACTGGTTTATATAATTTTACGATCCGACCCATAATAACGGAGATATCTCAAATTACCGAAATTCCCCCTTCCCTCCCCACTGTTCCGATTTCAGCTGTTAACGAACTTGATCTTCAGTTTTATATAAAACGTTTAAATATCCAATTTGCTAACGACAAAACAAAAATTGCGACATTTGGAGAAATATTTCGAAAGTCGTTTCATGAGTACGACATCAACAGCGAATTTCCACTAAGCGAAATTTGTTACAACGAAAGGTCAAAAATAGTGGTTCAAGACGGAGATTTGAGCTCTGTATATTAAAGGAGAAAGCCAGTACTGAGATTTACAGATTACACCTAGAAGCGATGAATCATCTAACTGGTGTGGACCTATATTATACTTTCAGCCTTGTGCAACCTACTTACCTGAAAAAGTACTATAGTAGCAGCACATAAGAGGAAATTTGAAAAAAAAAAAAATATATGCATCGACTCACAAACAAACATATGAATGTGGAGCAAAGGACACCAAAAAGAATCATAATAATCGAAGAATCGTGAATCTTACAGATACTACTTTCATGCTAGGTGTAACATACCATTGAAAACAAATAAAGCATATTTTAGGGAATGAAAACAAAGAAGTATACTTGATGCAAACACAGTCGACTCAGAACACGCTATCAACTTCTAACCGGAAGAAAAAACGTGGAGTCAGGGGAGAACAATCATACTTAAAAATACTAAGGATACATGAAAACAACGTAAAGCTCGTAGGGTAAAGAATAAAAACGAAACTTAAGAAGAAAACCCGTACTCCAGCTAAAGTGGATAAAGGGAACATGACAATTGTCATGACCAACAAAATAAAGAAGTTTATAAACAACACGCAGTCAATAAGACAATTACAGACCCAACAGAAGATATATGAACGGAATTGTGACTCCCTGAAACAATTCTTTAACACTATTATAAATTCAGGAACATGAGTCCAGAATTTCTTCGAAAAATTTTCTGTGATCTATCTTGTTAATCATTTAATGCATTACTATTTTTGTTTTATATTCGTTTTCAAGAGAATAACTCACACCACATTAAAACACATTAAAGAATTGAATCGACGGTACAGACTTCTACAAAGACTACTTGAGAACAGATTTAAACTATGACTGCACAGCAAACGATTGATTTAC